>OZ023317.1:17046205-17511205 GCA_964007375.1 Ophion obscuratus
CGTATCGAATCAAGACGTCAGCTCGTTCTTCGTAATGCAATAAATGGGACGTTAAAGTGCGTTTAGACCGAAATATGTAAGTAGACGAATTTATGTGTACCGAGAGATTCCGGGGCTTCATTTTCCTCGCTGCTCTCCGCGCTGTGTAGCACATACTGGGACATGTGTTTACATCATAATATCTCGAGACACTTCGTAAATTAACGCGCCCGAGAGGCATTGAGATCGAGACCCTGAAAAGAACTGTCTTCCTCTCTCCGGAGCTTCTCGTAAAGTTCCTCATATTTCCTCCATATTCGTTGAGTTTCAAGGGGTTACATGGGTTTCGAAGCCAAGAAATCGTCTTTTCTCTGCTTAAAAAAAATTTAATATATAAATTATTTTATTCAAAATGTTAAACACATGAAAGAGTAACATTTCAACAATATTTTTTTTAATCGTCCAAAAATTTGGGAACTTCAGCCGGTGGGACCTGGTTTCCGGAGAGCCCTAAAAAAAGTGTCCTCGTGGTGGTCAAGATAACTCATGATAGCTTTATCTGAATTGAAAACCAATTTTTTTTCTGTTAGTAGATAAATATAGCTCGTCATAGAATGAAGAATTAAAAAAAATTGGAATTTGTATTTTTGGCAGAGTTGTATGCAAAATAGTTCAATTGTTGGTACAATATATACTACGTATAACCTTGTAAAATTGGTTGTAATTGAAAAAAAACCTTCGTTCAATCTCTAGTCAATGCTATTTTGAAGACGTGTGCAAAATTTCAATAAGATCGGTGTCTTAGTTTTTCAGAAATCGTGTCCACTGACTTCAAAAATAGTATTTTGAGAAAAATGCGATTAAAATTTTAAGTAGAAATAAAACGAAGTTTTATTGTTTAACTTACATAGAATTGTCGATTCCAGCTCCATAAAGCAAAGACCCTGCTGCAGCTGCGATGTCCAGGGCACCCTTTTGTTCCTGCTTTGATTTTTTGAAATTTTCAAACCCACGTAACCCCTCAATGCGCGAAAAAAGCGACAGCCTAATTTGTGCGTAGCAAGTAGGAAAAAAACAAGGGACGTTTCGAGTACATGTTTACGGAGGAAATAAATGTCTTTGAACAATAAAAAATGTTAAATTGTACAAAAAATGCTCTAAAATGCATAAATATTAGCATCAGCATTTTTTTTATTTGGAAAAGTGTAAAAAAGAAATTGTACAAAGGTGTTGGGAAAAATAGCTGTACGTATATTATTTTTGTGCGGGCAATGTTTTTTCAGTATCGAGCCTTTCACGCTGAATCTTCCGCGAAATATGACTCCGGGGCGTTCGAGTGAATAAAAAAAAAAAGTATGTGCGTGTACATCAATTCCACGATTTAGTCTCGAGTTTTGTAGAACGCGTTACTCATCCGATACGTGGGAAGCCCGGATAATATGCAAACATAAAAATGTGAGAAGCGATATGTTTACGCATCGGGAATAATTAGTTTATTTGCTTTAGCAAAGTTGCATAGGCTCTGCAATTCTTGCGGAGAGGTTTCGTGTAATTGAAAGTATACTTCATATAATTACGTCAGAATTAATTTGAATGGGCGAAAGTTCTTCAAGTTTACCTCATTTCCTCATTTTTATTATCATTTACAATTTTCATTTTTGAATTCAGGTTGTACAACCCTAAAGAGGGTTTAAAAAAAGCGTGAGTGATTATCGTTGCCATAATTAATCAAAAAATAAATAGGGATTTGTTAAACTCTAATTACTATTGCATTTCAACGATGCCGCTTGAAGAGGTCTTCTCACTTCAGACGCTAAGGAAAGGCTATTTTCAGGATTCTTTTGATAGGTTTATAATGTAGATATTGATATAAAAGTTGTTACACTTAGTAAATACACTTTCGAAATACTTTTTTTTTAAATTATTTATCCAAGTCACTATTTATAGACGAGAATGGTAGTTAAAAAAATGTCCTAAAAAATTGTAGGTCTGCGCTGTTGATGAAATCTCGGAGATAGATCATCCGAAACAAAAAAATCAAACGGTTTTAGATTCAGTATGTTAATGGCTATAGCGCATATCACACGACTTTTGATATATGCAAAAATACCAAAATGGCAGACATTTTTTCAAGAAAACAATTAAAAAACGTGTTTTACATCCTTTGTGGAAAAAAAATCTAAATTTAAACAAATCCTTGATATGCGCTATAGCTATAGTTGTAAATAATATCTGGTTAACATTTTATAAGGATCGGTTCAGTAGTTTCGAAGATTTTATCAACAAGCCGTCGAAAAACGTTGTTTCGAGAAAAACGGGTTTAAAGTTTGTTTGGCTTACATAAATACATGTAAAAAAATGATGTTATGTATTTCGAAAGTGTATGTATTAAATGTAACAACTTTTATATTAATATCTATAATATAAACGTATCAAAAATTTCATGGAAATAGCCTTTTTACCGTCTACAGTAAGAAGACCCCTTAATTGAGTTATCCTTTATTTTTAAACGAGCAATTCTTGTATATTTGTAAATGTTATCCCGAAAAGTGGTCAACCGATTTTCATTAAATGGGATGAATCCAGCAATTGTCGCGTCTTTGGAAAACCGGTTTAAGCATTTTAATAACCAGATTCATTTCTACAAATCATCAATCTACTAATAACAGAATAATTGTATCTCCGCTTCATCTTGCATAATTAATCTCGGTGATTTTGACTTACAAGGAACATCACATAAATGTCTCACGTCGATTTTGTTGAAACTCATATACGTGATTGCATTGAAAATTAATAGACACGTATGTTTTTATCCGCGGAAAAACGGCTTCAAGGGAGCCGGACCTCAAAGAAAGGCATGTCGAGGGGTTGTTTTGCACCCCACAGGCAGTCCACGGATCTGAATGAAACAAAAACGAAAATTCTTCTAATGTGCAGCGATGAAAAATCCACTACGGAATAATTTTAAAAAATCTTAAAGGGGTGAAATGCCTTTCTTTAAGGGGAAGAAAAATCCACTACGGAATAATTTTAAAAAATCTTTAAGGTGTGAAGCGCCTTTCTTTAAGGGGTTGTTTCCCCCTTAAAACGTTCGGTAATTCCTTAGATACTTGACTTTTCCGAATAATGAGCCTAACATTTTTTTTTGCTTTTTTCTCATTTATTGGGTTATAAATGATGATATTCAGTCGTAGGAAGCGGAAATTCACCCCCCCCCCCCCCCCCCATATAAAGTTATGGATTTTTTAAGTTCACGGAAACACGTGATAAAATAGGACATTTTTGAACATTTCGACGCCTATATTGGGTTTGTTTAGGTCCCAAACCCAAGCAATTCTATTTTTTTTGCTCGTAATAATGATTCGTCGAAAAGTCACTTATCTAAAGAATTACCAAGAGTTTTTCCGCAGATAAAAAAAAACGTGTCTAATGAGTTTCAACAAAATCAAAGGCGGAGCCTCAAGTTATGCTCCTTGTTAGTATTACAACCTTTGGAAATAACATAGAAAATTATAAGAAAACTTTGTACCCTCAGCACCACCTTTATCGAGCACTAGTCTTCTCGAACAGTTTTATTTATTCGCACGAACTTTACCAACATTAACAACGCTTCTCTGTTTTACCGTCGTTTATAACGATCAAGTGGTTACGCTACGGTGGCGATCTGAAAATCAGAGTTATTTAAAAAAAAATTCGACGGGATGAGTAAGATGATTGGAAAATCGTTCGGCCATTTGCTTGTATGTGCATCAACATAGTTGTGTGCCAAACTTCTCTTGAAAATATTAGTAATTAAAGAAGTTATGAACAGTCTCGTGAAGGACCTTTGAACGTGAAACAACACAAAACGAGATTTTTTCTCAAAATAGATAATATAGGCTAAGATTCGACCGAGCTTTTTTATTATCGTGTATCAATCTTAATAAAAAAATATTCCATATTTTTCGATTTTTTGAGAACAGCTGGCATTATTATCGATAACTAATGAAAAAAAGGTTAAAAAGAAAAATGTTGGTCAAGACCAAACTATTATTACTTCAGAATTAATAATTAAAGAGGATTGAAGAGGAATTGAAATTTGGTACACTTATTCAGATAAGTGTACCAAACTTCAAGTCAATCCGTTTATTAAATGTAGTGAAATCGTGTACACCGTTTTGAAAAACATAGTTTCGAGAAAAACGCGTTTGAAGTTTCACTAGCAGTTCTATCGTTGTAATCATAAGTTTACCTTCAACCTGCGATTTCTGCACCATATGTTGGACCTTCCTCTTCAATTTGAGTCGCCTCAAACGACAAAAGAGAGTGTCGAAATTTTCACAGTAACCTAACGCCTTAAAAGAAACTTACTTTCATTGCATTTTAACGATACGAACTTCCCCGTATATAAGTACGAGTACAACTACTTCGTTTAGATTTACGTTGAATTAATATTGTTGCAGATCGAGACTTGCGATCAGAACATCGTGAGTTACGTTCACGAGGAAATGTCGAAGGGAAAAGGACGCACAGGCTGGCCCCAACACATGTGGGCACTCGAGCTCAAGCAAGAATCTCCGACGTCAACGGGAACAACGATAACTTCGTCCATATCGGTACAATCGATCAACCACATGCACTAGCAAACTTTCCGCACTTTTTTTATACGCAACAAAATTAATACATTAATTAATTAATGTATTAATTCATTAATTAAGAAATTAAGAAATTAATGTATAAATTTGTTAATTAATAAATTAATAATCAACCCCCCCTGCTTCATCGCCCTCGAATCACCATGTAAATAAATATAATACATAGCTACGGTTGGATTTGTAAATAATAATTGTCGTAGTGTCGAAAATTGTGAACAAGAATATACATATAATTACGTGTAAATACGGAATTTTACGTGTCATACAGCGAAAAATAGCAAAGAGTATGAAAAAAAAGGCGGTCGGAGATCTCTTCGGAATAATTAACGTGTTTAAAGATTTAAATGGGGAAAAAGTGGAAACGACGCCGAGGAAGTTTGTAAAGTTTTGTATAAAGAAATGTTGCACTTCTGTATCTAGAAAAAACGAGCGAGCAATAAATATAAATGTTAATTTAAAAATTGTATCAAATTTCTCTCTTTCATTTCTTTGCCCCTTTTTTCCATGAACTCTCTGCACGAGAATTTCCTCCTTACTTTCGTGTTATTATACGGTCCCAATGGAGTTGGAGATTTTCCTTTGAGACTTCAGCGACTTAGCTCGAGCAAAGTCGCGGTCAAAAGAGTAAACGATACCGTTCAAGACACAATAGCACTACTGGAAAATTTCTCAGTAGCTGTACGAGCTCGAATTCTTTCAAACAAGGCATTCGTTGTTCCCGTAGGAGATTTTCAAAGTACAGAATTAATTCACCTGTCGTGGACGAAAAAACTGATGGATAGAACCCTTCATTCTTTTTTTTCAACGTATCAACTTTATTGAATTCGTGTTTATTGACCCCATTGGCCAGATTTATCAATGAAGACGCGTAATACTAATTTCAGACCGAACATTATTTTAACTGTAGAGCAGGAAGCATTTGTCCTCAGTTTTTATGGTAATACAACGGAAAATGAGTGAAAATATAGCCGTACCAGGAACATCACTTAAGGTATAAAAAAGCGTTCTTTCGAGATTCTTTTTAGTAAGGAAAAAAATAAGTGAGCCACGTAAACATTGGGATAGGTTTTCATGTATATTTGACATGTATTAAAAAATGTTCAACATGAAACAATGAATGACTGCAGATTTATCAGCCTATTCCATGTGCATCTTGCCGCTGCAGTCCCCAATCGGCGGGAAAGATGCAGCTCGTAATTCTTGACTGAACCAAATAAACCAATAAAATGTTCAATTGTCATATATTTCTCTTCTGGGTGAATTAAGAAAAAGCTAATAAAATCGTGAAATTAAAACTTCCCTCAGGTATGAAAAAAAATAACGTGCCATAAAAATGATTTAAAAAACTTTCTCAACGACTTTTTTAAATCACTTAGAAGAGATTTTTATACTGAAGAAAATAAAATTTGGTTGGATTCAATAGGTCTTTTAGTTTTTATGCTATCTCGCTCGCCAATATCGATAAATCGTGAAAATGAAAACTGGAGAAAACTTCAAAGTTTTCAATAGGAGGAAATATCACTATAAAATATCAATCGCTTCTCTGCTTTTGGCCTTGTATTTTCGAAAATGGTTACAATTGGCCTCTGTAATTTTGTAAACATATTCTTGGATTGTTTATCTATCGATTGAAGCAATTAAAAAAAAAACGATTTTCCGGACCTTCTAATTCAGCCTCCCGCCTTAAGTGCCCACCGTTGATTTTGTCGAAACTCATATATATGATAAAACATTGAAAACTATTAAACACGTATTTTTTGTTATCTGCGGAAAAACGGTTTTAAGGGGGGAATGCACCGCTCAAAGAAAGGCGTGTCGAGAAATGGTTTTACAGTCTCACCCACAAGCATGCCACCGATCTGAATGAAACAAAAACCAAAATTCTTCTAGTGTAAAGCGATAAAAAGTCTACCATAGAATCATTGAAAAAAATCAAGTAAGGGGTGACATGACTTTCTTTGAAGGGATGTTTCCACCCTTAAAAACGTTTTCCCGCAGATTAAAAAAGAAATACGTGTATAATCATTTTTAATGCTTTATCACCTATATGTGTTTCAATTAAATCGAAGGCGGACACTAGAGTGATGTTCCTTGTTAGTGAAAGTACCTGTATGGGCGCAAGTTATCCGCGGTTTCCGTACGCCCTCATGCAAATGCGATACAGTGTAGACAATACTCTAGGCAGCCTCTTGGGAACTGGGGATTGTGCAGAGATAAGTGTGGGTTTTAACACACTTTTAAGGAGGTACATACCTCTAGGCGAGACAAAACTTGCTGATTTCCATAATTTTTTTTAACAGGAAACATTCCTTCACTATTTTCGAGACTTGGGGCATGTTTTATTTCTACTTCTGGCTGTTACATGGTTTTTTTTATTAATCTTTGAAAATGGGAGAGGTATGGCACGGCCTTCTAAACGGGTTACGGTGGATGTTATCAGACGGCGTGACACGAAGCGTCGGCGGAATTAATCTGAAAAAAACCAACGACGATGTTTCTTCTATCAACACTCATACGCAAAATATGAACCAAGAAAAAGTGAGAAATGTTGAAAATCGATGAAATGGTACGCTTTGAAACAAGAAGATTGAATTTTCCGAAAAAAATGGCGACGATCAGCAAAAAAAAATACCTTTTTTAATTCTCAAAAATGTTTAGCGCCATGTTTTAGACTACAAGGGTAGAAAGATTTATACCAAATTTCATCAGAATCGGTCGATTAGTTTTTAGGGTTCTGTACTCAAAGGGCAAAACGGAACCCTGTTAATGTCACTCCGCTGTCTGTCCGTCCGTATGTCACGAGTCTCTAGAGCATCCGAACATTGAATAAGAAATTCAATTAAATTATTTTTCATGGAGGTCCCATACATGAAAAAGGAGCAGAAATATTTTGTTTTCTTACCCTGGCATGTGGGGCGTCATTTTTTAAAGCTCATTGACTAGAGTACAAATATATTGTTTTTCTTTTTTATCTTAAAAAATAAAGAATCGGGGGCCGTCAAAGTTGTCAGTTTTGAACGATTTTTGTTACGAGGTCTATCTCAAAAACTAAACTAGTTAGGAATTTGGAATTTCTGTATATTGTGTACCATATCCTGTA
This sequence comes from Ophion obscuratus, assembly GCA_964007375.1. NCBI lineage: Eukaryota > Metazoa > Arthropoda > Insecta > Hymenoptera > Ichneumonidae > Ophion > Ophion obscuratus. Next base: position 17,053,919 of record OZ023317.1, read on the forward strand.
TTTAAACAAGAAATACTAAAATCGCCGATTCATAATGTAGTATTTAGAATAATTTATTGTAGACATAATATAATAAATGTATAATGAAAATATATAAAATGATTGTTATTTAAATGTTTACAATACCAAATAACTTATTTTTTGAATCGGTGACCGTCAAGGAGAGATTGACGTCACGGAAGAAATGAGATTGCAAATTTTTTCAAAACGTAGATGGTATATTTTATTTATTTTTCTTCGCCTCTTCTTTTGATGCGGAAAATGTGGCAATATTGGCAATTGGCTGGTACTGACTCCAAAAGTAAGCCATTTGGTATTGTAAATACTTAGATAACAATAATTTTATATATTTTCATTATTAGCTTACAGCAGCAGTATACAAAGCTTCCTTTAGCTATCATGACCTCAAATGGTTTCAATTTAGTACCACCTGAGAACTAAGACAGAGAAAAAGCATTACCTAATTAAATATCTAGTTTAAAAAAAAGTTTATTGGTTATATGTACGGAATCCTAATAGAGCGCGGCCCGATTCCCATTTGGCCGAGTTTTTAGCTATACATCACGCTAGTTTTGAAAATGCAGTTTGGAAGGCCATGCCATACCTCTGCCATTTTTCAAGATCAATAAGAGAAAAATATCATGTAACGGCCGAAAGTAGTAATAAAACATGCCATAAGTTTCAAAAATGGTGAAGAGATCTTTCCTGTGAAAAAAAATCATGAAAAGCACCAAATTTTTAATTATGAATAAAAAAACTATTATTTCACATTTAAAGGAACTTTAGATCAATTTCCAAGAGCGCCCCTACAGAAATTTGTATGAATGATTCAATCCAATCCTAACTCCAGAATATACAGATGCCGGTGAAAAAAAAAATTATCATAAACTTTTAACATCTCCCGTTTTACTTCTCCAATACGGTCACTAAAGTTATTACACTTTCGCCCGATGTCAATAACTTTAGGCAGGAGAGCCAGGAAGTTAACGTCTCGTGCCGTCTTATTTTATTCCCACGATAAATAAGTCATTCGCAATGATTATAGTTGGCGAGAGAAATCTTTAAACAAATGTTGTTATTGCGTCACGGCGATGCCGACACATTGTTAATACTTCAGTACCATAAACGTCGCTTAGATCAATATGCGAGACGAATATCTGAGGTCTCCAGTGTCCGGCGGCGGCTTCGATCGACGATCTCGCCTTTCTTATTTATTGCTCGGACTCTCTTAGGAGTGGAGCTCCGTCCATCTCGTAAAATGTAACAAACTCTATCTCTCGAGCTGTCGACAATGTTATTGTTACCCGTGGATGTTACTATATTGCATTATAAACACTCTTTCATCTCTTTCCGGTTCTCTCCCCCCCCCTCTCTCTCTCTCTCTTTCTCGATCCCCATAGCAATCTTCAAGAGTTCTCTGAGTCGGTTATTGAGACGTCCTGTTGTAGGGAAGTAAATATCAGCAATCGAAGGCACGCATTTTCGTAACCCTAACGCTTTAAGAGCACCACGCTTGAGTCGACAGTTTTGTTAACGTGGTGCGCGGATTTTCCCATGGATTGCCATCCACAATAAATATTTTAAAAAGAACCGAAGAGGATTTTAATTATTCACGAATGATAAAATTCTGACGAAATATTTTAACGAAGTCAATTCATTCTTAGATCAAATGTTCTGATATTATTGAAAATTGTAGCTTTGGGATGAATGGAGGATCGTGTTTTAGCTGCAATAAAATTCAGACCCTTTAAGGGCTGAAATGTTATTGATCGAATAGCAATCACCACAATTCTGTTCAACTGGGTCCCGATGTATTATATCAGGTTCAAGTGTAAAATGAACACTCTTTCATTATTTGCCCTTCAACCCTTTCGAAAAAGCGGCCAACTGGGAGTCCAGTATCACAAGGGCAAATTAAGAATTTTGGTTGATTGCACATTGGAGAATTAAATCATGCTTCGTGTTATATATACATATTTTGAGGATTCAAAATAGCGAATGGACATGCGAAACTGATACATTTATATGAATTGTACACCACTATTTTGATTTTCCGAATTATCAAATCAAATTAAATGAAATTTAATCCTATGACTAATGTGTCATTTTTTGACACCCCCGAATCCACGGCTCTCCCAGAACAGACCATCCCATTAGCAGTAAAAGGAAATCTCGGTAACTTAATTTCTTACTTTTTAAAATTAGGACGAGAGTAATCAAAATCATATTTATTTCCACTTCGTTTACAAACAGTTCATACCTCGAGCCAGGCCGGAAATCCGTGTTTTGCGGACCTGTTTCAAAAAGATTATTCGTGAAAAATCCGGAGCAATATCCGTCATACATTGTTTTGGCTATTTATTGGGTCATACGTTTATAAAAAATGTATATATTTAACAACAAATTATTCATGTTCGTATACGTTATATTCATATACGTATACGAACTTTGTCTATATACTTGGTCGATAATTCACGTTGCCATGGTTAGTGCAATTGCCATATGGGTTGACCAATGCCAAAAAACCAAGAACTTTTTTGTACGGAAATATTTTTAAAAAACCAAGTAATCACATTTTTAACCTTCAAAAGCTAACGATGGGCAATTTGTGTCCGGGCAAAAATTTTCCGTTATGATTTCTCGTAGACTCTTGCAGGTAAAAATTTGGAACCGGGGGCGGGGGGGGGGGGTAAATGTTTAGGGAGGGGGTAACCCAACGGCCGAGTCCGGGAATTTACCCTCATTCCGTTTGTGACCAAGGAGCTGGTAAAATCGACGAAAGACACGAACGACCCATCGTTAGCTGCAACGTAAGTAAAAGTGAATTAAACATTTTTTTGTTTTTTTTCTTGTAAAATACGTTCATTTAATAAGAAAAAAGTATCTACATTGGTCTCAATTTTTTTTAGCAAAATGGCGCCACGAAACCCCGGCGAAGTAATGTATGAACTCCGGAGTCGGAAAAATGTCGAATATTTCGACGGGAAAGCCTCCGAAAAGGAAGATAATATCGAGGAAGAGGAAGTCATAAGTTCCGAAGAAAAATGCGACAATTTTGAAAGTAATAGTGAAGATTCGGATTCTGAATCGGAAGCGGAGCAGCGAATTTAGTGCACCCGCAATTGGTGCGGCGAAAGGCTAATCCGAAGATATCGCGACAATCACGCGTATTCTTGTCCGTAATATTAGGTCACTCAGAAAATAAGCCTCGGAAGAGCGACAAACTACCAAAACGAAAACGGTGTGCTTTTTGTCCTTCTTCAAAAGATAAAAAAACACAGTTTTGTTGTGTAGGGTGCGGGAAACCGCAAAATTAATTTTTTAATAGAAAATTTAATAAATATTATAAAAAATACCATTTCACACGCGTAAAAGTTTTTCCGAATATTCCTTCCTTCATTAAACACATATACGGAGGTCAGAAAATAGGCATTTGTCAGGTTCAGGATGAAAAATAAAAGTCCGATTTTAACTCTCGAAATTTCTTATATTTTATTTCTAAAGGGGTGTCATTTCAACGAAAAATTGCCGTTGGATTTTTCAATTTATTTTAAAAATCATAACAGATATGATTTTTTAAATATTGTCGTGAAAAATGCCTGCACGTCTCCATATCTTGCATGAGATTGTTATTAAAAAAAAATCGGATAGGACAAATGATTATCATTTAGTTAAGGGTTCAAAAACGGCCCACGAATTTTTTCGGATTTTTTCAAAAGTTTTTAAATTGTGAATTAAGCGAAAGACACGAACGACCTATCGTTAGCTTTAACGGTTGCTCAAAACATCGTTAGCTGACAAGGGTTAAGTAAAAACATTGTTGTTCGTCTCGAATTTCGCGTTTTGAATGATAATAAAAACGTTTTAGGTAAAGAATACCAATTGACTTGACGGACTATAAACAATCTAGTTCCGATGGTTTTAACAAAAATTGGATTAAAAATATTTAAAACCTCAAATTACATTTTTTTATATTATAAATATTGAGTCCCGATTTAAGGCAGAAGCCTGAATTATAAAGTCCAAAAAAGCGTTTTTTCGGGATTTTTTAGAAGGAAAAAAAACAAGTGAGCCCAGTAAACATTGAGGTATCTTCTCATGTATATTTTAAATGAATAAAAAAAAGGTTTCAACATGAAACAATAAATGACTGCATATTTATCAAAAACCGATAAAATTTTCAATTGTCATATATTTTTGTTCTGGGTGAATTAAGAAAAAGCTGAAAAAATCGTGAAATTATAACTTTTCTCAGGTTTGAAAAAACACTTTAACGTGCTATAAAATTATTTAAAAAGACTTTTTCAGTTCAGTTAGAAGACATTTTCATACTGAAGAAAATAAATGTTGGTTTGATTTAATAAGTCGTTTAATTTTTTGCTATCCCGCCCGCCAATTTGGAAAATCGTGAAAATGAAAACTGGAGAAAACGCGCTTCAGTTTTCATTACGAGGAAATATCAATCGCTTCTCTGCTTCTGGCCTTGTATCTTCGAAAATATGCTTCGGCCTATGCAATCGCTTCTCTGCTTTTGGCCTTGTATCTTCGAAAATATTCAATTGGCCTCTGTAACTTTGTAAATATATTCTTGGATAGTATATCTATCGATTTACGCAATAAAGAAAAGACGATTTTTCGGACCTTCTAATTCAGGCTCCGGCCTTAAGATTTCGGATCCTTTTTTTGTTTAAAAACGCGTGAAAGTGCGGACAATAATAGTCAGAACAAAAAAATCGATTTCTTGTCGGGAATCTCGCGTTGCGGGGGCATCTTCATACCTTTTGAAGGTTCACGAGCTTCAAGAGCCTGCCGAATATAAAGGGTGTCCCTCTTATCTCTGCCACCCGAAATCACTCGGTAATTATCGACGTCACAAAGAAATGTTCCAGACAAAAGTTGTACGGTGTGAAGGTGGCCCTCAAATGCAACACATTTTTTATTTCGGTGGAGGCGCTGACCAAGAGTCACCTCCACTTTTTAAAATGGAATGGTACATTTTTTTCATCTATCTTGCGGAGCACTTCACGCCACGTCAAAAACATTCGAGGCGTCGAAGTCGTTCAAGGTCATGACATTGAACGACTTTAGATATTTAGATTTGTATCTTCGATACTGACCTTGCATGACCCTGAACGACTTTGACCCCCTAATGTGTTTTATGCGGCTTGAGGTGCTCCACAAGATAGTTGAAAAAAAAGTACCATTCCATTTAAAAAAGTGGTGGTGACCTTCACTGTGCGTCAGAACCTCCACAGAAATAAAACAAATTGGTCGCATTTGTTGACCCCCTTCACACCGTACAACTTTTGTCTGGAACATTTTTTTGTGACGTCGACAATTACCTAGTTATTTCGGCTGGCAGATATAAAAGGGACACCCTGTATATATCAGCAGGATGAGTGACCGTTCGGAAGACTAATTTGGCACCAAGAGCCACATAATTCACGTGGATGGTCCGTGGAGTATCGCTGGCGAGACGCAAGAGACCCGTCACGTCGGATTATGGTATCAAATTACGTAGAGCCATCGAGGAAGGACAAGCAAGAAAAAGAGGAGGGATATGTTCGGCGGGCGGAGTACGTAAAAAATTCGTTGCCGTCACTGACAAATCGTAATGGGCCGGCGCAGTTCGCCCTTCGTAAGCTCTGAACTAGCGAACATTCGAGTCGCGACGGTCAAGGGACTCGGTCGGCCGCCCTCTTGGTGCGTTTCGACACCACTCGGCTTTTCGCATAAGAGAGAGTGAGAAATCGAACGAGGGCAAAAACGTCGTAAAAAACTCCAAATCCATTCTTACCTATGCAAACTGAATATGAATCATCTTTCCGTAATTTATTCACGATCAATATTTTTCGCGGGTTCCTGCGCCTTTTCCCTTGAAAAGTAGAATCACTGTCAGACAACTTTGACGAAATAACGAGGCAGAAAAGTTTTCCCAACTTTGGATAATTCCCAATTATTTAACTTCGATGTACCTAATTCAGCTTACTGGGGGAATAATGTAATGTTAAACTGATTTGGTACATATTCCGCGTCATGTTTTGAAAAAAAATATATACAGGGTGTCAGGAAGGTCAATGTAAAGCCTTAAGAGGGTGATGGGTCTCCTTGTTAGAAACATATCTAACGTAGGTTACCTTAGCCCAAAGTCTAAGGATTTCGAGTTATCATGGTAAGTATGATTTTTGGAAAATATCCCAAAATTAGGTACTAACTCGTTCATAATGTTCAAACTGACAATAATTAGTAACTAAAAACTTATTTACGTCTTAGCTTGAGGTTATTCTATCGCGTCACACGAGTCATACCACTGATCATACTTCAGACTTGTACAATTTATATTTTTAACATATGCAAACAATAATTTGTAATACCTAAAATTTTCCATGTGTAAACTGAAATTCAATTACAAAAATGAACAAATTTCCTACCGATTCGCGCAGTATTTCTGGGTTTGATATTTGGCAACATTGGTTCTATCTCCGTCTCATTTTACCCAACCAGGCGAGTTTAACCTCCATGCTTTTCAACGTCGATTTGTCAAAACAATGTGAGGTGCGGGAAATATACGCCTCCGAAGTAAGTCTAGTGGCGCAGCCCTTGCGGCGAGTTTTGGCAAACTAAGATTGGTTTTCGTCTGCTAGTGCAGTATGCCAGTTGCCATTTAAATCAGGTGCTTGCGCGAATGACAGTACCTCGTGTGATGTTTACGTTGTAAAAAACAGAGTACACAAATATTATAAATACAACGCCCGATACAAGATGATTATCGTAAACTTTTCTGCGTATATTACAACGTCATTTCTATAATTTTCCGCTGCAAACAATAATTTAAACAGACATTATGCTGTATGGAAAAAAATAATTTGTGTACAGCCAATGTCCGCAATTTCATTAACTTTCTCTCTGTCACATACCTTTAGATATGCTTTTAGGGCGAAAGGAAGTTTAATTTACCAGCAAATCCCATTCACAATTTGAGATCTAAAGCCAAGGTCTTTCGTGTTTGTACCGGTTTGAATTAACCGCCATTTGCCAATCTCAGTTTTGCCGCCGGAAGCCGTTGCGCGGCGCCACCACGAACGTTACTTCGGAGGCGTATAGAGCATTGTATTTGGGCCACGACTGGTAAAAAGCATGGAAAATTTGTGTCTGCGATATATGTCGGTTCAAAATGAAATATGTGGAAATTCGAATGAGCGTGATGAGGTTAGGACTACAGTCAGCTGTTGCCTTGCTGTCACGTCTCTTTATCCTAGCAAGTGATAATAAATCCATTACCGGAAGTCCAAATTAAACTTCATATTGCATAAAAATTAGGTCAACAAGCGTAATTTTTCTGAGAGATTTGGATTACTACAAGTGTTAAGTATGTAAATCTGATTATTTTTAAGAATCTGACGGATGGCCACTATTATATATACTTTTGTAGCAACCGGAAATTGGGTTTTTGTATGTCGGATCGGAATTCCTTCGCAAAAATAGGAAATTTTTATATTTTTTTCTGTAATTAGGTTGATAACCGACACTGAAATTCTACAGAGACGATTATTGATATATTTAGTGATGCTCAAAAGAAAAATTTATGAAAATCTTATTGATTGAAGCCTGGCAATAGAATTACCTTAATGTGTATTCAATCGACAAACAGCAATACAATAATCTCTATCCACACAACTAAATCGGACTTGTGGAATAATTAGAAACATGTCAACAAATAAAAAATATCTCGTAAACGAGTCAGTATCTAATTTTGAGTAATGTTCCGAAAATCATGCTTAGCACGATAACTCGAAATCCTTAGACTTTGGATTAAGGTAAACTAGGTTAGATATGTTCCTAACGAGGTGACCTATCTACAGCAGGATATTAAAAATTCTAATGTTTTCTGACATTTTCGAAGTTCCTTTGAAAAAAATGTATTACCGTAAGAGAACTTTGACCGAGTAACACGAGACCAGAGTTTTGCTAACGTTACATCATTTTTAATAATCTAATTTTTATGCATATAATCCAACCACTTCTAGAATAATGTGATTTTAATGAGAGATTCTATTAAATTTAAATTGATTTCATGATTACCTACTGACAAGACATATTTTTGACGACAGTAATAATTATACTGTTCTTATCGTTAATATCCGATTCTGAACAAAACGATTCTACCTCAGAAAAATATGTGACTATACCAGACATATTTTTAATAACGGAAATAACATTACTTAGGGTATGATTTTATTCGTATAATTTTGATTCAATCATTTCTAGAATAATGTGATATTAATAAGTCATTTTATTGAATTAAGATTAATTTGATGATTTTTAATCACAGCCATGATTGTACTTTTCTTATCGTTTATATCCTATCCTAAACAAAAATATTCTACCCCGAATGAAAATGCCACTATCCCCGAAACTTACTCATACTGCGGGCACGAAACCTATAATGCAATTCGGTCTCTGCGCTATCCTTTACACTGTCCCGACTACATTGTTAATTTTTACCAATTATTATGTCTTCCAGATGGACCCCAAAATGTTTAATATTACAATCATTTAATGATTACCATATACGATAGGATATTAAAGCCACGAGTCTTTCCAGTAAAAACGAAATAAAAGATTAGTGATACCAGACGGATTGCGCACCTAGAAATTCTTTAGAGTTCTTCCGGAAGAGTTTGGGTCGGTGAAGACCAATCAAATATATTGCATTATGAAGGGGCGGGGGTTGTGAAACCCAAACAAACTCACAATTTCGTAAACTTCTTTTTCATATTAAGAGGCTACATCTACCTAGAGGCCCGAAAAAAATGGTCACTTTCAGAATTTTTTTCTGGGAACCGGTTCGTGAAAAAGTAACGCATTTTTTTGTTTGGGTTTGTTTGGGTTTGGTTGGGTTCACAAAGGTACATATATAGAGAGCCTTTTGAAAAAAACAGCAAAAAATACAGAAAAACAACGAAAACATGGTCACCGGCAGAGGACGAAATTTTTTTCGCGACCCTCGGCGGTGGGCACTCCCCAGCTTAAACGGCCCATCTGAAATCTGAAAACCAAATGGGTTATCCAAGATAACAATCAATACGAGTCTTTGACGATCCTCGATTTTTTAAATCGTTTTTTTTCAACAACATGACAACCAATTGAAACTTGAGCATACAAAAGCCATTTAAAAAGTCGTAATTTTTGCGTAAGTATTAAAAAATGAATAACGATTTTGAAAAAGTGCGATCATTAACGACCTTCAAATGTTTCTCATCGTATCTCTCGTAAATTCGGAAATCATCCATCAAGTGGTTTTTGAGATATCATGTCCACCGACTTTGAAAACTTTTGCTGCTAGCGTTCGCCCGGCCGACTGTTAAGAGCTGTAGCTCATTCAATTTTAAGAATTTATCAATGAAACTTGCAGAGAATATAGATAACAGATGACACTATTGAAGAAAAATATTTTTGGGCAATGCACTTTTGATCCACCCAGGTAGATGTAGCCCGTTAATTAATCGAAGCACGGAAGGATCGATTAACCGCGTTGCCTCGAATGTCCTCATCCGTGGTATGTCCCCCCCCCCCCAGACTTTTTTACCATGCACGGCACGCGAGCCGAGCACGTGGCACTTATACGTTTACGTTACACCCGCGCACTTCTAAACACATCTAACAGTTTACCGGATCATCATAGACTCAAAATAAAAGGCACAGACTATTTCGTACTGATGTATACCTACCGGATGTGGAGAAGCGAAGCTTTACGAAACAAGCGTGTAGTAACTGACGAAGAAAAGACAAAAAATGAGGTTCATGGAATCGTGCATACCTTACGGAATTATAACGAATTACGATTAAACGAAGTGCTGCTAAATGCAAGTATTTCAGTTGCTTCGAACAAGATTTTAATAGCTTCGAAAACAAATTTGTTTACTCTTCTTGAAATAAAAATGCATTTGCAAATGTATTCATTTATAGCGAATGGTGGCTTCGAAAACAATCAACTTCGAGGACTGACCGCAAAAAAGCTGGATGTCGTGCTAACCCACATTGCATAGATATAACGGATTCACTATATATTTTGTACGGAAAGAATGCGCGAAAACATATACATACACAAAACAAAAAGGTGAACAGTAAGATGTGTAACTCAATTTTTTTCCAATTCACACACACCCATTTTCATCCCGTAGACAATTATTTGATAGGTTTTATGTAGGCGAAGCGGCGCATTTGAATTGAAATTCCAATAAAAACGTTATTTATCATAAAACGTTGACTACGATCTCTTCTCTGGCGATCGGCATTAAAACCGAGTCAGTACATAGGTTATGTATAAAAAATCTGTAGTACGATATTCGACAATACTCTCTGATTGTCACTATAACGTTAATCACTGATATAAATTATGTCATGCAACAAATAATTTTTGGAATTACTTTTACTCTAACGCTATATCTGTCATTAACATATCACAAACACTCGGTGGGGTAGTAGTAGCGTGCGTAGTATAGGCGGTTTAGCCAGGGTCGATTCCATGTACAGGTGAAATATTGGCATCGAAAAAAATCTTCTCAGGAGGCCAGGGAGTGCTGAAATGTAATATAAAATCATTGGGATAGAGCTCTCAGTGAAGTATACTCTTATTTTGGAGTTATTTTCTTTTATTTTTAGTTTGGAGTTATAAAATGTTCTATCCATTCAGCAGCAGGCTGTGATACCTTCAACCAGCACGCATGCAGTGCGTTTATTTGAACAACGCCAGATGAAAGCTGCTGAAAAGACCGACACTTACACTGCAAAAACAAGTCGTGTTTGACGTGTGTTCAAAGTATGTAGGAGTAACACTACATGAAGGCTAGAGACGCGCTTCCTTGTTAATTCTACGCACTTATGCATTTGGTAACACGTAATGCGTTACAATTACACACGTGAGTGTGCCATTTTTACGCATTAAATTATTACAAACTTTCGTAGCTATCCCCATCAATAACACGCTCATTCGATCACATATGAAGCGTGTAGAATCAACATACAAGACGCATAGTCACACACATTGGAGTCAACAACATACGTTGATAGCAACACATGAGCAAAAATAACATGGGAAAAGCAACACAGTTTAAGCGTGTTAATTGCGAGTTATTCACCATATGTTTTACAAATCACCTTGGTGGCATCACGTGAAACTCATTAGTTTATTTAACATCGATTGATTAACCGCTTAAGGCGGGATATACATTCAGACAGGAAAAAAATAAGCAATATTGAGGGATTTCTTAAACTAAGAAATAATTATTCTACAATTATCAAACTTTAGGTGTACTTTGATGGTATATTTAAGTAAACAAAACATTTTTTTTAAATTAATTCATCATTAAAATGACGGACCTGTGGCAGAGTGCTACAGCAAGATCGCCGCGGGAGTTGCGAATCGGCGTGCCGTCTAGCCTCCCGTAGACTTTGATTTGCAATAAAGTTCAAACATTTTTTCAGGTAGAACATGAATAGTTTTTATGTGACGGTACGTAAAATAAAGAAAATGCAAATTTAAGAAAATGCCACGCGTTTATAAAAAAATCAACATTTCACCCAACATTTCTGTAAAATGTGGAATAAAAAAGTAGTTTTTTTCCAATTTTTCAAAAACAATTCTCGTCAAGTAGAAGGTACTGATATTATCAATATTTCTACCAAGTTTCAACTCAATCGGCTTAATAGTTTCTGAGTAATCCTGCACGCCAATTTAGATAATGCAGTTTTGAGAAAAACGCGTTTAAAGTTCACGCCCGCTCCGTATCCGAGCGGTGAGGCATAACGTTAACGGGCTGTAATGATTAAAGTTTTTCGAATTTCGCTTTGAAACTTTAGGAAAATATTCTATATATATATAGTTCTATCGTTTAAAAAGAAAAAAAAGAAATCGATTTTTTGATCGTTGTAAACGTATATCCCGCCTTAATGAAAGACCATATTTGGTCGTAACTTTTTGTTTCATTTATAGATCATTTTTGAGTTCGTCACGTGGAAGAATCTGAAGTTGGAATTTATTTTCATCGGCCGTCAACGTGAAGCAGTATGAGAAACTAGCCTATGCGAAGACAAGGAAAGCAATGACACCCGCCATACATACTACAGAGTAATATATAAATACTGTTGAGTTCAGTTCAATAAAAGCATATATTTCGACGACAAAAAGCTTTTGTTATTCAATTTATTACTCCGATGTATCCCATGTATATACACTGAGAACAAAAAATCATTGAATCAATATCATTGGTGTTATTGAATGAAATTTCGTTGATTCAATTGTAAAATTGTTGGTGTAAATAACCGGATTTATTAGTCCAAACAAAACGCTATTGACTTCGATAACATGATAAAATTGAAATTTTTTTTCATTCAAAAGATATATTGTTAGCCGAGAACAATATATTATTAAAACTATCTAAAAAATTATGGCGAACAAATGATATAGTTTTAAATGCAATTTCTGCAACGAACGAAAGAAGCGTTTCAATTCATAATATGAATATTGTTGATTCGAGTACACAAGAAAAATTGAATTTCGCTCGTTTGATTCAAATAAAAATTCTATTGAGTAAATATGTTGTTTTATTGTTTTCGCCATATCCGATATTGATTTTAAGTGCATTATTCGGTAAAATATTAATATTTTATTTTTATTGACAAATATTAAGCAAATGTTTGAATTGATTAAAAAATTATGCGAAAGTAAAATTTATTTCTTGCACATTTGGTTGAAGAAATTCAATCAAATCATGGCCGAACGCCACCGAAATTGTAGGTGTGAGGAAACCCGTAGTTCTCGGAGTAACCGCTAGAGGACGCACGCGCGCTCGTTTCTCGTAAGCGTAGCACGATCCGAAAATCTACTCAAACGCTGGAGAAACTCTAAAAAGTATCGCTTCTTGGCCTGTGGCTAAGATCAAAGTGTAGTATCTGTTCTAATCAGTTGAATATCCTTATATTCTCTCCATGGATATTCCATTGGATATCTGATATTCTCTCCACTATTATCGTAGATGATCATCCTAATGCTCATTTTTTCTTTAAAATTTAAAACAAATTGAAAAACTTACGTCCCATGGCATATTCGTTTCGATGTAGTAAAGAAATAATTAATTCTATTGAATATATTTTTGTACGAAATAAAAAATGTTTGTAGCAACCGCTTAATTATTTCATTAAATACATCTACGGATTGTATATAGAATTATTTCAATAGAATATAATTTTATTTAAAGGACAATGTAGATATTTAGAGAACAGAAGAGCTTTTTCAAATAAAATAATATGTTATTTAAATCAATCACATTTTCTAATATTTTATAGTATTGAAACAATCTCATATATCGGTGGCACTCCGCAGCAGCACATTTATGTGGATCAACCAATATATTTTTTTGATTCAATTGGTTTTTTTTCTCAGTGTACAGTACTGCAAGAAAAAGTGTGTTGTTTTGACATACTGTAAATGGCTGTAGGCACTTTTTACACGTTCTAACGTGTGTAAGAAAATAACACACGCACGTGTGTTGTTTGAATGCATCTATCCGTGTTATTTTTACACCGTTATTTTCCACACACGTTAAAACGTGTAAAAAGTGTTTACAGCCATTTACACACCTAAAGTGGGTAAAAATAACACATTTGTTTTTGCAGTGTAGTTGCACGTTCGAAGTGTGTTGAAACTACACCCATAAAGTGTGTTCATTTGAAAGAGACACGAGAAAGCTTGCTGAAATTCGTGACAATTTTTCCGAGCCTGAAACGTGATGAAACAACACACTTATTTTTTCAGACTTTAACTCGTACGTAAACCACGGTAATGTTCGTGTACCTATTATAAAATATTCTAACGGCGTAAAAATGTTTATCGCATTCGATATGGTTTGATTGATCAAGTGGCAGATATGATGGATCAAGGCATGTGCGACAGGGTGACGCAAAAAAAAACAAACGGTTAGTATGAAAAGAGAAGCAACGTATTCTGGCAAGTCGCATGAATTTCCTCCTGTTAGAAAAAGACAGCCATCCATATCGTTTCACCTTTCTAATCTGTCGAGTTACAGAACTTTTAATGTCACGAACATAAACATATTTTTCTGTGGATAAGGTTCCGACCTCTCCGCCCCTCGATCGAGCTGAAATTTTTCATAAACCTTCCTTTTAATATTTTAAGACAACTTGTAATGGGATTTTTAGCGACTCGCAATAGTTTTCGAGATATTGAATTTTTTGTTTTTTTTTTGCGCGCGTCGACTATATCTATATCTGCTGCGTCTCCGTTCATACCTATATATGTTATCGCGCTCTCCGTTGTGTCCAAACAAAAATACCCAAAGAAACAAAAAACTCAAACAAACCCGAACCCAAACACAAAAACGATTGCGCGTCGCCAAAAATCCCTTTAGGGGTGGTATTAAAATATTAAGAGGAAGGTTTGTGCAAAATTTCAACTGGATCGGAGAAAGGGAGTTTTCGGAACCTTACCCTTTTCTGTTTCATCCATATTTGCGGTCTCCATTATTTGCTAGTATTCGTTATTATCAACGTATGGTCTATCCTAACTACAGGGTGTCTCAAAAAGACCTAACGTTTCAAATTGCGGGCCGTTTTTTTTGTGGCGAACATAGAGTATTAATCTTTGACAATTGGTATCCGGATTATCAGGAAGCATTGAGGTTTAGTCATGAATATTTACACGATCGAGCAACGCATAGAAATTGTGAAAATTCACTACCAAAATGGTCAAAATTTTGCAGAGACGGTTCAAAAAGGGGCGGTCCATAAATTACGTCATTTTAAAATAGGGGGGGAGGGGGTCTGATCGTTGGATGACGGTAACGATAATTGGATTATGACGATAGGAAGGATAGGATGATTTGGGGGGGGGGGGGGGGGGTTGAAAATCAGCCAAAATCGATGACGTAATATATGGACGGCCCCAAAGTCCGCGTGTTGTGTTTTCTCGCGCCGCGGCGATGTGAATTGGCCGCCAAGATCGTGCGATTTGACACCAGTGGACTTTTTTCTTTGGCGTTTTCTGAAAGGAAAAGTGTATGCCAATGATCCACAGACCATTCTGGGACTCGAGAAAGCAATTGGACGCACCATTGATTAAATTAGTCCGCATCTATGCCAAAATGTTATTGAAAATTTCGTCAAAAGTGTGAACGTCTGCAAACAAGGACCAGGTGGCCATTTATCAAATATTGTGTTCCCCACATAACCTTCACGTTTGTACCTTATATTAAAATGCAAATATTCGTACTTTTCAAATAAATAATACGTTTTATTGATAGATTAAAATATCAGGTCATTTTGAAACACCCGATACTAGTTTTCCGTTTGTGAGCATGTATCAACGCTGCTTACGAAAAGTAGCACGATTCGAAGTTCTTACGAAAATTAGCATGATTATGCTTTCGCTACGAAAACTAGCACGTTTCCATATTCACCGCGATAACCAGCATGTTTCGGCTTTCGTCGCGAAAACTAGCATTTTTCCATATTCGCCGCAAAAACCAGCATGTTTCGACTTTCGCCGCGAAAACTAGATTGTTTGATTTTCACTGTAAAAACTAGAGTAAAAGGAGTAAGTTTAAAACCTTAAGGATCTCATCGTTCGTACAATGTAACCAAAAAGAGTTTTGGTGAGAATTTAAAGACCTTCGTGCTCAGGTAAAAATCTGAAAAAATAAACCATTAGTATTTTTTGTTAAATATGACAATTTTTTGAGCAATGACATTTTAATTTTAAACTCGTTGCTTTTATTAACATATTGATAATAATTATCAATTACAATCGATAGTAGTAATTTTGATGAAAAAATAATATCGAAATTGTAAATATAATGAGTGAAGTGACGAAGATATTATACGGTAAAGATGAATATTATCAGATATAGGATGGATAACTGGTCACAAATCATATATCGGTGAAAATAGCGCATATAATATGTGTTGAAGCGTGTTCGGCTGAGCAGGCTGCAAGTGATGGAAACAGTTCTCACACGAAGTCAGTCAAGAAAAGATACCTAAAAAGTGTCATTTTGAAAATCTTAATGAAAGGTAATAATGAAACATAGAAAGGTAAGGAATGTCAAAGGTAAATAGCGGTAAGATAAAACAAATTACAATAGGTACAGTTGCGACGATGGGGAAAGAGGAAAGGTCTCGGTGTTGTCTTTTGGCGTGTTCGGAGGTCAGATGGCTGCTAAAGAATAAACAGTCATGTTAGATATGGAGGTGAATTACCCTAATATATTTTGTAAACGTTCAATTCCCAGAAATTTGTAACGCTTAGATATCACCATGAGCAAATCAAGTCGTTGTCTAAATGATGTAACGTATTGATTCCGATGCAAATTAAGAACAATGATGTGACTTTGCTCTTCGATAATATTAATGTAAACAAGACAACAATAATCAAGTTAAGAAAAATAAATGAGGAAATCCGTTTTGCTTTTAGTTGCTGCGATAGAGTATTTTAATGAAACTTGAAATACTCTATATTTTCTAAGTCTGTCTATAAGTCCCTGTAAAAAGGAGTTCATTTTATGTGAGATAAATACTACATAAGGGCGCCATGAAAGATTCAACCAAAAGATTCTTCAAAGATTCCGTGCTTCTTCACCAAACGGTATCATAGTATTGTTGATTGTTATGGATGGTACAAAAGATAAGTCAATTTGATTAACAAAAGTTTTGCTGTTAGTTATCAGCTTCTTTGATTTCGATTAAGGGAAGGTTTTGCCTTGTTGCGCCAAAAAATGGTCGATTTTTCACCAATTTTTTATGCGAAAAGTATTAAATATAAAATGTTGATACTTGGTATGTTGACTAAGCGGTCTTTATTAAAGATCAAAATATTTTTTGAAGTTTGACAAAACATGGTGGTGGGAGTGGGAGGAGCCACGTATGTCGGTGCACGGGCGATGACATTCTTCGCTTGCGAAAGTCCTAAGCTCCAGACAGGTGATCTGAAGCAAAAAAATCGAACATATTTTTAGTTTGTATAATATTGTGTATAAGTTGACCTAAAATCAGGAAAAAAAATTGAAAAATTAAAAAATAGTGAGCAAAAAACTGCGAAAATTTTTAGGAAAAAAATCCTTCCGTTCGCTCCCTATTTTTTTATTTTTTCATCCTTCAAAAGAAGACCTTTTGGATGTTTGTAGATCGAAAAGAAGCGCAGAGATTCACCGTTCGGCCTACGTACTTCAAACATAATGTATTCTGGTTAGTGAGAGAGCTGCGACTGATGTATATAACATGTTTATGGTTAGCGAGAATAGTAAATCGTTATAGATAGAGAAAGATATATATATATACATACATATATATATATATATATATATATATATAGAGAGAGAGAGAGAGAGAGAGAGAGAGAGAGAGAGAGAGAGAGAGAGAGAGAGAGAGAGAGAGAGAGAGAGAGAGATCGTGGAAGAAATAATGTGCATATAAATCTGACGTGCAGTTTAAATAACTACGTTATTCTCCTAAATACGATTTATACACCACTGAATTGTATGTCACTCCCATCGGCCAACTGTCTAATCCTGCTAGTCTCATCATTTAAACGAATAGCTATGGGGTTTGTTTTGTATGCATATGGGAAACTCGACGAGGGTCCCTTTACCCCGAGGGTGAAACTAATCCGATTGCCCACACCACATCGTGACATTCACTGCCCACAATTGTCCTAGGTTTTTCTCCAATAGCCAATCTCCTTGCATATAAACGCGTGCAACTAAAAGAGGGGTGAGGTGTAGGTGATTATAGGGGTCTCGAAAAATATTATTTGTCGATTTCGAGAGCATATCGTGCGCATGAACATAACACATACTGGTGTAGCAGATAAAAGGGCTGAACCCAGACGACTTAATGCCTGTAGTAATGTGGGTCAAGACTTTTTCCTTGTTAACTATGTATATATGTATATAATTACAATGTGCAATCAATTATTTATCAATATTGAATATTAATTATTATTAAAAAATATATAACTAAAAGATAGTTGTTTCCTTTTCTATTATAATGCAATTTACTCGATATGACATGTTTTTTTTTATATAAATATATTGATACCATTAATTGAAATAATACCGATCAATATATTTCCATAAAAAATAATATTTAAAATTAAGTAAATGTCATTCTAATACAATAGGAATCAACTACTTCCAGTTATATATTTTTTATAATAATTTCTATTCAATGTTAATAAATAATGTATTGGTTGTAAAGGACCATTGATGCCCTAAAATATATGGTGCGGTTCAATTGAATTATTATCTATATATTTTTTCAGACGTGAATATTTTTTGTAAAACTTTGACTTCGAAATTTTTCGGAGTTCCATTGCATTTTTTTTAACATTCAAATCTCGGAAAGTTAGCATCGTTCCTCGCGAAAAATCGTGGATCTTAGCAGCAGTTAATATGACGTGTAGACTGCCCACTGCGGCAATTGATGTTCAAATTCCGGTGCCAATGGATTTTTCCGAAGAGACTGTGGTCGAATGGGGAGATTAGAATATCTAAAAAATGATGCAATTGTGGATAATTCGAAGTTGAGGACGATGAAACGCTCGACTCGTCTTAAGGTAATCCTATCGCTTCACACTATTCTTACCACTGATCATACAATTTGTACAATTTGTAGGCTTGTACAATTTATATTTTTAACGTATGCAAAAAAAAATAATTTGTCATATCTAAAATTTTCCATGTGTAAACTGTTTAAATGTTCACATTTAATTAGAAAAATGTAAAAATATGTTTTGTTATGTCGTCTCGGAATTCCTTCACAAAAATACGCAATTTTAATATTTTTTTCTCTGTAATTAGGTCGATAATCGACCCTGAAATGTTACAGAGACGATTATTAATATATTTAGTGAAGCTCAACAAAAAATTATGAATATCCTATGGATTGAAGCCTGGCGATAGGATTACCTTAATGTTCCATGTCCACGATAAAAACGCAACTATATATCTATATAAACGTGTGTATACTTTGTGGGGCCAGCATAGAATCGTCTCGTATATGACATGACTAATTTGAGATTCGGGACCACCCGCGCAACGTTGCACGAGCAGGGAATTACGATCGTCGAATCAATGTGCTTAGGACAAAATTAACAGTTGCTAGAAAAAGAGAAAGGTGGGTTCAGCGTTTCGCAAACTAAACCAGACGTCATTTTGCAAATGAGACCGGAATCGAGGGTCGAAGTTTCTGGGAGCTCGTTGTCATTGCACGACGAGAAGCTCTCTTGTTAAAAAATCATTAAGGCCCCTATCCTATGCGCAGGTAATATAACAGGAGTTAACGACGTATCAAGACAAAACGAATGTTCGCGTGGGCGGAAGTACTACCGGTGAATTAACCCTCTCGGAGATATATAATATGTCTGTACCGCAGACCAACAAAATAAACTCGCGGCAGGGTTATGAATATACGAGCTATCTCATATAATAGAAGAAACGCTGAATTTTTCAAATAAACAGTAGTCGACGTTGATCTTCTGTATCTAATCACTTTGCCCTGAGTCAACACTTGGATGGGTAACCGCTAGGCCGTGTAGTGACGCGGGGGCTTACCACTAGAAGCGGAGCCGGTTTTGCAGCTTCCCATGTAGGTTTCGCCAATCGAACCGTAACGGCCAATACGTGGACCAATGTTGGCGGGAAGATGATCGATTAACCAATTGTACGCCAATGCTCGGCTGAGTATTGACTAGCCAACATTGGTTTGCTGATACGAGGCCAATGTTCGGCCAAATATAGACTCACTAATCACTGGCTTGTCGATACGAGGCCGATGTTTGGCGAAGTATAGACTGGCCAATCATTGGTTTGCCGATACGCGGCCAATGTTCGGCCAAACGTAGACTCGCTAATCATTGGCTTGTCGATACAAGGCCGATGTTTGGCGAAGTATAGACTGGCCAATCATTGGTTTGCCAATACGAGGCCAATGTTCGGCCAAGTATAGACTTGTTCATTATTAGTTTATCGATATGAGGCCGATGTTTGGCGAAGTATAGACTCGCCAATTATTTGTTTGCCGATACGAGGACAATGTTCGGCCAAATATAGGCTCTCTAATCGTTGGGTTATCGATACGAGGTCGATGTTTGGCGAAGTATAGACTCGCCAATCATGTTTTTGCCGATACGAGGCCAATGTTCGGCTGAGTAACGCATGATCGAACCGCAATTCGTATATTGACGATTCATTGTTTCGCGTTGAAGTCATTGAGAGACGAGATAAATACTTTTTACGAGTTCATTGGACATTATTCTTAACAAATATATTACCAAATCAATGCACTCATTGTTGGCCGATTCTCGAACGAGCTCATACGCGATATTCTGCCGATTTTTATGAACCATCCTACACTGACAGAAAAATTCTATTAATATTAACTAACCGCGTCTATTTATTTATTTTTTATTTGAATTAACTAGATTTTTCGTGAAATCAAATTTTTCCTATTGCATTCCATTATTTGAATTATTCATTTTAAATATATTTATTTATTCAAATTAAACTTGAACCAATGAACTAATGGTCTGTCTTTATTGCAACACACATATTAACGGGTTATGGGGGTAGAGAAGGTGGAGAGAGAGAGAGGAATTATATATATAGGTTAGGTTTGAAAATTCTATAACATGTCATTCGATAACACTCTCTAATTATCACAATGATATTAACTAATTGATATAGTTTATGTGATACAAATAATGATAAGAATCCATTTGGTATCTTATGCTATGTCTCCGATTCGAATGTTACAAGCACTCGGTAGCATAGAGGCAGCGTGTTTGGCTATGAGCAGGGGAGCTCAAGGTTCGAGCCCCATATAGGTGAAATATTTTCTTCGAACTAATCATTTCGAAAGACCAGGTAATGACGAATTACAATACAAAAATAATAGTTAATTTTTTTTTGGCAGTGCAGGACCAATTTTGGTGATCTATATTGGGTCACAATTATCCGCCAAGACTCGGTCGATAATCGGGCCAAGCTCGAGTGCCAATGATGGCAATCTTGAGGGGGCTTATTGTTGGCCGATTCTCGAATGAACTCCTACGCGATGCTCGGCCGATTCTCATAGGCGATTCTAGGGCCAATATTGATTGCGAATATCGGGCCGCTCTTATCATCCAAGGCTCGGTCGATGATCGGGCCAAGCTCGAGTGCCAATGTTGGCAAGCTTGGCGTCGAGCATCGGCCAATCATTGGCCACTACCGATCACCCTACATGGATTCACAGCAGATCTGAAATTCGTCCGGCTCATGTTCCTCGACCGAGAAAATCTTACCCTCTTCCACATTTGCTTACGCTTTGACTAACTCTAGTATTTTTGAGCTTTTAAACGAAATAAAAGAGCGAGAAGAAAAAAACTTTCCTTGACGTTCAAACGGAGGGTGGTTTATTTGCTTTGTTAAGGATCGAAGTGTTCTTGTGCTCCTCGACTCTCTCTCTCTCTCTCTCTCTCTCTCTCTCTCTGTCTCTCTCTCTCTCTCACTCTCTCTCTCCCCCGTCATCGGTTTCGCCGTCTCTGTAGTGACGCAAGCGGACTCGATGACGGGAGTTCGCTGGGAAAAAAGGATCTTGCGTCCCTAATTCCTTAATTTCCCTAATTAGTTTAAGCAAAAAATTGATACTTTCAAAACATATTTCGCACTCTGATTTATTATTTAAAAGTCCCGGGATTATTGTCCACAAATTGAAATGCTTCAGGGAAAATAAAAAAAGCGGGCCCTTCATTGAAATGCGGGCATTGAGGTCTTAGGCCACAGTAACGGGTATATAAACATGTACGAATTCAACAATTTTTTTTTCGTATGAAAAAGGGATTCACTCATAAAATTAATTACACATCTATTTAGTATAAATATCAAGCTGTTAGAAAATATATTTTTTTTTTCGATGTGCAAAATGGCCGACGTCTAATATTTTCTTTTGTTATCTTTTTTAGGCGCCCCGCGGCGTGATATTTAGCATTCACAATTTTTTACCTAGAACAAAAAACAAATATGCTCGTCAATCTACATTAGAATACCTAGAGAAGTACGTACGGAATTTAAAAAATATTGTTTTATTCAAAAGTTGTATGTATTTGAACTTAAGAAAGGAATTTTCAGTGAAAAATTTCTCTATAACTGCTCATAAACTGCTCATAAAATGAAAAGTTTTCGATTAATCAGAAATTCCGTACGTACTTCTCTGCGAAATGCAATTAAGAACATAACTTTTAAATTTGAAGTAAATCGAGTGAAAATTGTTGAAGTTATTTGTCACGCCAATGGGAAAAAAGCTGTTTCGAGAAGTTTTGAGTAGACGGCCATTTTGTACATCGAAACAAAAATAAAAAATTCTAATAGCTTGATATTCATACTAAATAGATGTGTAATTAATTGTATGAGTGAATCACTTTTTCATACGAAAAAAATTGTTAAATTCGCACATGATTTTATGCCCGTTACTGTGGAGTAACCCCTTAAAGATGTATGAGGGTTATACGAAAATTCTACAACGCTGATAAAAATTGTATGTATTATCATTTGTTACAAGCCTTGCGCAAAATGTAAACGACTCGAAAAACGATCCGGCGTACTAATGTTTCTTGTGTTTGAAAAAAACTTGTTTCACTAACAATAAGGCGCCCAGCATCCAATGCGCTTTAGTCAGTTTCAATGGCCTCATGATCTTAGCCATCAAAAATAAAACTGCCTATGAGACGATCCTAAAGTTTCAAGATTATCGCGTAAATAAACTACTTTTTTGGGGTAAAAACTGTCGAGAAAATGGTAAAAAATATGAACATTTGACTAGAAAGCCTACTTAATTTGTAATTTTATACGTTTTCGAAATTTTATAGGTATATCCGTCCAATAATGTTATAGTGAGAAACCTCCGAAATTTTCAGCCAGATCGATGAATAACATTTTGAGCTATAACATGAGCAATTTTTCAAAAGACGCCTGAAGGCGTCATACCTTATAACCCCGCCATTATGTTTTATTTCAAAAATAAAGACATGCAACACTTGAAAGTTGTAATAAGATGATGTAAAAACTTTTAAATGATGCGATTATTTTATCACCTTTAAAATAATTGATGAAACATGACTCATTTTCGGGCGTCTAAAGAGATATACCCCCTTAATCGCAAATGCTGGAGGGAAGGGGCGCCAATGTCAAGTTTTTGCCCCGGCTCGGAAAAATCGTAGATCCGAGCTGTTAAAAATAGAATGATTTGTTTCGTCATTCGCACCCCCACTGTACAGACATGGAAGATTCAGTTGTCCGTTGTTCGCTGATTCCTAATTTGAATCGAACAATTGACAGGCTTAATTCGAGAATGATAGTCGAACGGGCGCCATCCTCCCGGGGTTTCGGTTCAGTAATACTGTCCCATGGCTTTACATACGTGCGACACTCTTGAGCGTGGGACAGCCAGCGAAATCCCCGACACCCATTCATTACTCGCTATGGGGTAGCGATGAGAGAAATAGAGTAGCTTATATTTCTCGCCCTCGCAAAAAAAAGATATCTCAATATACGCACGTAACACTTTTTTGATGTGTGAAAAATCGATTCTAATACAATAGGAATCGACTACTTTCAGTTATATTTGGTTTTTTCCTTAGGTACACGCTTTTCGCGTTTGTTACCTATTCTTCCCCACATTGTGACCGTTCTTTCCTCTACTGTTTACTCTCCTTTTTTTCTCCATCTTTTTCTCTGTTCCCCCCTCTTGCGGCCGCAGCCGACTTCCCCCTCCGTATTATATTCATCATGACATTTTCTGTCATGGGTATAGGGAAACTGCGGAAAACCTATACCAATACAGCCGGTCATCGAATTCGCCCCCCGGTCGTGGAACTAGTCTTATTTCGCCGCGAAATGCCGAAGAAAAACATTTCACGACGAAATGTACGCGACCGGGATTCGAACCCGGGACCTCCCGGTCCGCTGGTTTAGTGGCGAGCACGCTAACCACTAGACCATCGTACCGGTTTACTTTCAGTTATATATTTTTTAATAAAAATTTATGTCCAATGTTAATAATTAAGGTACTGGTTGTAATAGATAATTGATGACCTAAAATATATGATGTTGTTCAAAATTAAAATTAAATTATTATCTCTATATTTTTCCGAACTTCGAAAAGATATTTTCTATGCAGCTTTGAGGGGCTACATCTACCTAGGTGGCTTAAGGGGTTATATACAGTTAACATTTTCGAAAAATCGATTTTCTTTATTTTTCGTAATGTACATATATTTAAGTACACACACAGAAAATGCCTTGTCAATCCGGCGAATATTCTCGAAGTTACACGCACATTTGTAATGACGTGCCAGAGCGTTTGAAAGTGCTTTTGAAACTTTAAACGCATTTCTCTCAAAACTGTGTTTTTATAGTCGGTGAGCAAGATTTTTCGAAAACGGCTGAACCGATCAGTTTCAAATTTTAACACGATCTTTTCAAGTATATTTTTTAGTAATCAATCGACGGTTTGTTTCCCACCGATAAATATTTTTCATTTGCGCTCTCAGTTTTGAGGGTGTCGCATCTTCTTTAAACACTTCAGGGGTATGCATAACCTTAAAGTTAACTATGTATATAAACAAGGTAATCATCGTCATTTAATCTCAGGACTGTAGCCTCCGCACGGCTCGGTCGCGTACATGATTCCGGTAACTAGATTTATCTAAAGTAAACATTTGAAAAATATACTTTGAGTACAATGGTGAAGCTACAAATTCACTGGATACATCTCCAAAATTTTAAAATTTACATAAACTGCACTGTTTCAAAAAAAAAAATGTCGATTTGCGACACAAAATCACGACTTTGAACGTTTATTATTAACAAAGGAGAAACATATGAAAAAATCTTTCAGTCTGCCGATTGAATATGATATAAAATACATTCAGTCCCAATTTGGATTAAATCGGACGATTATATTTTGAGATATGATGTACGCCAAATTGCAAAGTATACTTTCGAGATGAATGCAAGAGAAGAAAATGTACTAAATCCACTTTTTCCGTACACAATTTTCGTATAAATGTTTGGGCCGGCTCAATATCTCCGCTGGTTCTTTATGGTTCTGGGTACGGGCAATACTAATAGGACATTTATTTTCTTCTAGAATCGTTTTTTTTTCGTTATAAACAATTTAGTTCTTATAATCACGATTGTGACGAAAAAGTGTATTTTGTAGAAAAACGTTTGAAATAAACGATGTTTCTTTTCGAATTGACAACAATGTCTCTTTAATTTTTTTTTGCTACCTCCATTAGGAATGAACAAGGAACATTTTTATGAGAGAGACGGAACGATGAGTGAAAGAGACGAAACAATGAGTGAGAGGTGATGCGATTGATTTTCGTCGCTTATATCTTCATTGCTAATGGAGCTAGTAAACAAATTAAACATCTTTTATATAAAATTTCTATCGATGAAATGCACTGTTGCTTTCGAATTGTTATTTGAAAAATTTACTTGTAAGAAAGTGCCTTGGTATATGGACTACTTTCTTGAGATAAAATCACAATTATTTTTCGTACCTTTAATCTGCGGTTCCTGCACCGTATAACAATCAAACAGCCTAGTTGGACAACGTCATATCAAAGCCCTTAAAAACCATACAATGCACCGCGCAGCGCTAGAGCCGTAACGCAACGGGATGTTCTGACTTGCTTCATTAAAATCGTCATAACTCGGTCAATTTTCGAAATTTTTACAAAATTTTCGAAAAAAATCAAAGTTAAAACTCTACGCAACAAGAAAATGAAATAACCCAAAACTCGATTTATCGAAATTCCAAGATTAGGCATACTTCTCAACTTATAATACACGATCAGAGTTAAATAAAAGAATTGACAGAAATATGTGATTACGAAATGACGTGTTATCACAAATGTTATCACAATTGATATGCTCCGATCATATATTTCTATCAACCTCACACAATCCAATGATTGTACAAAACTAACTGATTGATGGCACGTAGTTGTGATCTACTTTCAATTTGTGATATTTTCGAAGTACTCGCGCAATTTTTTTTCCTTCTAATATGTAAAATACGCTTGATTTTTTTATAATGTTACTTTCATTCGAAAAATATGTTACGCACTTACGTGTATAAAAAAGTAATCGACCAGTATTCCACTAGTGTTCTTCGAGATCCCGAGTAAACTAATTCCTACCCAATTTTATCACGATATTTTGACAATGTAAAGAGAGAGATAAAAATGTTGCACTATTATTTCGATTTTTTCAGTTCCAGTAAAAAATAGTCCTAATAATTCGAATGTACACCTTACAAATGTAAACTGCAAATGTGCACCTTAAAAAAGTAAAATATCGAGTTCACCATTAAAATATCATGATGAAGTTCTCGATCCCGAGGTCCGGGATAAGCCCAAACTGGCACATGCGAAATACTCTCTGCAAACTCTATTTCTGTGTAGGTATGCATGCACGTATTTATACGTATAGATACAGAGGGTCGGAATCAAAGTCGAATAAACGTTGGGTGGCCGTTTCCTGGCCACGTAAGGTGAATTTCCCTCTTTCTCTCCCTCGTACACTGGATTCAACAGATTTGCCGGAAAAAAGGTGAAGGAATAGAGAACGGCGAGAAAAAGTGACAGAAAGAGAGAGAGAG
Organism: Ophion obscuratus; assembly: GCA_964007375.1. Taxonomy (NCBI): domain Eukaryota; kingdom Metazoa; phylum Arthropoda; class Insecta; order Hymenoptera; family Ichneumonidae; genus Ophion; species Ophion obscuratus. Next base: position 17,080,640 of record OZ023317.1, read on the forward strand.
AGAGTAAAAGAGAGAGAGAGAGTAAAAGAGAGAGGGAGAGAGACTTTCTTCTGAGAGGTATCTTTCCCCTGTCGATTAGAGAGACGAAACGAAGGACGCCCCCACATGCTCTCTCTCTCACTCTCACACCTAATCGAGTATGGGCGACTCGAAGTCTCAATAAAATGGAGACAAATCACCGAGTTGTCGAGATTGCACGCGGGGGGTACCTCGATAGATACGTGATCCACGAAGTCACGACAGATATAGAGACTGCGGAAACCGCCGTATTCACGAATACGGGCCGTTCCATAAAAAATCGTCCCTTCGATCATAATCGATCGCTCATAAAAGTTTATCGTTACACTGACACGCAAAAGTGCGTTGTGAATTTTTCTGACTGATAAATAAAAGTACTACCTCGAGCTACGCAAACACATTTCGGAAGTCGATAATTTGCAAATCGTTTCGAGGACATACACCTTAAGGGGTCTGTGTAAGCTTGAAATTTCGAGCAAAAAAAAACGATTTTTTTATTTGCATAGTTTTTATATCCTCGGGCCTTAATATTAATTTAACAATGTTTACAACATCGCAAATATTGTAAAAAGTATTTAAATTTGCGTTTGTGTCGATTTTTGGGGAATGTGTTTTTCTCGAAACCATGTTCAATCAAACGGTATAAGTCATATCTCAAAATCTGTTCTTCCCGTTTACTGTAAATGCGGACAGAGCATAGTTTTTAACATTTTGTATTATACGATTAAATAGTTATTTTGTGTTTATCCATTTGTTGATAACAAATGATTAAGGTTTCCTCCCGAAAGTCGAACTTTATTTTACTATAGCTTGTCCTTTTCATAATATTTAAATTTTCGAAAAAGTATCCGGTAGTACGAAAATTTTATCACTACACTAAAAATAAATTTTTCATTTTTCATATCAGATCACTCTGCTTCTTAGAACTTTGTTCAAATAATAATAACTTCATTGCCTATCCATATTTTTCAACCAAAATTCAAACTTGGCCTGACTATGCATTAGTTGTGTCTAAAATCCCGACCCCGTCATACCAATACGTTCACCAGAAAATATATTGACAAACGAAAGAAAGAATCCAAAAACAGAAAAAATGTACGGATTTCAAGCTTATGCAAACCCCTTAATATAGTCGATCGCACATTTTCCGGACAAGTATCCACAAAATGACCACTCATTTCTCATTCTTCTTCGTAAGCCCCTGCAGGCTTTTACGCCCCTTTTACTTTTACTCTATACTTGCTCCAATGCATTACTGTATCGCATTTGCACAATGAAACTGTCGAAAACCTGTGTCGATTCAGCCGGCTATATTTTTTACTGTGTTTAAAGGGTCTTCTCACTTTAGACGCTGAAAAGGCTATTTTCGTGATTTTTTAAAATATGTTTATATTATAGATATTGATATAAATGTTGTTACACTTAATAAATACTACCTTCGAAATACATCAACTTTTTTTATGTATTGATGTAACCCAAACAGACTTTAAACGCGTTTTTCTCGAAACAATGTTTTTCGACGGCTTGTTGTTAAAATCTTTGAAACTATTGAACCGATCCTTATGCAATTTCAACCACATACTCTTTACAACTGTAGCTATAGCACATATCAAGGATTTTTTTAAATTTTGATATTTAATTTTTCGCCAAATACGGTGAGCAATCACATTTCTTTTTGTTTTTTTGAAGAATGTCCGCCATTTTGTTATTTTTGCATATATCAAAAATTGTATGATTTGCGATATAGCCATTAACATACTGAATCTAAAACCGTTCAATTTTTTTGTTTCGGATGATCCATCCCCGAGATTTCACCAACAGCGCAGACCTACAATTTTATTAGCACATTTTTTAACTACCATTTTCGTCTATAAATAGTGACTTAAAGAAATAATCTTTTTTAAATCCATTTCGAAAGTGTTTTTATTAAGTGTAACACCTTTTATATCAATATCTATAATATAAACCTATCAAAAAAATTCACGATAATAGCCTTTTGGGCGTCTGAAGAGAGAATAGCCCTTAAGCTGCCTCACACGTTTAATTTTACGCGTTTTTTATGGCAGTAGCTTACAATATTTACGCCAGATTTTCTCCCGAAGAAGAAAATTAGAAAGAAGTCTTCGCAACATATGAAAGTCAATAAAGAATTAACATGAAACGGCCTGTACATAGATATAGTTCGCGAGGAATGAACTCACGTCACGAGGGCAGCAATCCCTCTTAGGTATTTTCTTTTTCTCGCGCGCACACTGCTTCAAATACTCCACGTGAATGTTCAAAGTTGTTCTCTAGCGCCTCTCGCCTTGCTCGTATACGGAGCACTACGTGGAGTTACGCCGTTTTGAGGCTCACGAAACAACTCATTAATACACCGAGAGAGAGAGAGAGAGAGAGAGAGAGAGAGAGAGAGAGAGAGAGAGAGAGAGACGCACACGCACACACATACGTACACACACCCACGATGACCGTACGTCCGCGCGGCAACACAAGAAGGTGTTGGATGGGAAAAACACCCGCAGGGATTTTCTAAGCTGGTTCACGCCGTTCAAGCTTGCAAACATTTCTCGCAGGGGGATGTACGCGAGGGGGTGTTTTCTACCCTTCCAAGCGGTGCCTATAAAACCTCGGGATTGCGAACGTTTCGATACCACTCGTACGACACTTATCGAAGTGAATGGTTTAAAAATAAATAAAGGAAGAACTCCTGCGTACGACACATACATAAATACATCAATACACACAACAACCAAATACATATACGCCATTTTCGAAATGATATCCAGAAGGATTAACGACAGTTGGATTTCCCGATTTACGACAGGCAATGCCGGCTTGTTGCTCGTGATTCTTCTTCTTGGCGGTGTTTCCGGTGAATACGGTATGTGATCCTTTTTTGTTTAAAGCAAGTTTTCGAGCACGATGAGAGGAAAAAAACAATTTTATTTATTCTATATGAGTTTTTCGAATGGGTAGTGGTCCAGTTAGTGGAATTCGATGAAGTTAGGAATTGTATGTTATTTTTTTTTGTAGTATTCGATTTGGAGAAACGAGTGATGAGAAAATTTCTATTCCTGTTGAAGGCCATGGGGTTCAAGCTTTCATCGTTGGAAGGGAACGGAAAATCCTTATTTCTTTCTCTTTTGCTTTATTTTTCGCCAAAACTTGTTTTTGCAGGTTGAGTTTTACGATTTTTTTACGAGAAACCTAAAAACTGTTTTGCGATTTTTATAGCCTAAATGTGCTGAACAAAACGGGCGCTAAGAGAAAAAAAATCAAGTTCTGCAGCTACGGTATTTTTTTTTTTGTTGAGACCACCTTCTGTTTACTTTTTTGGTTGTTGTGTAAGTTCATTGCGCCAGACGCAGATTATCACTTGTTGAATCGGTCTCTGCGGGGACGCTCTCTCACATCCCCCACGATGTAATCGATTTGGGCGTGGCATATTTGAATTTCTGCGCAAATTATGACCGCTAAATTTCGATGGACTCTAAGAACATTGCGGCAAGGGTTGATCGATAACTCCATCGATCGAACATCGGAGGAAAATAATAATGAATCGCCTACGTGCATTCGGGAGACTTTGTCGGAGATGGTCAATCAGAAATTACGCAAATACAAAAACGAAAAGACTTGTAATGCTCGTGTTTTCTTTGTCTTTTTTATTGCTAATAATCAGAGCCGTATATTTCGTAAAATCAATTTTAGCCCGAGGACAAGAAGAACTACAGCAAACAGGAAATTAAGAGTTGTCATATCGATAAAAAAAGATGAAATAGTAGAAAATGACGAACAAGACAATGTGCCCAGGAGTTGTACAATGCCTAGTGATTGGTCGAATAATTTTTAACCGCAAATAAACGATGTAGGACGTGTACAATAACTAAACAACATCAAATCATTTGTTCAAAACTCTATATTACAAATGGCGAATAAACAAAAGAATGGCACTGAAACAGGACTTATATAACGAAGAACAATTTATCGGATTGTGTCAAAAAATGTAATATAAACAACAAATACAATAAAGTTCTAGTTCCGGTAAAGAACTAAAGTTCTAAGAGTTTGACTCTAGTAATGCCAGACTGTTCGACCAATCGACCAATTTTCTTATAAACTATCGTTTATAAGAAGAAAACAATGTTCGGTTATGGTATAACAATAAATCATTAATTGCCATTGCATAAGTCCACGTACTGTTGAAGTTCAAAATGCGACGGAAATGCTTTGAATTTCTTAATTCTTTTACAGTAACTGCCAAAAATAAGAGACCAGCATTCATCAAATAAGCTTTCGTCTTGAAATGTATAGGAAAAATGTGAAAGTCTTGAGTATTTTCGGTTCAAATAATTCTTCTTCAACTCAGTTTTCAAATTTGTAGAATATAATGTAATGTATTTGATACATTTTTTGTACCTATTTTTTTAGAAAGACTGAATAAACCGTAAGGCCAAAATAAAAAGAACACCTTACATTTTCAACAATAAAATTACAACACTTTTGGGAAACATACAATTAACATTTGGTATGGTAGCTTTTTGCCTTAATTACTGCCGAAAGCCTTTTTGACATACTGTCGACGAGATTTTTAAGGTATTCTCTGTCCAATTCCAAAACGTTGGTTTTATTAATATTCTTATCCAAAGTAGACCACAAATGTTCCATGGGATTCAAGTTGAACGATTGGTGGAGGCCAATCAGGTGTAATTTTATTATCAGTACTTTTTTTGAGTTTTCTTTGCTGGATGTTTTGGAACGTTGTCTTATTGAAATATAAAATTACGATTCAATCCAACTCGTAGCACTGATGACGCCGGATTTCCGTTGAGGATTTCAATATATTCATCAGCCGTCAATACATTACTGATTTTCACCAACTGCCTCCAAACTACTCCAAACCAGGAAAAGCAGCCCCGAATAATTAGGCAACCACCTCCGTGCTTGCCTGTCTGCTGCAATTGACGCTCTTGAAGCTCTTTCCGCGAGTTTCCTCCACACTCTAAGTCATGTGTTCTTGTTGAATAACTGAAATTTACGTTGATCCGACCAAACGATGCGATCCCAAAAATCATTTGGCATGGTCACTTATTGTCTAGCACACTGTAGGCATTTGAATTTATTGCATTGCAGACAGAACGGGTGCTTTGTCGTAAATCGGCTGTAAAAATTGGTTCCACTGACAAGGAGAGGTTGCGAGGTCGATCTCTCCGATTTCGATTAAATTTGGCATGCTTGTAGAATGAATAAAAATAGGCGACACGTATATTTTTATATCTGCGGAACCCGATTTTTAAGGGGTAAAACGCACCGTCGAAAATAGGGGTGTTTTTCGTTTTTCGTCGATGTTGTAACGGTACGAGATATCAAAAAATTTCAAATTGCAACAATGTTTATTTTTTCGTGTACTATACACTGGAGATGAGAACGATAAAGTTATCGACAAAAAACGAAAAACACCCCTATTTTCGACGGTGCGTTTTACCCCTTAAAAATCGGGTTCCGCAGATATAAAAATATACGTGTCGCCTATTTTTATTCATTCTACAAGCATGCCAAATTTAATCGAAATCGGAGAGATCGACCTCGCAACCGTTCCTTGTGAGTCTTCACCAAATTGTTTTATGCGATACATTCATTGACCCTTTTGTTTTTTTCCGTACTTCTCGTATAACACGACAATCTTCTCGCTTTGTTGTCGCCCGTTTTCTTCCTCATCCTACTCTGTCCGCGACGCAATCAATCTCTCGAAATCATTTCCATTGCTTTTGTACCTGAGTCTCGCTGACTTCAAACTTTTTAGCTACTTTTCTTCGCGAAAAGCGTTGTTCTAAATCTGTCACAGTGAACTTTCGTACCTGCGTACAAACGCTTTGCCTGCGCATATGATTCGCGATTCTGACATGACAAACAGGTAAACAAAAAAAAATTGAAATGTTACTCTCATAAGCATATGGAATCTACCAATCGGTCATTTGTACTCTTAACGGAGGTATCGGTCCCTGTAATGTAGCTTTGGACAAATAATCAGCAAACCTGGAATACGAATGAAAAGAATCATAATTGTTTTTCAAGAATAACAGAATCAGTGAAGAATTAAATTAATGAACAAACCGGAGATAACAATTATCATATTATTCGGACTGCGAAGCTGGAAACTACGAGTGTGTCAAAATGACCTGACATTCTTATTTATTAATTAAACGTATTATTTATTTGAACAGTACGAATATTTTTATTTTAATATAAGGTACAAACATGGAGGTTATGTGTGAAACACAATATCCAATAAATAACCGCCTCGCCCCTATTTGCACTCTTTTTCTAGTTCACTCTTTTGGCGAAATTTTCAATAACATTTTGCTATGATTGGAGACTAATTTCATTAACCCTAGAACTAAAAACCCATTTTTTCTACCTTTAAACTACAAACCGGGATAAATATTTACGCCACGCGTTTCTTGTTCGTAAAATGATTCTGAAAGCAGTAACGAGACTCGTAAGTACATGCATCTCTTCGTTTTTTCATGCCGAAGAGAATGGTGAGCAGCAAATCCGACTTCATTAGTGAAGTCGGTGAAAAATCGATTTAAATACTTGAAAGGGCTAAAAAACGGCCAAAATGTCATTTTGCGAACCACAACCTGAGGTAGATGTCTACCCCTGTTTGTAGTTCTAGGGTTAATGGGGCGTCCAATTACTTCCTTGAGCTCCGGAATGGTCTGTGGATCATTGGCATACAGTTCTCCCTTCAGAAAACCCCAAAGAAAGAAGTCCAATGGCGTCACAACCACTAACCTCAAATGTTGTGATTAAGTTCACCACAGTGTTGCGATTATGATCAAAAGACGTGCTGACTTTTCGAACCGTCTCCGCTAAATTTTCACCATTTTTGCAGTGAATTTTCACAATTTCTATGCGTTGCTCGATCGTGTAATTCTCCATGACTAAACTCCAATACTTTCTTATGCCAGTTGTCAACGATTAGTACTTTTGGTTTGCGACAACAAAAATGGCGAGCGATTAAAAATGTCAGGTCATTTTGAGACACCATATAGAAGGGATCTCTTTTTTTTATCAGCCACTGTATAACTACTGTCATCGAAGATGTTTTTTGCAATACAAAGTTGAATGACATTTGTACGCTGGATAGGCAAAAGAAAGAATTTTCTTTCACGTCACGAGTCCCCTTCGACGGGCCCAGTGCCGAGATTGCCAGGATATTATTAAAAAATTGAGTGCAATAAAGAAAAAATGTTCTTTTTTTTAGACTCGAGCGGCAGCGAAGGCTTCGCGAGTCGAAGCCTCGACGGAAATGCGAACGGTCTTTGTTCGGGTGGTAATTGCGCGGAGCGGGGTAGCAGGGTTTCAGGGGCAATGTGGTTCGGCCCTCGCCTCGGCAGACGACGAAGATCCGACGAGAAAGCCGAGAGCTTCGACGACGATCAGATCAATACGATTGCCGACGTTCTCCAAGGTGCACCTTGGACTCTCGTATCGATTCATGGTAATTGACCCAAGTCCATTCAAAATTTATAGTACTTGTTTATGGCAATTTTTCGTTTTATCTCCTTACTATTTCTTCCTTTCTTTCCTCAATGTTTTTTCCAAATAATTCAGAACTTTCTCATCTTTATTGATTTGTTTCGGGTAAAATACTCTGACGTAAATTAGTATCGACAATTTTCAATTTTATTATCTGTCAGTTTATTTTTTGAATTCGTGACTAATTGACTAATTATTTGAGTGCTTTGTTATGTTTGCCAAATTTAGCTTGGGCCTTAATATAAATATTTAGCGTGGACGCATTCTTACCTTCTTTTAATTCGTAAATTCCTAAATTATTTCCTAATTCTTCAATTAACGGGTTGCATTTGGGTATCTTTGTCGCTTTTCTGCTACTGTGCAAAATTTAATTCTTGCTGTTAATACTTAGAAGAGACGATTATTCATACCATCGTTTTCTAATTCTTACAAATTACCCAGTTTATTCAGCACTCTGTGATTTTCGTTTTTTTTTTGTTACTTCGGTGCAGAAGGAAAATTACAAGAGTTGTACAAATTCGGTATCATTGATGTGAAATAATGAATATAAATGTATTCAGCGGATAAATTAATACAAATGTTTTTTTTCGAACGCCCAGGGGACAAAAGACACGCGAATCAATTCACCCCGCGTCTGGGACGTGAGTCCGGTGAGGAGCTACTGCAAACACTTTTAATGGGTGACAACGCAAGATTGGGACGCCTAATAGGCAACGACGACATCATGGATGAGCGTCAATCCCCCCCGCCCCCGCCCCCACCCTTCGCTCCACGACTCGGTCGTCATTTGCCCTTTACACCATCGCCCAGACTTGGACGCCGGCTACGGGCGCTGCTCCAAAAACTCTAAAAGAAACCCTTATCCCCCATCGCGAAGATTATTTCCCCTTATCTACATATGTGTATATATATATATATATATATATATATACATAAATATATAAATACCCACACGTCGATAAAAAATGGATCTCCGTGTCTGCCTGACCACGCATTTCGAAAAGTGAAAAAAGCTCACTTTCCACATAAACAAAATTATTTAACACGAAGGCAAAAAAAATATGTGTGCCCAGATGCACGAGGTCTATCGAAAAAAAATATTAATCCTCAATGAGTATCAATAAAGGCGTATATTTATATTTGTATTTACAGTGAATGGAGAAAAATTACCGTGTACGCTATTAATCAGCATTTTCACGAGCAGTACAACTATCTATCTTAACCCTTCGACTGCACACTTCCTGCACGAACCTCTGACTGCATATGAGGTCGATCCGACCCCAGCCGTTTTTCAGATCGTTGTATTTCGGCAAATATGCTTTTTTTGTGGAGACGTTTTTTGTAGTCACTGATCCTCATTTTATGGCCCAAAGTGTATTTCTCAAGAAAAAAACAATAATTTAGTGCCCGAAAATTCGTTTAAAGTGGAAGATGCATTGAAAATACGCAATTGCACGAAAGAGATCTTTTTTTTCAAAATGTAAAAAAAGCCCTTTGAGGTTTTTAGAGAGAAAGGTTTGTAGATACGAAAAAAACATTGTCGATGGTATTTCCAAAAAGTATATTTATTCGGAGGTTTGCATTTGAGCATTTTCGGGATAGTGAAAAATGGCAAAGATCGTCTCCTTCGGCAGATTAATTGTTGAAAACGTATATTTTCCGCATTTTTTTTACTGCAATGACTTATTATTATTCACATCTACCGCAATCGACGGTTGCGTAACGAACGCTTGCTTTCAGCTTTATGATTGGCATACTAAATACATAATTTACTATAGTAGCGCAAAAGATAAAATATCCATGAGCATTTCCCATCACAAATCACTCACACGTAGCAATGAAACACCAAATTTCGCAGAAAAATATGTTTCCACTCTGAGCGCACTATTGCATAAACGGGGTCGAATCGACACCATGTCCTTTTTCGACGATTGGGATATAATATCCATAAGTCGAATTTCCATAACCGAATATCCATAAGTACGGATATCCATAAGTGAGCATAAAGTAGAAATGAGTGCCAGAAATGGCGGGAGGTAGAGGAAACCAAACAAACCCAAACAAACTCACTTATCTCTACCTCCCGCCATTTCTGGCACTCATTTCTAGTCTATACTCACTTATGGATATTCGTACTTATGGATATTCAACTTATGGATATTCGACTTAGGGATATTCGACTTATGGATATTCGACTTATGGATATTCGACTTTCGGATATTCGACTTATGGATATTCAACTTATGGATATTCGACCTATGGATGTTCGTACTTATGGATATTCGTACTTATGGATATTGGTAATTATGAATATTCGTACTTATGGATATTCGTATTTATGGATATTCGACTTATGGATATTCGACTTACGGATAGTCGACTTTTGGATATTCACTTATGGATATTTGACGACAGTGTTTTTCGACAGCTGTCCTCAGTACACCGAGTGTCCAACTATAGAGTAGGAGTGGAGGAACATTCAAGTGCCGCACTGTGGCCGAATAGATTACACCGTTTTGCGATACAGTCAGTTGAAAAAAAAATGGGGTCAAAACGACCCGGTGTGCAGTGGAATGGTTAGAAAAACGCTGAAAAGTCGACCGGGAATATATATATAAGTTACATATACAAAAGTATACAATATAAAAGAAAAGACGCAGGCTCGTCCGTGGTAAGTAAAATTTGACGGCCGGAACTAGGGACGACGCGGGCCATGTGGCGTGCAAGAGCGACGATGTAAACCATCGTCATAATCGTAAAACACGTAAAACACCGCGAAAACAGAGACACACAAATGTTATACTACATTTTGACTACACCCAAAGTCGTTACATTATTCTCGCTATTCACTTCCTCCCCAGTTTCTTTTATCCTTTTTCTTCTTTATTGTCCTGCTTCCTAAACCCCTTTGCCGAGATATATCGCGCGGTCGTTGCTCCGTCGCCATTCAACACCGTCCGCGACAGTCGATAATTTTTCGGGGGTACCTTTGCTTATTTGTACTACGCGCTGTTCTCTCCCGGCGTTGTTGAGACGTGTGTGGCTTCTCGTTCCGCCGCTATAAATTTCCGACGACGAAACGAATTTCGCCCTGTGCTCGCGGGCGTGTTATCGTTGCATCAATAACGTGAGAAGTGATATATTTGTACACGCGCTTGCTTCAGCAAGACGCGCGCAACTCTCGAAACAATATTACACCCACGAAAAGGCCCAGAAGAACCACGAGTCTAGAACCCAGAAAAGAGGGGAATTTCGACATTTTAATCGTGGATATCCAGTTGATAAAATGAAACTATGATGTTGACGTTTGCATTGTTGCGACGCAACGGAAAGATATCTCTCTTTTAATTCATAATTCTTGATAATTAACCCATCGACTGCCGACTTCCGCCACGAACCTCTGACTGCATGTGGGGTCGATCGGACCCCAAACGTTTTTCGGATCGTTGTATTTCGGTAAATATGCATTTTTTTCGTAGAGACGTTTTTTGTAGTCAATTGTATTTCGCGCCTCTTCCGATATATCACACTGTAGTTTCCCCTTCCGTGCCCGAATCTCCACACATTTTCAAAGCTATTACAGAAACTTTTTTTGTTTCCTATGCATGGCCACCCGGTCCTGAGAACTCATTCTGCTTCCGTGTGCCGGAAGCTCCACACGTTGTAACGGATAACCGTATTTCATAAAACTCAAGAATGAGTGCCCGGAGATCTAGAAGTTCGTGTGCAGAAGGAAAAAATGAACTCGAGGAAAGAATAAAGAAACTTGAAGAATTGATCGAGAAAAAGCATCGGGAAAACGCAAGCGTAAGTACTTCTTTTTTTTCAGCTCGCCACAGGTTTGTTTAGATTGTGCTCGCCAAGGCCATCGCTGGATTTCGAGAAATGGACACGAGCCTCTCGTGTAGGCTCTAACCCACACGGGGCAGAGTTATTACTCAGGCGATAATCCCAAAAAAGTTAAGTCAGGTTTAACCTATTTAACACGTACGTTTGACGTACGTGGACACGAACCTGGTTGCCATGGGCTACATTGTGTATCGTTTTCATCAGGACGTCACTATGGTTCGAGTTCTTCACATGAAGGACGAAGGAAGCGAAGAAGGGAGGGTCGCAGACGATCGAGATTTTCATCATCGGAAAAAGGCGAGGAAGAAAACTGGGTAGATCTCATCTCGAATTGGGATGTTGCGGAAAATGGATCTGAACAGACTTCACAAATTGCTCCTATCGAGCCCGTCCGAGCTGAGGCTAACCTTATCATAGAGCCTCATCAGGTTTTACCTGACGCAAATGCAGATCCTGTCCCCACAGTGTCAAAATCGACAAATGCGTCAAATCTTGACCCTCAAATTGTAGAAGTTTTGGGGAAGCGGATTCTGGATGATGATATCCCATCGGAGTTGGCTATCCGTTGGGAGGAGATCCTTAAAAAAGGGTTGCCTACTGAGGACAGATCCCAACTAATCAAGAAGTATCCGCCTCCGAAAAATGCAACATATGACCCACCAGTAATAATCCCTGAAGTGAAGGCTGTTCTCCCTGAAACTACCATTAAAAGAGACGAACAAATCGCAGCAAAGCAAGCTAAGCTTGCAACCTGTATGGCTGCAGTCGGAAAAATGTTTCTCGGAGCCCTTAACAATACTCAAGAGAGGCTTTCTCTACTTAAACGTTTGAGCGATACAGGAAGATTATTGGCGGATCTTTTGCACGACGAGTCTGCGGTAAGGAGAAGCCTCGTTTTGGCAAACATGAGTCCAGCATTCAAGGACGTCCTAAATTCGTCAACGGCTGACGATTTTTTGTTCGGAAAACATTTAAACGAAAAAGTAAAGGCGGCAAAAACACTCGAAAGTACCAGTCGAGATTTATGTGCGCTCCGGACGGACTCATCAGCTAAAAACTCAAAAAACTTGAAGTTCCCGCCTCGTTGCTTCTCAGGCGGCTACCGACAGACGGGTTCAGGCGGGAAAAAAACGACTCCATCGGTGAAAAATCGCAGCGCCTTTCCGAGGCAGGAAAGTCCCCGACGCCGAGATTCATCGAGACAAAAGTCGGGCCATCCTCCAACACACAGGCGCTAGATTTGCCTGTGAGTACAATAGCCGAAAGATTGCGTTTATTCGTTGAGGAGTGAAAACGACATACCACCGATAAACGTATTCTAGCTTGGATAGCAGGATATGAGATCGCTTTTTCATCATTTCGATACCGAAACAACAATTTCCCCTTAAAGATAAATCAAATGCTAGTAAACAAGCTGCCGTGATTGAAGACCTGGTGACAGCTCTGTTAGAGAAGGGAGCGATAGAATCGTGTCAGAATGTCCAAGGTCAGTTTCTCTCAGATGTCTTCGCGGTTCCTCGCATTTTAAGCTCGAAGTTCGTAGAAATGCAGTGAGTCTCATCAATGAGGACTATTTCCTCGCAACAATCGACTTGAAAGATGCATACTACGCGACCTCTATAGCAAAAAAGCGCAGAAAGTTTTTAAGATTCAGATTCGATGGGACGCTTTACAAATTTTCCTGTTTACCTTTTGGATTGGCGACAGCTCCGTTCGTGTTTACAAAAATTCCAAAATCAATTATGGGAAAATTGCGCAGTAGAGGCCTGCTCTCAGTTATCTATGTAGACGATGTTCTTATCATTGGAAAATCCATAGAATGCAAAAAGAATCTCTTGATAACCAAAAAATTCATCGAAACGTTGGGCTTTATTATTAACGCAGGAAAATCCCAAACAACCCCGTCAAAGAGGTGTAAATACCTCGGCTTTTGGTTAGACTCGAGAATAATGCGACTAGAACTCCCGAAAGAGAAGAAAATCAAGATATAAAACCTGATTCGCAAATTTCATCACACAAAACGCTGTAAAATTTGCGATTTCGCTCGTTTTTTGGGTTCGCTAGTGGCAAGTTGTCCGGCGATTCCTTATGGGTTTGCTCATACGAAAATGTTTGAAAGAGCACGTTATTTAGCTCTTTTAGAGTCTGGGGGTTGCTTCGATGCGGACATGACGCTGGGCCGCGAGTTACACAGCCCGAATTTATTTGGTGGCTCACAGCTATTACAACCCCGAGTAACTCCATAAGACCCCTAAAGTTTTCTATAGAAATCTTTAGTGATGCATCGTTATCTGGCTGGGGCGTAGTCTCCGGGAAAAAGCGATCACATGGTTTCTGGAGTAAAGAAGAAAGTAAAAATTATATTAACATTTCAGAATTGAAAGCGGCCTTTTTCGGTTTGAAATGCTTTGCCAACGCACTGAGAAACAACGATATTTTGTTACGGTTGGATAATACCACGGCAATTGCGTACATTAACCGAATGGATGGTACACGCTGCAATAACCTGAATAACGCAGCGGGATCAATATGGGATTGGTGTGAGGCGCGAAATATTAGAATCGCGGCTTCGTTCATCGGTGTAAAAGAAAATGCAGACGCTGATTTTGAGTCGCGGAGACTTTACAAAGAAACGGAATATGCTCTGGCAGATTGGGCATTTCAGGATATTTTGAGATGTTTAGGAAAGCCTCAAATTGACTTATTTGCTTCGCGCATTAACTCAAAGTGTGAGCGCTTCGTGTCTTGGTTTCGAGATCCAAACAGTTCAGCCATAGATGCATTCACAATTAAATGGGGAATGTTTTCTCTGGCGTATGCATTTCCCTCATTTTCGGTCATCCTCAGAGTCTTAAAAAAATAGAGAAGATAACGCAAAAGTTATCTTGATATTACCTCAGCCCTGGTGTCCTTTCTTCCAAGCATTTATGTGTAAAGGACCTATTGTTTTTTCGCCCGACAAAAGTTTATTGCTGTCACCTAGCAACCAACCGCATCCACTGTGGAGGGACCTTACTCTGGAGGTGGGGGTGTTATCAGGAGGGCGTTCCAGCTGAGTCATGTTCCAGAAGTAGCATTGGATTTGATGATGGCTTCTCTTCGCACTAGTTCGATAAAACAATATGATTGCGTGTTACGAAAATGGTGGAATTTTTGCAAGGAACACAATGTTAATTTCTACAAGCCTTCGATCGAGAATATTCTTACTGCCCTCGCTATGGAGTTCCAGCAAGGCGCATCGCACGGATCCTTGAACTCTTGAAGATCAGCGATCTCGTTAATCGCAGGTCCCCTTGTAGGTCAAGATTCAAGGATTAAGCGTTTCTTCAAAAGAGTTGTTGAATGTCGACCGTCGAGACATAAATATGAATTTACATGGGATCCTAAGATATTATTGGGCTACTTAGAGAAACTTGGCGAAAATAACGTGCTAGCCTTGGAAATGTTGACGGGAAAGCTTGTTACTTTACTCTATAGGGGATACTATCCAAATCAAGATTTCGGAAACTATAAAGACGTCGGGCTGCGGTCGAACTCAACCTTTTCTGACTTTTTCAAAACACGAAGCTCAAAGACATATTTGCGTAATTACACCTCTTAAATCATACAAAGAATGAACTAGTTCGATACAAGGAAGTGAAGATTCACTGTTCCTCACCCTGAAAAAACTATTCAAAAAAGTGTCTACTCAGACACTTTCCCGATGGATCAAAAGAGTTTTATCAAACAGTGGGATCGATACTAATATCTTTTCGGCGTACAGTACACGCCACGCATCCTTATCAGCCGCGAAGCGAAAAGGTATAGATTTAGATATCATAAGAAAGTCGGCCGGATGGTCAAAGGACTTTCAAACATTCGCGTATTTTTATGATCTCCCCGTATTCACAAATACTTCGGAGTACGCGAAGGCGATCCTAGAATAATCAAAAATTAACAAAAGAAAATGTTAACTTATATTGAATTTTGTGTTGGCTGATAGCCAGTTGCTATCTTCAAGTTACAACTATTGCGGTGAAAATAAATTTTAATATCTTACATTGGCCGTATATTGCACTTTAAACGCCTATAGTGTGATTTATCGGAAGAGGCGCGAAATACAATTATACGATTAAACGAACTTACCTTAAGGGGTAAGGCCACTGTAACGGCCCAAAAAAAAGGTTTTTTCACTAATTTTTTGCTCCCGAAATTGAAGGTATTTGAAAAAAAACTTTTAATGGTGTTATCGGGCATACATTAAACTTTATTATAAAATTTGTTTACAGTAAAAAAAAACAAAATGGCGGTTCCACAGCTATCTTCCCGGGACATGTTTTGCTTCCAGGGCTCCGCGGCACGCAGCACCACTGGTGCACTTTTGAATCTAGAACAAAAAAAAAACCATTAATCTAGAGGGCTATAGCTAGAGAATGTCGATCGGATTTTAAAAAGTATCAATTTTTGTGGATTTGGCGTGCGTTTGAAAAAAAAAAATTGATTTTTGACGAAAAAAACGGCAAGTTTTTTGTTAATAAAAAATCAATAAATGAAGTTCTTGAAAATTCCGATCGACATTCTCAAGATAATGTAAATGTTCACATCTGGTTAAAATTTCAAGTAAAAAAAATGAAAATTGTTCGAGTTATGCTGCGTGCCATTTTGAAAAACCATGTTTCGAGAAAAACGCGTTTAAAGTTTTGCGAATAGTTTGTTTGGGTTTGTTTGGGTTAAATAGTTTGTTGTGTAAATAGTTGGGTTAAATAAAAAATAGTTTAAACTATTTTTTAAGCCAATAAAAAAAAATCGATTTTTCAAAAAATTTACAGTGGCCTTACCCCTTAAGAGAAGTTCGATCGTAATTGTATGTAGCGCCTCTTCCGATAGATCACTTCCCACCCTGGTAAAGTTAAATATTCTTATATTTGTATTTACCTGTCTCCCAATACCTCAGTGAGGTATTACCCATATATACGGCAATACTTTGAAATAATGAGTTCTCAGGACCGGGTGGCCATGCATAGGAAACAAAAAAGTTTCTGTAATGGCTTTGAAAATGTGTGGAGATTCGGGCATGGGAGGGGAAACTACAGTGTGATCTATCGGAAGAGGCGCTACATACAATTACGATCGAACTTCACTTAAGATAAGTTCATTTAATCGTACAATAATCCTTCTTGTATGGCCCAACATTTATTTTTTAAGAAAAATGAAAATGATGTTCCCAAAAACTCGTTCGAAGTGGGAGATGCGTTGACAAATACGTGCTTACGCGAATAAGAAAATGAGGTCGCAACGACCTCAGCAACGACCTAGCTGCTTCATATATTCACATCAAGTAAGTAACCATGAGCATATATCAAATCAAGTAATAAAGTATCCTTATAAGCCATAACTACGGGCATAGTATGCAAACCATTTGGTTAATAAAAACTCAAGAATTCCGCCTCTTGGATGAAATGATCGAAAGCCGAATGTCCGAGAAAATAAAACATCGGGACTGAACAAGAAAGAGCTTATCCTTATAATTCCAGTTTTTCGTAACGGCATAAAAATTTGTGCGGCATCGGCCTTTACAACTTTTTTTTAAAACTAAGCCGTTGCGAATAAATAATGAAAACATGCTATAGCCGACTATATCCGAGCTATAGCCGAAAAACGTCCAGAATATGCGACCAGACACGAGTCCATAATCTTTCAACATGACAACGCTCGGCCTCGCGTTGCTATTGTGGTAAAAAACTATTTGGAAAATAGCAGGTGGGAAATTCTGGCTCACCCGTCATATAGCCCAGACCTTGCGACTACCATTTGTTTCGATCGATGCTGAACGCTTTGACTGGAATACGCTTCACGTCACAACAGGGTATCAAAAATTGGCTCGATTCATTCTTGGCTTCAAAAGATGAGATCTTCTTCCGCGACGGAATTCATAAATTACCAGAAAGATGGGGAAAAGTAGTGGCTAGCGATGGACAATATTTTTATTAATGTATTATTTCATTTTATCATTCAAATAGGTGCGTATTTTAAGCAAAAAACGGATCGAATTAAGTTGTACACCCAATATATGATTACTGAATATTTATTTAAAAAAAGTAATAATCGTAAAATAAAACATACATCTTGAATCGAAAATCGTTAAATACGTCTATAAAAACACCTGCAACTTAAATAGATCGTGGATCATGCAACATCGGACAAGAATTCAGAGCTCAAGACTGAACTTCCTGTAATCCAAACAAACCCAATGAATATAATTATATATGAATGGTTCTGTTCTCAGTTTTTTGCCGGAACACACTTTCAACATCTACCATTTGGTCTCGAGGACGAGGCACGGAATACAATTTAAAAATTAAACGAACTTATGTGGAAGTGAAGTTCTATCTTGATTTTATGGAGCGCCGCTTCCGAAGAGATCAGTCCCACACTGACCGTTTCTTCAAAACCTGTGGATCAAGCCCTAGAGCGGTTACGGCAGGACTTTAAACAGTGACACGAGCGTAACCAAACCACGGATACTTTTCGTTTTTTAGAAAGTTTCGTACGATTTTTTTTTCGCGTCAGTAATGCATTTTTAGCTAAAAAAGACATGTTTTAGAAAAAGAGGCGTAGTCCAATAACTATGGGGTTTCAGAGAAAATACCAAAAGGGTAAAAAATTGCATAGGTTCACACTAAAGTAGCCAGAATTTTTCCGGAATTAAAAGAAAAAATTTACAATTTTAGGTCCATTTGAACCAAAAGGGGCTCCATTTGGGAATTATGGGGTGTATGACAATCTATCAAAAAAGAAAATTTGTTTATTTTTAATTAACTACAATTTTTCAGAATAAAAAAAATCATTTTAACCATTTTTTCGACTAGAACTCGATAAACATCCTCGGTTGAGTTGTCGTGCCTCAAAACCTATCGGATTTAAGACCAAACATTAAAAAGAAAAAACTCAACTTTTCAACTTGTTTTTTAACGCAAAAAAAGTCAATCTCGCCTCTTACCTTATCGTGTAAAATTGACTGACTATAAAGAATTCCGTATTAAAAAACGAGGCATGATTATTACTTTACGCAATCAAGGCATATCATATCGAATTATCGCGAAAAAATGAATATATCGATGAATATGGTCAGGCCAGCGCAAAGGCGATTTTTTCCCCCTATAAACTCGTATAGATAAAGTAGGAGACGTTATTCCCGATTTTTTAGCGTTGAACAACAAGTTCAAAGGTTTAAGGCTTTTTCTTTTTAATAGTTGGTCGAAAATCCAATAGGTCTTGAGACACAACTCAACCGAGGATGATTCTCCGAGTTCTAGACGAAGAATATTGTTAAAATAATATTTTAAAAAATTCTGAAAAAATTCTAGATAATTAAAAAAGAAAAAGTAATCAAATTTTCTTTCTTGATAGATTGTCCTAGATCCCATAATTGCCAAATGGAGCCCCTCCACTCATCGGAGTCCCGAGCAAAAATTGTAAAAAAAAATTTTTTTTTTTTAATTCTGAAAAAATTCTGGCTACTTCAGTGTAAACCTATGCAACCTTTTACCCGAAACCCGATAGTTATTGGAGTACGCCTATTTTTCCAACACATGTCTTTTTTTAGCTAACAATGCAATACCGGCGTGCAAAAAAATCGTACGAAACTTAAAAAAAAACGAAAATGTATGTTTTGATACCCTCTTTAAGTTTATCATGGGAAAACGAGCGAAGAAATTCCCCAGAAGTTATGCGGGCAGTTTTAGACGTGCAAAAAAGCTGAAAAATAGCCATTTTCAAAAGGCGTACCGGGCCTAAAAAAAATTGTAAATTGAACAAAAAAGGCAAAATGCAGACCATTTTATCCTCTTCAAAACGTCGCTTGGGAAATTTGATTGTTTTCATTTTTCAGTCCGCTATCTAACTTTTAGTGCGGCAAGAAATTTCGACTGGTGTACGCAAACTTTTGGCCGGCAGTGTACATTGAATTGAGTGAAATTATTGGTGTGGAATTGCGTGAGATTATTATACAGATAAGTTCGTTTAATTTCCGAATTTTATGCACCGTTACCGGGAGAACTTTATTTGTGCAAAGCGCAAAAAAGGCTATTTTCGAATCCCGGAACCTACCATACGTAGGGAGTGAAAAATCCAAAAAAATATGGCTCCCGATGTACGGAGATTGCAAATTTACTTTTTCCACATCTACGGCATAGAGCACTAAAAACGAGCTAAATGTTTTTAAACCGTTTTCGAGCCCCGGAAGCTAACATTAGGAGGGGACGGAAACACGAAAAAATTGTATTCTCCAAGGTTGGGAGATTTCAACTTTATTGTTCCACATTCCCATCCTGGAGTTCTTGAAATGAGCCCAAACTAAATTTGAGACTTTTTCGAGTCCCAAAAGCAATCCTTTGGGGGGGGGGTAAAACTCTAAACAATTATATCTCCTAAACATAAATGAGCTTTTAATGATTCATTGCGGTCTCCCAGAAAGATTTTGGTAAACTTACAAGGAAACCGCCCAAGGTGTCGCACTCAGGTTTTGATGAGATTTGGCATGCGTGTCGGATAAAAATAGTCGACGCTTATTATTTTTTTTTATATGGACGGAACTCCTTTTCTGAGTGGTGCTTGCCACTCGCAGATCTCAAAGACTTGCATAGTATAACTGTGTGTTGTCAATGTTTTTGATTGATCTACGGATTTCGTCCCTCTATTTCCAATTTTCGACCTTCATGTAGCTCGAAATTGAATCCACTTTCACCAGAAGTAAAGTAGATCAATTTGAAACATTTTTCTTCAGAATTATTACTGCAATTGCATCTTATCCGCAAAAGCAAATATTTTCGTAGTGAGAACTTTTTGCCATACCTCCTTTTATGAGATATAGCAGAAAACCGAAAATCCTGTAATCTTTGAGGGTAGTATCTTAGAGAGTTAGAGGGGTGGATTTTCTTTGTAAATATACGATTGTAATCTAGCTCTTTGCAGGGGCTCGCACTTAGCCGGATATCGCAGAAGTCTTGTCTATTTGTACGTCCATATTAGTGAAGAATGGAAGGGTCGTTTTCACCCCTTAATTGCAGGATGTCGATTAAATAAAAAAAACATATGCCGGCTACTTTTCTACCCTCTGCACATGTATAAAGTTATACGCCAATGTAGGGAAAATCTTATAGGTAGGGGAGGACGGAGTTCAAAGTGTCGGGCGTGAGTTGTTCCGACGAGAATATCACTCAACACTATGACGTTCGCGACACGCGTCACACTTATCGCTATCACCCATTTTTCTCAGTGATATTCCTGTCGGAACAGCTTACCCCGACACTTTGAATCCCGTCCTCCCTATTAAACAGTAATGCTCGTAGCAAATATCCATGTCTCATTTATTTAAAAAAAATATAATTTTACCGTTTTTGAAAAATAATCAACAAAAGCCTAACTAATTTGAAAGAAAAACAAAGAAAGCTTTTAAAAAATGCATTCTTAGTTTTTTAAGTTTAGGGAAGAAAACGCTTAACGAAGCTTAATAGAGCTTAAAAAAGGGTAAAGTTAAACGTAAATCAACGGGTGGTAAAGAACTTGCAAAACGGAGAGTCCTTCAAGACGATGATTCTCGAAGTGATCATGAAAATAATAGCCTGGAATGGCATTGTGTAATTTGCTGCGATTCCTATTCCAATTCACAACCAAGAGAACAATGCATTGAATGCGTCTTGTGCAAGAATTGGGCACATTTATGATGCTTGGATTCGGATGATGTTCATACTTACCTTTGTTAGAATTGCAATTCTGACGACGAAGCTTTTAAATAGTAATAATTATTGCCAAAGTTCATTCTAAGAGACTGAATAAAGACTCATATTACTATTGTAAAATGATAGTTCAGTGATCTCAATGTTATCATTAATACAAAATATTGAAGTCGAGTAAGGAGGAGGACGGAGGCGTTAGTGATAAGTAGTAGAGGTAAAAAGAAAGAGAAGTGCAGGTGCAGGATAGAATTGTAGGCTTAAGTTAGAAATAAGGAACAATATGTAAGGAAATAGTTTGTAAAAAACTTGTATTCCAAGTTATGCAAATAAAACTCTATATATATACAAAATATTGAAGTCTATGAAAGTTGATTAATGTTGAAAAATATGTTATGAGTATATAGACTGTTAATTAAGTTAAATTTCAGAATAAATAAAAATGAAAGTTTTAAAAAGATTTCTTTGATTAAACAAAAAATACTTTTGAGGATTTCGTTGATTATTTTTCAAAAACAGAAATATTATGTTCTTTTTTAAAATAAATGAGAAAGATATTTGATACTAGTATTACTGTTTAATAGGGAGGACGGGATTCAAAGTGACGGGGGTAACTTGTTCCGACAGGAACATCACTGAGAAAAAAAGTGATAGCGATAAGTGTGAAGCGCGTCGCGAATGTCATACCATTGAGTGATATTCCCGTCGGAACAACTCACCCCGGGCACTTTGAACCCGTCCTCCTCTACAGATGCAAAAACGCATTTTTGCAATAAACAATACGTAATTTATTGTTATATTCATCGTTATCATAATGGATGTACAATAATCGACGACTACAATATTTTCACCGTTTAATCTTGTTTCTAACTCGCCCCGTTCGCACGCTATAGCCATAAAACGAAGAAAAAAAGACAAGTTTTTGAGGGTGCGTTGAACCACTCATGGATAGCGTGCCACCGAAAAAATGGTTATCCATTATTTAACGCACTTTACAAACCTGCCTGTGAAGTTTTATCATAATCGGAGGGCCGGACACCTCGAGAGGTATCGTTGTCAGCAAGTGGTGGGGGGTGAAAAGGGTGTAGTTTAAATCAATCTTCATTCAAGCTATCGAATGGGTTTTTATTGATACGAATTAAACCGGGTATCACAAAATGTGAGCTGATTATTCGTCGATGTTGGAAAAAATAACGAATGGTTGTTTTAACACCTTCATTGAAAAATATCGAAAAAACAAAACGCATGTATCTACTACTTTTCCATCCTCTCCACGTGTGCAAATTGATATCCCAATCAGATGAACATTTTCGTAGATAAGCAACGAAAATTGCACTTTTACTATAAACAATATAAAATTTGTTGACTGCACCATTGTTTGTCATCACCATTAAATATTACACGAAAAATAAACCACTAGTGACCGTTGAAATTTTCGCGTATCTGGTTCCGTTAAAAAATTACAGTCGGAAAACGAAAAAATAACATCTGATTTTCAAGGACGCGGTACACCCCTCAAAAATGGGGTTCTGCCGATATAAATGTATACATGTCGACTATTTTGACACGCGGAAACGCCTCGCGCGCTTTCCTTGCTAAAGAACGCCTCCCACATTTCCTTCCACCCGAAAACCGCGAAAATCAACATGCAGAGGGATAGGCGTGGGGATTTTTACAAAATCGGGCAGGACGATTTTGGGGCGATTCAGCGAATCGGCAAGTGGTCCTACTAAAACGGAAAGGGAGGGTATCATGGCCTTGCCGACAATAGGCTTTTTTTAATAGCAGTAATGTAAGGGGTAGTACAGTAAGGGGTATGGCTACAGTAGAAGTTTCAAAAAATCTTTTTTTTTCTCTAAAAAGGTGCTTTATCATCATAAGAATAAGTTACCATTCGATTTATAGCAAGACATTTGTTTTAACCGACTTTGAGCGTATAACGTATGCCCACCTCTGGCACGGCCATAGAGTACCTAAAACTTTGAACGCGTTTTTCTCGAAACAGCTTTTTTCCAATTGGCGTGACAAATAATTTCAACAAGTTTCACTCGATTTACTTCAAATTTAAGAGTTATATTCCTAATTGCATTTCGCAGAGAAGTACGTACGGAATTTCTGATTAATCGAAAACTTTTCATTTTATGAGCAGTTTTATACGAAATTTTTCACTGAAAATTCATTCAAATACTTACAACTTTTGAATAAAACAATATTTTTTAAAGTCCGTACGTACTTCTCTCGGTACTCTAATGAAGATTGACGAGAATTTTTGTTTTTTGTTCTACGGAAAAAATTGTGGATGCTAAATGTCACGCCGCCTTAATAATTACATTATGTTGTTTTATTTTAAATATAATTTACTCGATTGTTCACATTGCTTGCTCAATGTTGAGGAGATCCGGAAAGGCCCGTCTTGTCCGTCGGTGTCCGTGGACCATCGACCATGATTCTTTAGCCCAAGAACTTTAGGTATCCTCTCGTTAAATTTATTCTTTTCCTTAGGGGTAATTCGGTTATAATTACAGCGGTTGCTCAGTTATAGTTCATTACTAAGGTACTGAAGGATTTTTACAATAATAGTCTGTGGGTGTTTACGTTTTTGAATTATGTGGGGTGGTGGTATGGAAGCTAGGGGTAAGGGGTTTTGGATTTAGTTTGTCACAAACTGCTTTGTGAGTGTCCTGAGTCTGAGTATAATTGGTGTTATTTTTTTTTTTTTTTCGTATAGCGTTCAGTTAATTTTCTTAGCGCGATTATCTTTTCATTTTTTTTTCAGCGCATTCTCTCAGTTGATGATTCTACAGTTGATGAATGTAGGGTACCCTATTCGAGTATTGGCCAGCAGATGCGTTTGTATACTTTCACCGCATGATTTGATCGGATCACGTTATCTTCGAACGTGATTTTTCGAAAATGTGCTGCGCTGGTTGTTAGTGTTTTTTGCTGGTTTGCAGATGTTCGTTGAAGTTGACTTTGTGATCGACTGCTATTTTTTCGGTTCTTTCGTTTCATCGTTTTTGGGTGTGATTTTTATGTTAAGCATCCTGATTGTGGGTGACGATTGTACAATCTTGTGGTTGACTATTAGTAGTTGATTTCCGGGAATTGGGTTTGACTCTCCATTTCTTAACTATACTATGTTTTTACAAATTTATGCAGATGTTCTATAGTTTCTCGGGAATGTATTTGGTGAGAACTCAAGGCTGTTATCTGCAAATCGGAGAACGTGTTGGTTAAGGTCTACTTTGTTTGTGTCGGCTCTATTGTGGTTTTATATGTCATGACAGTAAATGTTTTAGAGTATTGATGATAACGGGGATCCTTGCGGTACTCCTTATTCGGGGATGAATGTGTTTCATCTTGCAGATTATATTTTTATTGATAGTGTGCGCTGTTCTGGGAAGTTTATCATAACATATAGAAGCTGAGTAGGGTAGTCTAGTTTGTTCAATTTAAGTAGCAGCTCTTTGTGCCATACGGTATACCAAATGCTTTGGCTATGTCGAGAACGAGTGCAATTGCATTTTGGTTTTGCATTCTCACAGATTCTACATTTTATGTGACAATTGCGGGGGCGTTAAAAGTAGATTTCCTGTTTCTGAACCCAAATTGATACTCTGGGATGTTTTTGTCTATTACTTGCGTAAGTCGTTTTTTTATCACGCTTTCGTACAGTTTGCCTATGGCAGGAAGAAGCGTAAACGGTGTATGGTTTTCGACAAGACTGTGGTTCTGGTTGGGTTTAGGGATGGAAATCATTAACCCTGTCCTCCATTCGGTAGAAAGGCTTTTAGTTAGGCAATAGTTAAAGACTCTAGTGAGAAAGCTAACTACTTATGGTTTCAGTTTTTTTTTATTATGGATATAGGGATGTCGTCTTTTCAAGAATGTTTTCATTATATATCAATTTATAACGGGCAGGACCTGGATTTTTCAAACTGGCGATCAATTTTACATCGGATAGGGCCTTCAGGAATTTAAAAATCATAAGATATAATTTTTCCCATTACCGACCGTTTTTGCAAAAACGCCTAAATAGCCATTGTTCAATCAACCATATCTCGGCCGCAAAATAACCATTTGGGATTCATAACCCCGAAGGATTTTCACAGAACTAGAGAATGCCGTCTGACCCAACATCTGCATTCCTCTTTCGAAAATCACCTACCCGAAATTTCCCCTTTTAATGAGTTCTTGTAGATCTGTAAACATCGAACAAATAAAAAAAAGGAGAGTATTTCTTCTGTGTTTCACCCTCCAATATGGATTGATTTCGAAAGATAAAAATTATTGCCAATTTTTTGTTGGCTTCTCGTAGGCACTAATACATACCACAAATAAAAAAGATAAAAACCTCTTAAGCGCCGACGATACCATTTTTTGAGTTGCCCACCCCTTTCTATGGGTCACCTTGGGAACGCGAAATTGGTCTATATTTTGTTTAACGTCGTTTCTAGAGCTCCATTACGTGAATGTCGAAGGAGTTAAGGTTATCCTACCGCAAGCTTCAATCCATAGGATTTTCATAATTTTTGAACGCCACTAAATATATTAATATTCGTCTCTGTAAAATTGCAGGGTCGGTTGTCGAGCTGATTATAGAAAAAAATTAAAATAGCGTATTTTTGTGAAGGAATTCCGAGACGGCATACAAAAACCCAATTTCCGGTCGCTGCAAAGGTGTATATAATAGTGGGAATCCGTCAAATTCTTAAAAATAAGCAGATTAACATACTTAACACTTGTAGCAATTTAATGTTCTCAGA
The DNA here is from genome assembly GCA_964007375.1 of Ophion obscuratus. Classification (NCBI taxonomy): domain Eukaryota; kingdom Metazoa; phylum Arthropoda; class Insecta; order Hymenoptera; family Ichneumonidae; genus Ophion; species Ophion obscuratus. The sequence continues at coordinate 17,106,528 of OZ023317.1, forward strand.
AAAAATTACGCTTATTGACCTATTTTTTATATGCTATCAAGTTTAATTTGAACTTCCGGTATTGGATTTATTACCACTTGCTACGATAAAGAGACGCGACAGCAAAGCAATAGCTGACTGTATTCCTAACCTCATTGCACTCATTCGAATTTCCACGCATTTAATTTTTACCAAATTTAATGTTGCCAAATATCAAACATAGAAATACTGCGCGAACCGTTGGAATAACTATTTTTTCATTTTTATAATTAAATGTGAACATTCAAAAACCCTTTAAAGCATACATTTTTCTTTACGTGCAATTGACTTGAAATTTTGTACTCGTGGGTTTTTGGGGTCGCTGATTACGAATCTGCACTCAGCATTCGGAATTCAAGATGGCGGACCATAAATGCAAAATGTCGTTTGATGATAACGAACGCCGGGACTCGGGGGTTTTCGGGGGCGCTGATTACAAGTCAAATACGAGATAAGTTCAACAAAACAATTTCCAAAATCAAAATTTATTAAATTAATTTTTTTTTATTATAAAATAATGGAACTAGAAACTCGCTAAGTCTTCGCCGTTAGTTCTGAGCAATGCTAAACGCGTAGTACATTTTAGATAGATGTTCAGTGTAGCAGAACTGTCGAATGTCATGTTCAGTGTAGCAGAACTGTCGAATTTCACTAACGCCTGCGCGCAAAAATTTCAGTATTCTCAATCAAATGTCAGATTTTCGTCAGCTGCATTGTATTCAAGATTTTTTATATTTCATTCCCATTGTGTTACATGAAATAAGCTGCCCAAAAAATAGATCAAATTTGGAAAAAATCCTATAGTTTATGCCATTTACAGCCGCCATATTGTATGCGCCATTTTTAATTTGACGGTTTAGATTTTGGGTTCGTATTCAGTGGATCGAAAACCAAATTTTTACCCATTTTTTTGTTTATGGTTTACCTGCTAGATTAGTCGTAATCAGATTTATGATGTAAAAAGTTCGTTTTTTTGCACTGTCGTTATCGATGTCACCCGCTACGTGAAAAATAAAAATTGAATAGATATGTTTTAGTAGTTATTCAAGTCCTAGGAACCTTGAAACGAAGTTACAATCGCCATATTTAATTGAAAACTTTTGAATCGTCAAAATCTGAATAGGGTTAGGTGTAACATCAGTCTTACACTATGCCGCAACGGGTTAAACAGTTTACACGTGAAAAATGTTAGGTATTGAAAATTATTTTTTTTCATATGTTAAAAATATCAGTTTTACAAGTCTAAAGTATGACCAGCGGTATGACTGGTGTGAAGCGATAGGATTACCTTAAGTTGCAATCTTCTAACTTTCGGAGATTCGGGTTTTCGCCTGTTTTTAAGGGGCTAAACCAGTGTGACACTTTCACAAAATCGATTTTTTGCTACCTTTTTCGACAGTTTGTACTTACAAGAATATGAGATGAGATTTTTATACTTTCAAGAATATGAAATGAGGTTTTTTCAATTTGCTGACATTGTAACTCAAAGAGCAATTTTCCGATTGACTTGAAATTTAAACTGAGTACTCTTGAATATATTTACTCTACAATGACATAGGATATTTTTGATTGGGTGAAAATTGACGATTTGGCATTGAAAAAAACGACTGTGTTATAGGCAAGAAAACAGACTTTTTTCATAATTACGCCATTTCGTTAGATTTTGATATTTTCCGAAAATCCCACGTCATTGTACAGGAAATACCTTCCAGTTCAACGATTTTTTTTTCCATTTTCGGTTTCAGCTACTCAATCGGCTGGAATCGTGTCAGCAGTGGGAAAACTTTTTTTGCGCCTCCGAAGGCAGCGCATAAATCGCTTGGATCTCAATATTTTTCTATGAAAAAATTATGTAATATAGGTCGAATATAGCCAAATATATTCTTAATTTTCCGAAACATTTAACTGAGTACTTTTTTTCCACAAAATTCCCGAAAATCACCTAAATTTTTAGCGTTCAAACTGGTAGAGCTTAAGCGCGCCAGGACGGGAATTTCCCTTAAGCGTGCCAGGACGGGAATGTGGAAAAGGAAAAATCAATCTACGTCGAAAGATATGATTTTTCGCGCTTTCACCCCATTCGTAGATCGGGTACCGGGACACGAAAATGGCCTAAATTTCTTGTCCGCTTGCTTTTAGGGCTCTGTGGGCGAAATGTGGAGGAAATCGACTTTCAATTTCCCGACATCAATGTGTACAATTGTATTCAATTCCCTACCCTCAGGTTTTCCGTTTTTACATATTTTTATATTCACAGGTTGCCGAATTTACGAAGCAGTTGCTTAATTATCAAACATTACGTATTAAACAAATATATATAACTTCGTTGCATCGCAACAATGGAAACTTCCGCAGCTGAAACTTCCGTTTAATGGCTTTGAGTCTACATATCGTCAAGTATCTTTACAAATTTGTTCACAAGATTTCGTAAAAAAAAATGGCTCGGCCGATGAAACTGGATGAAGCGAGTCATCTCTTTACCGAAAGTGTCCCGCGGCTGGCAACATGACATCACCAATTACTCACCGATTGACTTGAAACTTTTTTCTCCAACTTTTAACATTTTACCCCAAAGTAGGTCCGAGGTTTTTTGATGTGTCGAAAACTATCTCCGAAAAAATTATTTCCGGCGATTTTAGTTTTCCGATAAGATAATTTTATTTTCAACCATGTACCATTTTACCTAGAATCGATATTTTCCTATTTTCCTATTTTCCAGAACTAGAATTATTTTGAATTTTCGTTCCAGGTAAAAAATTGGAGAACGACGTAAAAATTGTTTTTTTTTCCAACTCTACACTACGGATTCCAGGAAAGTAACAAATACAGGTATACGAAACGCTGATATGCTCGGTTTTTTTGGGTTTTTTATTTTATGTATTCACAAACGTTACAATATAACTCCCAAGTATATGCATACAAGACTCAAAAAAATCATCAGACACACAATACATTCAGCATCAGCTTAATATATGTTTTCTCGTTTTTTTGTTGTTTTTTTTCTTCTTCTTTTCGTTTTGTCTTTCTTTCTCAAATAATCTATTGTACAATAGCCTAAGCGAATGCGTCGCTTGTCTAGGATATATAGTATGTATATCACTCGCTATATAGTCACGCTACGCGGTGTTGCTTCAGTTTTATTTTTCCTAATTATTTTTCTTCTTCGTTTCGATATCGGATCGAATATTCCGTTCGTCCGATGCATTTATCTACTTCGAAAGTACCTCGGCTATATATATATATATATATATATATATGAACCGTATGTATCATGGATTTGGTTTTGCGTATGTGTATGCGTATAGGCGTGTCCATCTGGCTTTCTCTTTTATTTATTTTATATATATCGTTATGATTATTATTTACATGGCTGACATTAACGATTTGGCGTTAATGCGTTTTAACAATTATTAATGTTAATCGTAATTATATATATATATATATGCGGTAAGTCGGTCTCCTACTCGCCGTCGTCGTTACTCTTATATTTTGTCCTTCTTCGTTATTTAAACATACAAGAGCAGTGTGAGTTTTGAATGACGGCTTCTCCGCTATGCTCTCTGCAGAGGATGCAACGGTACACTAGTTTTCTTTTTGTTCGCATCTCCGTACAGCTAATATAGTACGTATTATGCGTAATATAAAATAAAAAATAAAGACTACGCCAAAGAAGATTTACACGCGTTGTTTATTTCATTTCGGGGATCGATCGAACACCGGGGTTATTTCTTTTCCGCCGTATATAAGAGTGTGCACGCGATGGCGACTTGGCCGTTTGATAAGAACGGCCATGGTTGGGTTAGGCGAGAAAAGTTAATAATTAGTCTTCGTATAAAAGAATGTATTGTTATTCTTGCTAATCACGTCTGGTTCCCCTTTGATTGAACATTACCCAAATCTGCATTTTATGCTTGGGAAAAAAAAAATATCTCAGTATTTCCCTAGGCGCCTATGTATGTATGCGTGTGTGTGTTTGGAGAGTATAATCAAGATTGAGGGGCTTCGAGATGACGCGGGAGGTACGCAACCTTGAAAGGAACATTTTTAATTTAGAAAAAAACCTGGATTGTTTTGAATTTGGAGACACCGTCGTAACGATACAAAGACGCGACCTCAACGCATAACTGCGAAATAACAACGATGTTTGAGAAGTCGCACCAAACGAGATTGGAGACTCGGTATTCTCGGCGCCGATGTCGTCGCAACATGGCGTCTCTGCCGTACGGAAAATGGCGGCCCGAGCCGATGCCGGGAATTCGCCATAACCCCAAAAACTTTCGGACGAGTCGTTTTCGGAGATGAAGCATGAAGCACGAGGCCCGGAAATACCGCAAGTCTTTTTCCTTAACATTTGCCACGAGCTTTGAACTTCTCGGAGAACGATTTGTCTGAACATATCCAACTAACCTCTCATCCGTTACGCTATTCATCACCCTAGTTTCTCGATTCCAAAAGCCTATCGCACCCCAACCTTTCCTCCAAGATATAAATAGCGAGATCTTTGCCAAAAATCATTGTTTCATGGTGTTTTAATCTCTTTCAAGCTTCCCGTTGTACCCTAGCGCAGTTTATCACAAAAGAGAATTTTGAATTTCCGACGAGGGAAAATCGCACAAAGGAGAAACGCAAGCGGTGGATCGTCCCAAATTCGTCGAAGATATTTTCGACTAGAATGCAATGAGATATCTTTACCGGACGTCGCGCGCTCGAAGCGCCGTCGTTTTTCGACATCGAAACGGCCATTGCAGCTTCATTAGCACGGCCTCATCATCGATCGAGGGACGATCATCGAAACGATAAAATATATTCGAGAGAGAGGCCTATTTCAGATACCTCGAGGGCTCGCTTCTCTCGAGATAAACATGACGCGCGGATTCTCGTGTATCTCAGAAATATTGCGGAAATTTCGCGGAGGTTCGGGGAGATTTACACGAAAGGCTACGGGAAATGTAGCCTCGCCAAATACAACGATATCACTTTCGAGATATCAGCACGCATATACAACCAATTTACAAACGACTTTTGTGTTTTCTTATCCCCCTTAAAAGCGATATACAGTATCGATTCGATAGAATTAAACGTCGTACCGAGAGCACCGTTCAACCTTCCATTCTGAAAATCATAATAATTTAGGCTTCTTTGGATCCCATTCCCATTCTTTTTGCTATTGTTGCATCAGCGAGGAACGGAGAACTCACGTTTTTCGCGAGGCTCTCAAGCTTCGACCTTACTCGAAATATAAAACAAAAACAAAAGAAATAAATAAATCGCTCTTCGCTCGCAGCTTAATGTGAACATTGTGTCTTGGACTGAAGAGGAAATGAGAAATAGGTCGCGGCAGGGTACAGATAATTATGAATTGTTTTCGCTCTCTCGAAATTCATTAAACAATCATTGCAACGATACATCCTCGAGACGAATGGGGCATTTTTCTTAAAATATCTCAATGATTATATCACAGTGCTAAATAAACGTAGCGCTTAGAAACTTTTCAATCCTTCGAGGGCACAATTCCCTAACGAATCTTAAAGTACACACGGCCTCGAATTGATACCGAGCCATTTTCGGCTTCGAATATCTTGAAAACTATTCATTTAAAAGAAACATAAATTAGTGAGGTTTTTGTAGCAAATTTATTCAACTTCAAGGCTGCACAATTAGGTTTCGAAGAGAAAAAATCATTTGTCGAAAAAAGTGCTTGAATTTGAAGCTGCGCGAAAAATGTTGGGTGCAGAATGTGTGTCCTCCAAGGGTTAAAGTTAAACAGTTTTTTTTTCGTGTTAAACAGTCAACGACTCTCGTAAAGTGCCGGAGGGTATTCGGCCTCTCCTTTCTCATTACTTCTTCAATCGGACGCATGGATGTGTATGTGTTACGATTGTTTATACATTAGCATGTTTTTTTCTCTTTTTTTCCCGTTTGCTCGACCAAGCATTAAATCCCGATGGCTTAAATGCTATTAACCTTACAGACGAATTCTTAAGGATTATAAATTTAGTACATAAGTAACGGGAGTAAGTATGCTATTATATATATATATATTTATACACACACACACACACACACACACACACACACACACACATACACACACACACACACACATACACACACACATATATATATATAGGTATGTATGCATGTATATATTCATATATTTATAGTATATAATCTATATTTATATTTTTTTACAGTTTGAGAGTTAAGATCGTGCCGCGCATCACCATTGGAGTTTTCGATAACAAGTTTCTCCATTTTTTTCCTCCACCGCTTCGTTTCTCTTGTTTTCCTTTTTCGTATCAAATTAAAAAGTGTTTTTGTTTTCCGTATACGATATGGATAATTTGAGCTCGTTTTCACCGTGACATCTCGAGCAGACTCAGTGATAAAATGTAAAGAATTTGTGCCGATCAGCTGTCGCGTAAAGTGCGTTCACGTGCATTCGTCGATTTACGAAATTTCCGAAGACAAAAAAAAAGTTTCAAAAAGTTAGTTTATAACGCGCGAGGACAAACAACTTCTGGGTGTACGTCACGACGAATAAACTCTCGTGGATTTTTAAGAGCTACCGCCTTACAAGCCTAACGAATCGGATCTTCTCACTTCACCGATCAATAATGTACTTCGTTTCCTTCTCACTCCCGTCATTCTTTCGACGACGAAAATTTCGAGGGCGCACGCAATTGGCCAAAAATAGTCGAAAAACGAAATGGCATGATTTGAAATAAAATACAAAGAACAGACCCCCCCCCCTCTTTTCTTTCGTACCCCGCGCAAATATTCGTGATTCGTTGCCTTCGAGAGCACGACATTTATAACGTAGAAACGGAGCTGGCCAGCCGGCAACGCTACCTCGATGTCTGCCTTTCCACTCCATTATCTCGCCCTCTCACGCGCTCGCCTCTAGTCGCGTGACAGTAGTAAAAAAATCTGCAATCTATCCATTCGCCACGTATTCGTCAAGTATTATTATTATCAATATTACTATTATTCATATTATTATTATTCAAAAGCCAACAAATAGTTAATTAATATCACTATCTCATAGTTACCGCGTATGTAAAATACGCTCTCTCAATGTACAAAACTAATATTATCATGAGTAATATTATATATCGTTATGTTCAATGACTTAATATAGTTAATACTAATTTCTGTCGTTATCATTAGTTTCATCATCATCATCATCATCATTATTATTATTATTATGGATATTATAATGAATATTTTCATCGTTCCGAGTCGTTTTTTTAACGCGCGAGCCTTGGAAAATAATTATTCGAATTAATTCGTCGCGAAGAGTGCTTCTGCCGTGTCGGCTATTCAATTAAACTGCGAGATTATTCAGGGGAGTGCTCACGTCGAGGCGTGGGTGCACGAGAGCGCAAAAGCATTCCTCTTGCCACCGCCCGAAATACAACGCACATACGACGATTCTCTTGTTTGTTTGCACAGAAAGTTTGGTCGGATGATCGCTCAAAGGAAAAAAAATTAATCGCCTATTCAGACCGAATATCACGGCGAAAATAACGATTTTTTGACAAGTGACGAGTGGATTTGCAAGCGGCATTTAAATTGCGGAATAGTTAATCGAAAGAAAGCCTCAGCCTGGACGTGGCACTTGGGCTCACGACGAAAATCGCATTTTTCGTCAACGGAAAACTTCGTCGCGCTTTTGCAATTTCTTTTCGGAAAAGACGCTATCTGCACAGACATTTCGTTCTTACAGATGTATTTTCTCTTGCAGATTCAGCACGCTTGATAAGGCGGTAAATGTGTGTACTTTGAAGGTCATCAATGGATACGAAGCGAATCTCGTCCATTCTACGTCTCTATTAGTTACACGTGGAAAAGTAGATCAGTTAGATTTTCGATGTTGCGTCATTTCGACAGTAATGCAGTTTATGGAAATAACGAAGAAGAAAAAGAATTCTCAGCAGTCCGTTTCGTTCGAGCGATGCTCTTGACATCGATATTCGTGGGAAGCGATTCTTTCGGAAATGAGATTTCGTCATTGCGGGCGGCGGAGAAGCTCAAGCTACGAGGCTCCCCGATGGCCTAGTGCGTACGACTAGTCGGTGAATCCAAGATATGCGGGTAACCGCCAAGAAGTTACGGGGACAAAAAAGGTATTGCGATCGGTATAAAATTTTCCTTCGTTCGTCCGCCATCTTCCATACGACGCTAATTATTCGCCGCCTTTGTAATTATCTTCGGGTATTATGTATACTTTGTTTCTTCGTCCAATCGCTACTCCATTATTGCTGCAACGACGAATATCGCGATACGATTGTTTTCCCCCGTCAAACGTTTGTAGTCGAATATCAATAACCTTCGGCGTTGAAGAATGAAAAGAAAGATGGAGGCACGATGTGATTACTCAAGATTGTCGTTCAAAGAGAGCACGAAAACGGACGCGACCTCGAATACGTTTATCAAAACAAATTTAACTCTCTGCGAATTGACCCGAAAAAAAACCAACGAATAATAATCATAATAATAACAATAATGAGTAACGAAGAAGGATTGTACAAATTTATCGCGTTTTTTAAATTCAACGAGGTGGCTTTTTGTCGACATTTTCTTTCCACTGAAAAATTCATTTCGATCGTAAAATCGCGTCATCTTCACGATCTCTTGCAATAGCTTTCTCCTTTTTCCCTCTCGTGATTATTTCTCTTGTCTATTTTGCCTGGCGACAATACACGCGACGCGCGACTCTTCCTTTCGTTATTATGACGAGAAAAATAATAAAGAACACGGAAACATCCCGGGATGCTCGAAATTGTTTTGCCATTAATTTACAACTATATCGGACATCGCAGAAGGGTTGGTTATGATTATCGGACCTACCTCTCTCGCTTTTTTCCCCTTTCGTGATCGACGTTTGATTTTCGGATTAATGAGCCTTTTTATCGTTTTCCATGAGACAAGATCGCGAAATGAGAGCGAGAGAAGTGGAGTTTGAATCACAATTCGAAGACAGAAAACCGACGAGGGAGTACGCCTATGGTAGAATTTTATAGCTCCTTAAAAATACGGTTGCATTATATCGATCACTAATAGGTACAAGAATAAAAATAAAATTATAATAATATTAACAATAATAGTAATAATAATAATAATAATCCCACACGCCTTATAGAAAGTAGTAGTATAAATTATCAACACTTTAGGCAGATGTTAATTACTTGTGCACCGGCCAATGACTGGGTGTCGTTTCTCGAGTTTAATTTCGATACGTCTTTTTTTGTCTTTTTGTTTTTTCTTTTTAAATATCGTTATCTTTCAGTATCGATATCAAGCCTCGCGTCTATACAATAATGTCTCAAAAAAGCAGCCGGTTACTTCGTAGGTGCGATCTCTCTCTTGACCTTGAATCCTTCACCTAGTCCCCCCAATTACCTCAATTTCTCCTCGGATATGTTACAAACAAAAAAGTATGCGTGTGTGTGTGTGTATTTCCCGTGCGGCATGAATTATCGCGAAAAGTTTATTCGAGATGGTGATGGATAAAGCGTCGGACACGTGTTTAAAAACCGCGACCAAGTGAGACCGTTGACGATGGGACATAAAAAATTGATGTTACGAAAAAAAAAGAAAAAAAAAAAACGTTCAATCGCTCGACTCGCGATCCCCGGAATTTCATTGAAGGGAAAAACAAAATCCCGACAACGAGCAAGAATTGCCAAGAAATGGAAGACTTCGGAAATAAACGTATGAACGTCCGTTCGGACTCTGCGATCGGGGATTTTCATGAAAGGAGGATGACTTCGCGTGAGATTACGGCGAACCGCGATTAAAAAAAAAAGATTCGTGGAAAGGAAAAAAAAACAATGAATAGAAGCACCGATGAAAGATATAAAATATGTTTTACTATCCAAAATGAATATATCTGATTTGAATCTCTACACTCGCGTCATAATCCCCCCTCCCGTTCCCGCTAACTCTGCAAGTTCGACCAGTTAAAAATGTAAAGCCTCTGTTTTTTCCCCGCGTTTCTGAGAAGTCTCTCCCGCTCTCGCCCCCTGTCTGAAGCGGAGAAAGAGCGCGAGAGGAAGAGAGGGGGCAAAGAGGTAACGCGTTGAAGAAGCACACCTTGCCAAGCACGGACTTTTTTCACAATTTCTCAATTATACCATTTTTTCTCTCGTGATCACCTTAACGACATTATTACAAACTAAGCTATAAACAGCGTTCTGACTTTTCTTTTAAATTATTGTAAACGACCGCTAGGCACAAACTGCTGGGTGAGGGAGGTGGGCGGGGGTCAAATCGTGTAGAGGTTATGGGGGTAGCGCGAAGGGAAATTTACTTTTATCCCTGCCGTATCTTGACAGTCAGGTTTACCTTCCATTTTCTCAATTAAAAATATATATGTATGTGTGTGTGTGTGTGTGTGTGTGTGTGTGTGTGTGTGTGTGTGTGTGTGTGTGTGTGTGTGTGTGTGTGTGTGTGTGTGTGTGTGTGTGTGTGTGTGTGTGTGTGTGTGTGTGTGTGTGTGTGTGTGTGTGTGTGTGTGTGTGTGTGTGTGTGTGTGTGTGTGTGTGTGTGTGTGTGTGTGTGTGTGTGTGTGTGTGTGTGTGTGTGTGTGTGTGTGTGTGTGTGTGTGTAGTCACCCGAGGGAGATAGGTCGAGATCTCTTGTAAACTGTACCGCGCTTCGTTTCGGGCTAGCACGAATTCTGATACCGAAGTCTTCGAAAACCGAACTCTTTCTCCATTGCCGGAAGGCTTTTCTCGTTATTTTCATTTTTTTCGCGTGTGTTTTCCTCTTTTATCGTCGTTATATAGTTTTCGGCACGATACCGTCGGGCTATGTTTGTTTTTGTATCACTTCATCGATGTGGGAAGTCGAACACGCGCGCGTGCGCACGCGGGCACTTACCCGGAAGAGTCTGATACCCGTCACTTTTGCGGCAGATTCGTCGTCGCGCTTGTCTGCATCGTTTCGATCTTAGTGCTCGATGACGACGCACTGATATTGGGCTTGGTGTTGTTGCTGGACGTGTCGGATTTTGCGCTACCTTGGAAGGAACAACGATCCCTCGACGACGTCGTCGTCGCAACGTTGACGCTCGTAGAGCCGTGAGCTTTTGGGAGTTCTTGAGATTTGGCCTGAGAGCCGGAATTGTGACGACTCCTTGGCTGTTGCTTGGCTATGTCGCGCTGAATGCTCGACGACATCGAGGACGACGAGGACGTCGACGCGTCGTTGCGACGCTTCGTATATCCCAATCGGCCGGAACCGAACGAGCCCGTTCTGTTTCGATATTGGGCGAGATTTACCGAGCTGCACGTAGACGGCTTTTGCAAGGCACCATGGGGCGCGGCGCTCGTCACGCTGTTCGTTGTTGGCAGTGTTACGGTGCTGCTCGAGCCACCGGACAAACGACGAACGCGACACGTTGGCGACGCCTCGTCCGCGACGCCACCGCCGCTCTCCGAGACGCTGCGGTTGCGCCTCTTGCTCGCCATTAACGAACGAGGATTGCCGCCGAAACCTTGGAGCATCTCGTTTATCTGGGGCTGCGTTCGGAAACAAAAGACACTTTCGTTATTCTTTCGTTGAGCTTTCGCACCCGCTGGTTCATTCACCACGGCTCAGTCCAACTTTTGGCCAAGGGGTTTACGTACCTCCAGCGTTTGAAAATATTCTCTTTTATCGATTGTTATTGGGTGGGGGTCAGAATGGTCAAATATCGAACGACAAAGATTTCGAAATGACAGAATTATAAATTCAAAATAATGAAGGTTAAGGGGCTAAACCAGTGTGACACTTTTTTAAAAATCTATTTTTTTTGCCTCTTCCGACAGTTTATACTTTCAAGAATATGAGATGAAATTTTTATACTTTCAAGATTTATACTTTCAAGATTTTTACACTTTCAAGAATATGAAATGAGATTTTTCAAATTTACTGACATTGTAACTCAAAGAGCCGATTAACCAAAATTAACCGATTGACTTGAAATTTAAACTGAGTACTCTTGAATATATTTACTTTACAATGACGTAGGATATTTTTGATTAGATGAAAATTGACGATTTGGCATTGAAAAAAACGACCCTTTTATAGGCAAGAAAACACTTTTTTTTTCATAACTTTGATATTTTGTTAGATTTTGATGTTTTTCGAAAATCCTACGTCATTGTACAGGAAATATCTTCCAGTTTAACGACAATATCCCTTTTTCGGTTTCAGCTACTCAATCGGCCGGAATCATGTCAGCAGTGGAGGAACTTTTTTCTTTGGCGTCTCCGAAGGCAGCGCATAAGTCGCTTGGATCTCAATATTTTTCTATGAAAAAATTATGTATTTTTTTTATTGGTTTTTTTCTTAGGTACACGCTTTTCGCGTTTGTTACCTATTCTTCCCCACATTATGACCGTTCTTTCCTCTACTGTTTACTCCTTTTTTCTCCATCTTTCTCTGTTCCCCCCTTTTGCGGCCGCAGCCGACTTCCCCCTCCGTATTATATTCATCATGACATTTTCTGTCATGGGTATAGGGAAACTGCGGAAAACCTATACCAATACAGCCGGTCATCGAGTTCGCCCCCCGGTCGTGGAACTAGTCTTATTTCGCCGCGAAATGCCGAAGAAAAACATTTCACGACGAAATGTACGTGACCGGGATTCGAACCCGGGACCTCCCGGTCCGCTGGTTTAGTGGTGAGCACGCTAACCACTAGACCATGAAAAAATTATGTAATATAGGTCAAATATAGCCAAATATATTCTTAATTTTCCGAAACATTTAATTGAGTACTTTTCTTCCACAAAATTCCCGAAAATCATCCAAATTTTCGGCGTTCACACTGGTATAGCCCCTTAAATTATTCGTAATTTTATCCTTCGACCGATAACGTAAACGAATAACTATTACACCAGAGGATTATTTACTCGAGAACATGCATTCAGATAGTCGGCAGTTTGAGTCATACAAATACAGATTCGAACATTCTACAAGATTCGTATCTCCGGAATAGAAAAAAGTGAGTATCTAATATTGGTAATACTACCTATGGCAAAGAGCCATATATCGAGAATACAAACTTCGAATGTGTAAATCTTAGATACGCAAATGATCGATGGTCCAAAATAGCGAACATGGGATGACTGCCTTACCCGACTGACCACCAGCGCCATCTGCCCACTTCACTCTGGAGCGCAAGTAACGCTCGATCATAAGTTTTCGCTATCCGGACCGTTCGCCTTTGCGGCCTATCGCTATTTTAACTGATCGATTATTGGCCCTTCACTTTAATGAATTCGAAATTGTAAACTATCATAATATTTACAATTCAATGATTTGTTGTCTCGAATTGTTCGGTGTATTTATACCGGAAAGTTGATATTATATCTCTCATTATTTTGTTAAATCTTATATTTATTTTCGCTATGAATCAATCTCGAGATATTTGTATTCACTATTTTATTAACTATTTTACAGACTATCATAAGATTGATCTATCTATATTGGAACGTTCGTCATTAATGAATTCGAAATACTGGTCCTTCTAAATATTGATCGATCGAATTTCCGACACCCACCCATTGTTATTGAGTATACTTTTACGAGGCTTGAAAAAAAATGTCCCGAAATCTCAACAACAGATGAAGTTAAACGCGTTTTTTGCTCGAAAGTGCATGCTTCGAGATGGCCTGCAGGGTAAGTGGTACAGTTTTTAATATTCGTTAAGAGTTCAATTTATGATTTTTTTTTTAAGGAAAGATTTTTTTTACCATTTTTGAGATTTAGGGTATGTTTCGTTACTAGTTTTGGCTGTTACACCGTATTTTTTTTTTTTTTTTTTTTTTTTTTCATTTTTCACTTATCTTTAAAAATGGCGGAGGTATGGCACGGTTTTCTGAATTGCATGTTCAAAACAGACGTGACGTATAGCTAAAAAACTAATCGACCGATTCTGATGAAATTTGGTATAAATCTTTCTACCTTATTGTATAAAACTTGACGCTAAATGTTTTTGAAAATGAAAGAAATTGAAAGAATATTTTTTAAATTAGAAAACGTGGCCATTTTTTTCCCAAAATTCAATCTCGTTGCATTGCGTGTCATTTAATTGATGCTCAACATGTCTCACTTTTTCATAGTTCATATTCTGCGTATGAATGTTAACTGAAGTTGGGTTTTTTTTTTTTTTTTTTTTTTTTTAAGATTAATCACGCCGACGCAAAATTGATCCTGTCTCAGTATTTTACAAATCGTATACCGCACAAACCACGTGATTGCACGCACGTGTGTCACTTCTTCATCCGATTATTTTTTCAACATTAAAATAGAGGTGCTCGTGCTACCTTAAGGCGTCACTACTATGCTCGTACAACCTTGAGGCTTTAGGCTACTGTGAAAATGACGAATATTCGTTCGTTGCTTGAGGCAACTCATATTGAAGAGTCCAACATATAATGCAGGAATCGCATATTGAAGGTAAACTTATGATTACAACGGCAGAACCGCTATTAGAACATTACACGCGTCTTTTCTCGAAACTGTGTTTTTGAAAATAGTGTACACGATTTCTCGACATCTGATGGAGGGATTGACTTGAAATTTGGTACACTTATTCAGGGTAATAGTAGTTTAGTTTTGACCGTCGTTTTTCTTCTCAACATTTTTTCATCAGTTATTAACAATAATGATGCAATTTTTCTTCGTAAATAGAAAAAATGGTAACGTTTTTTTCTCATGATTAATCCACGTGCTCCACGATTGAATAATTATTCGCTGTACTTTACCTCGACAACGCGAAAGTCTTCGATGCTCTTGAACTTGGACAGATACTCTTGTAGTTTAGGTTCTACTTGCAGTTTATCGCTGTGCTTATAATACTTTAGGAACGCCCAAAACTTTTCCAGACCGTAGAGCTGGCCTGAAATTTCAAAAAGGCAACCAAGTTAATATCACTAGTTTTTTTTGTATGTGAAAAATTCTTTTGAGAGTCTAAAATGGGATTTGTAGTGCTGGCTACTTTCAAACTCCACTCGTCGACCCAAAAGGGCCTCATGGCGTCAGCGAAACCGCACAAGTTTTATCTCGCACCGTTACATTGACTTGACCGTGACAACTGAACGTCACAGCCGTAAAAAATCAATTGCGTGCGTGAGATGTCGCAAATAAATGCTTAGTACGGGACGTTGAACGCGGGTTGAACTTACCGCTCTCGTAATCGCACATCGTCTCCAACTGAAAATCTTTGTAGAGCTGAGGCCTGAATTTTCTCTCGAGGCCATAACTGTAATAGCGGAACAAGCACTCGAGACCATAACGATAGCCCTCGATCGCGTCCTCCTTTGCCACGGTTCGGAATTCTTCGTACATCGTGCGATTGAAGTTCTCGCGAAGGAAGAACGACCAGAAGCGGAACAGCGTATTCATCTCTTGCGACTGACCGATTCCGAGTCTCTTTCGCTCTGAACGACGACAAACAGCAAAATGTTTTCTATGTTTGAACGATTCACGCGAATAATTGAGTATCGCGAGGGGGATACGCTCGATAACATAAATACCGAGCACAAAACATTCTTTTATTATTTGCTACGTTATTGCTAAAGATTGTAATACTTAGTCAAAATCATCAGGATTAATAGTGCCAGACGAAGATGCCGCAATGCATCTCTGTTTGGGTTCATTCGGGTTCTAAAAACCAGCAACGAGTAACGAAATAACCAGAAAATAAATCCGTATTATTGTGAATTCAATTGAGAATCTGAAAATAGCCTATTTTCAGCCAAATTCGTGGTAATTCTTTAGATAAATGACTTTTCAACGAATAATTATTACGAGCAAAAAATAATTACAGTTGTTTGCGTTTGGGGCCCAAACAAGCCCAAACAAAGTCAATATAGGCGTCGAAATGTTGAAAAATGCCCTAGTTTATAGGCGTTTCCGCGTACTTCAAAACCCCATAACTTTAAGGGAGGGGGGGATGAATTTCTGCTTCCCCCGACTGAATATCATCATTTATAACCCAATAAATGAGAAAATAGGAAAAACATAATTTTAGGCTCATTTTTCGGAAAATTCACTTATCTAAAGAATTACCAAATCCGTTATTTGAACTCATGAAATTAAAGATATTTCTCCAAAAAAAACCACGCATATAAAAATGTGTATTCGTTTGATATTGGAACAAACTTATTGTAGCAAAAAATTCATTGTTCAAATGAATGTGAGCTGAATTCAATAGGAAACCTTACTGCCAATTTCTCCCGCTAGAGGGGACATTGTATTATAACGTAGACAGAACATGGTGTTCAGTGAGATTCTCTTCGGTCTTGCCCGTGTTTCTACGACTACTGTTCCATTTTCTTTAAATAATCCGATTATCGTGAACAAATTGTGAAGAATGCATCAGTGTTGTGCAATTGGATACAGGAACGAAGGCGTTCACATATTTTCTAAAAACGAAAAACTTCGCAAGCAATGGGAAATTGATATACGTCGCTTTACAGCCACAAAACATTCAAGGCTATATTCTGATCATTTTAGACCTGCAGACTATAGAAATGAAGGATTTGTTACAGCTCACAATCAGTGTATAAACATAATATTTTTTACGCTATTTACTTCTAAAAGTATATTGTAAAGTAGTTAATCATCATAATCCAAAAATATTTGTTTAACTTTCTGGTATTATTTGATTACATAATGCTTACGTAGCTCATTTTCATTCTTTGCGGGGGCGGAACTGAGCCGGGAAATATTGAAAAAGGGGTTATACCCTCCCTGTTTATTTGAAGCAAAAAAGAAACTTTAAAGGATGAACAGAGAAGGAAAAGAGTAGAAACCGATTTTTCAATTCCGATATAGTCAAGTATCCGTAATTATTGTCCATTATGTCCATGCGTATCATTTTAGTACAGGACAGACACCGTGAAAATGTACCGCGCGCGTTGACAGCTTCTTTTGTTTACGTTATGTTTACGTGGCGTCATCTGCGCTGAGCTTTGCGTAAGGTTCCCTATTGATATACCATATAATGTCGCATCATTTTGTGCGTAGAATACTTTTTTCGCTTATAAAAACGTTTCTTGACAGCTTGTTTTTTTTTCTTCTTGTTTCTTCAAAGAAAACCCATTTGCAATTGTGTTCTTATAAAAACCGACTTATGCCGGCTGAATTACGATATTGCTAGAAATACCGCGATTCTCGCTTTATAAGTGATATTCTAAATCACAAAAAAGAAGCCTTTGTCGCGGCAATCTTTAACCCTTTTATTCCGGGAAACGCATATATGCTTTTGGCCTACAATAACGTAAGCTGGCAGTCACCTTATGAATTTTTGAAACATTTCCGACATACATTATGGCCTTATACACCTTTCAAAAAAGGTATCGTTTTTTCTTCTATTGGCTTAAATGATGTACAAACATCCCAAGAATGTCCAGAAAAAAAACGGTTCTAAAACGTTTAACGCGTTTTTCTTGGAACCATGTTTTCAAAATCGGGCGGATTCGTAGATCCTACAATTCTCAACTAATTGACTTAAATTTCAACTGTAGCTTCTTAGATAGATTTTCTAGCTACGTTCGATGATTTTTACGATCAATTAACAATTACGGGTTTTATAAGCAAATTAAGGCCGTTTATTGGGCGAGAATGCGACTTTTTTCACAGTGTTGCTACGTTTGCAAAAATCAATATTGTGTAGTAATGATGTGTAATTCACTAGCAGTACTCAAGTAGATTGCGAAAAAAAAATATGTTTTGTTCCAGGTGCTCATGTGCGCCTCTAACGAGTCCGCCCGTGGAGAGCCTAACAAAAAGGCGTTTTCTTTCTACCGGCCACTGGGCCGCCACTTTGTATCTTTTATAAATTAAACATTGATTTGAGTACCTACAGATGTGTAAAGTAAACTCTCCAAACCTCTTCTTGATTGCTTTATTAGTATTCGGAAGAAAAAAATCCAAAAAAGCCTTGTTTTACGACCATCCAAAGGTATACAAGGCCTTAAACAGCATGTAGTAGGCCAGAAACAATAATGTTGTTGCCCGAAATTCTTTTTAAAATTCGAATAAAATTAGAAAATGGATTCTGACACAGAATTAGAAGTACAAATTGGAATGTACTTGATTACGCTTTGCGTCAATCATTGCTTCCGAGGATATCACACCTTACAACATTACAAACAATATTTTGTTTGTTCAAATGACATTATATTATGTTCAAAATTAAGTTGATGAATGTAAAAGTTGATTATAATTTTAAAAAAGCTCGGATCGAAAGGTTAAGGGGCTACCTCTACCTAGGTGGATGATAAATTTCCTTTACCAAAAATATTTTTATTCGTCAGCATCACTTTTTAACTATATTCTCTGAAAATTTCGTTGAAATATTCCTAAAATTGAATGAGCTACAGCTTCTAACAGTCGGCCGGGCGGGCGATAGAGCACCATACTTCACACTTTAAACGTGTTTTTCTCGAAACACTTTTCAAAGTCGGTGGACATGATATCCCGAGAACCACTTGATGGATTGTTTCCAAATTTACATGAGATACGGTGGGAAATATTTAAATGTCGTTGACTACCTCAGTTTTTAACTATCGATCTTCATTTTTTTAATAGTTACGTAAAAATGACGACTTTTTTCATAGATCTTGTATGCATGAGTTTCACTTTGTTTAAAAGAATAATTCAAAAAATAGAGGATCGGTAACGACTCGTATTAATTGTTAGCTTGAATAAACCGTTTGGTTTTTAGATTTCGGATGGACCGTTCAAGCTGGATGCTGTCCACCGACAAACGTCGCGAAAAAATTTCATCATCTGCCAGCGGCCATGTTATTGTGTTTTTCTAAAATTGTTGGTGTTTTTTTCAAAGGCCCTGAATATACCTTCAAAAACAATATATGAAAAAAAGAATAGGAATTCGGCCATTTTTCTCGTTTCTAGGTATATGTAACCCCTTAAGACGGGAGCCTGAATTAGACGGTCGGAAATATCGTTTTCTTTATTGCTTAAATCGATAGATAAACTATCCAAGAATGTATTTACAAAGTTACAAAGGCCAATTGTAATTATTTTCGAAGATACAAAGCCAAAAGCAGAGAAACGATTGATATTTGATATTTATGTTTCTTCCTATTGTAAACTTTGAAGTGCTTTTTCTCCTGTTTTCATTTTTACAATTTTTCCAAATTGACGGGCGTGATAGCAGAAAAACTAAACGACCTATTGAATTAAACCAAAGTTTATTTTCTTCAGTATGTATGTATCTATTCCAAGCGAATTTAAAAAATTGTTGAAAAAGTCTTTTCGTCTAATTTTTATAGCACGTTAAAGTGTTTTTTTGCACATTTTTTTTCATACCTGAGAAAAGTTATAATTTCACGGTTTTTTCAGCTTTTTCTTAATTCACTGAGAAGAAAAATATACAACAATTGAACATTTCCTTGGTTTATTTCGCTCAGTCAAGAATTACGAGCTGCATCTTTCCCGCCGATTAGGGACTGCAGTGGCAAGACGCACATGGAATAGGCTGATAAATCCGCAGTCATTTATTGTTTTACGTTGAAATATTTTTTTATACATTTCAAATATACATGAAACGATACCTCAATGTTTACTAGGCTCATTTGTTTTTTTTTCCTTCAAAAAAAATTCCCGAAAAATCGTTTTTTTCGGACCTTCTAATTCAGGCTCCCGCCAGACTTACTGAGTCTGGTCAGAATCCGTTTTTCCGTGTCTTCCATATTACAAAAAAACGACGACAATTAAAAACAACTAAATGAATAAGTGTTTTATTTTTTCGCTCGTTGAACCCACCTTTTAAACATCTCGAGTGATATTTGTGGTAAACTTGTTGCGTGAAGCCGTTTTCCTTGAGCAATGCATGACTGGGGTGCTGGAAAGTCGGCAAGGACTGCGGTGCGCTGCCGTAGCTACTTGCAAGATAACCCTCGTTCGGACTCGTACCTGCGCTACTTCTGTCATATCGAAACGCAACGATTCATAATTACAAATCCACCATTTATAATTAATTTGAAGAAAAAAAAACATCAACGAGGTTTATGAAAATCACAGCCGAACTTCAATTTGGCAATACATACCCCGTGGAATAAGTACGTGGTCGATGCTCCCTAACGTCCATTATCCAACCGACGTGGTGTTCGACCGGAGGATTGTTGCTGTGCCGAGTTTTGCGTTTTCTCGGTGTGCGTGGATCAACGGCCGGCTCGTCCTTGACGACCGCGAAGAAACGGGGTACGGCGCCACGTCGGCTGCCACCTCTCGTCCTCTCTTCCTTCCATCGTGCCTTTTCGGCGCGCCGATCGCGTTTCTCTTCAACGCTGCTCGGCAACTAATGCCGCCCGCGAAAATAATAACTTCGGTATTCGTAGCTTTCGACATTTTATCTATTTTACAAGCTTTTATTCAACTTGACTTTCTGTGAGATGCAAAACGGAAAATCGATATTTCACCCACTTCACGACTACTTAGAGCTTTGAAAGTTTGCAAACATGCATCTAAAAGGTGACAATGCATGATTCAACTTAGAAAAAAAAATGTATACATAACATTTCCAACTTTTCATGTACAATTAGCCATATCTAATCATCCATATAAAATCTCACTAACACATACAAATTCGTAGCCGACTGTGTTTGTATGTGAAAAGTTTATATATAGCAATTAGTCGTAAGTTCAACCCCAATTACAGTCTTTGTTATTTTTTACCAGCATTCCATGTTCCTAACGTACAACCTCTTAAACTAGTCAACTACTAGTAACAACTGACTAGTAAAATCATTTAAAGACTAGATAGTAGAAAATAATTTATATGTAAGAAAAATATTTAAAAAAAAAACGAACTTTTATTTAATGTACTAAAGAGTAGAAAATAATGTTTTTACCAAGTCACTTATATGTGACTATAAATAAATGCTTGGGGCGCTCAAAATGTACACACATAATCTTTAATTTACATAAATCCGTTAACATATCAACTGTATTTAATTTACCGTAAACAATTATAAATTTACAATTACATTCTCTATGGGAGTACGTAGCCGTTTTTTGATTAAGTGTAAACTTCTTTTTGGAAACAATTTACTGCTTATCTTTTGGGCAAAAAATCGAAGAATTTTTTTCAAAGTACACCACTTTTCAGAATTTGATTTAAAAAATCCCTACGTAGCCCCACAGCTAATAATATATAGATTATATATCTTTTTTTTATTTTTATTCCAGGTCTTATACTTTACGACAAAACCGTCCTCCCGTGAAGCTATTTGTAAAAAAAAAACACGTTTTTCAAGATGGGCTCTGTCGCCGCCATTTTGTATGAAAATTATAATTTGAAAAATGTATAGTTTAATATATGTTAAACAAACCCTCTCAAAAGAAATCCTTTTCCTTTTTTCATACACCCAAAATAAACTGTTGAAGTTGGGCCTTATTTTCTGCCGCTAAAGTGGTGTTATCCCTTAATGAAACCGGAGTGATCAAATTTTTTGAACATTTAAAAAGTTGAGCGCTCCAAGCTTTTATTTATAGTCACACATACGTGACTTGGTGAAAAAATGATTTTCTACTTTTTTGTACATTAAATGAAAGCTTGTTTTTTTAAATATTTTTTTATCTCTATAACATAGCGCTTTGTGGGGGTAGTTTCAAAAAATCGTATGGAGCGACGTTTACCTGTGTCGGTAAGGACTGCGAAATCTCCATGTCCTCGGAGGATGCAGGAGGCGGAGGCGGAACTTCCGGATTCGTTTTGCGGGGAGCTTTTGGTGTCATTTTTTCAAAAGCCGCTTGACTTATAACATTAACAGTCTTGTAACTACCGATCGACGATGAGGAACCGTACTAAAACAATGGAGAACAAAAAAATGTTTCTGAATTGTACCGTAAGATCGTGTATCGATGAATACTGAATTGTTTCATGATTCAAATTTTGATAACAATAAAGTAATATCTACATGCATATAAAAGGCAAAGTCCTCGCTGACTCATCATCACCCAGCTTGAACCGTTGAATGTAGAAACGTAAAATTCGGAGGGCATGTTGATTTTGTTATGTAGGCACCATTTAAGGAGGGATTTTTCGAAATTCGCCCATTAAGGGGGGAAGGGGTGGCAAAGTTTGTATGGAAAAATTCAAAAGTGTGGTCGAATTTACTTGAAATTTAGTATTCGTGCTTCTTGACACAATCAAGGTAATCCTATCGCCAGGCTTCAGTACATAAGATCGTCATTTTTTTTAAGTTCACTAAATATATTGATAATTGTCTCTGTAAAATTTCAGGGTCGGTTTTCGACTGAATTACAGAGAAAAGAAATATTAAAATTGCGTATTTTAATGAAGAGATTCCGAGACGACATGCAAAAACCCAATTTCCGGTAAAACAAAAGAGTATATAATAGTGGGAATTCGTCAGATTTTTAAAAATAATCAGATTTACATGCACAACACTTATAATAATTCAATGCTCTTTAAAAAATTGAGCTTATTGACCTAATTTTTATGTAATATCAAGTTAAATTTGAACTTCCGGTATTGGATTTATTACCACTTGCTATGATAAAGAGGCGTGACAGCAAGGCAACAGCTGGCTCTAGTCCTAACCTCATCTCACTCGTTCGAATTTCGACACATATTTCATTTTTAATCGACCAATTTCTCCGACACAAATTTTCCATGCTTTTTATCAGTCGTTTCCCGAATACAATGCTTTATATTTCCCGCACCTGTCATTGTTTTGACAGATCAACGTTGAAAAGCATGGAGGATAAACTCGCCTGGTTGAGTAAAAAGCGACGGAGATAGAAGCAATGTTGCCAAATATCAAACCTAGAAGTACTGCGCAAATCGTTGGAATAACTATTTTTTCATTTTTCTAATTAAATGTGAACATTCATTCAACAGTTTACACATGGAAAATTTTAGTTATTACAATTTTTTTTTGCACATTTAAAAAATATGAATTGTACAAGTATCAAGTATGATCAGTGGTATGACTAGTGTGAAGCGATAGGATTATCTTAATGAAACACGTATGTCAGCATTTTTAGAAATCCAACCCCTAAGGTGAGAAGGGGGGTGGAAAAGTTTGTATCGAAAACAAATCTGGCCAGAAGTTTTACTTGAAACTTAGTATTAATGCTCTTCAACACAATTAATAGAATACCTAATTCAGCGTTTTCGAAATTCAATCCCCAGACGAAAGGGGGTGGTAAAGTTTGTACGGAAAATAAAAAAAATCGAATCAAATTTGCTTGAAACTTTTTATAACTGCTCCTAGACACGATTGATGAAATTGCAGCGTTTTTGGAAATTCAATCCTCAAGGGGAAAGGGGGGTAGCAAAGTTTGTATGGTACAAGAACAATTTGATCACATTTACCTGAAACGAAGTATTAAGGGTACTAGGCATCGAAAAATCTTGATTTTTAAAAATTCTGTTACTACAATCTCTTCCAAACATTTTGGCACAAAGGAAACTGAAAAATTCGTAGTATTGAGCGCAGGAGAGCAATAGAACTCCAATACTCTGCTAACGGTTAACGGCTGGCGCCGTTGCATGGCCAGGAACGCTTGTTGGATGCTGCCAAAAGATCGCAAGCATCGATAAAAGAAGCTAGAATGGAAAAACCCGACGTTCCGCGATTGCTGCCGCAGAAAAAGCTGATGTCGAGAAGTCCTTCTACAGCGCCGCACTTTTTAACATACGTAGATTGCAATCTTTCTGCCGTAGTACAGCGCGAGGGCTTAAACGCGTTTTTCTCGACACAGCATTTTGTACGAGTTTTGTCACGATAACTCAAAAACGATTGCAGATATCGCGTTCATTTAAACAAAAAATGAATATATCAACTTTCTCTACATAATGAACCGACGTCTATGTAAAAAAATCAATTTATTATTATTGTTATTACAACAAATGTCATCCGTTTTTCGATGTTTTGTCAAATTCCAGCCGCCATTTTTTAATTTGTTTTTTTTTTTTTTTTTAAATCGTAGGGTCAGTCTGTGGAGGAACACCGCCTAAAGAGAATGGCGTTTGGGAATTGCCGAAAACTTCAATCGGGAACTCGGAATCGTGGCATTGACGGAACAGTGAATGAGACGCGTGTTCTTCTTCATGCGCCCATATTTCCCTTAAATATTTATATTTTGACAACCTCAACCACTGAACTGAATAGCCAAAACTCCAATAAAAACGTTGCAAAAGAGAAAATGTATGTATTAGGATGGCACAATTTTGAGCTCTATTTTTGTCCCCTTTTCTCACCATCCAATTATCTCCTTTAAAGAAAAAAAACATTGCCGCGGAAGCTGCGGGCGGTCAAAAAATATTTAGCGATCGCTTAAGCCTCCCAAAAATTCAAATTTTCATTAATAAAAACGATTTTTTTTTCGTCTACTTCTCACTCATAAATTTTACGCTTCATAATTTTTAAATTAACCTCGCGGTAGCTTTATCCGACCAATGAATGGTCGCTCAAGGTTTTCGGATTTCAGAATTTCCGCTTAAAACAAATCTCGCATGCACTATAATTCCTTGTAGCATAAAAACAAGAGAAACAGCGAAGTGTTACATTTTCTGAATAATTCATTATAATAATTTTTAACAAACACCAATTAGACGATATGTGTTATTGTGTATTATTGTATTATGGCGTCACGGAGAAACAGCTACGATTGGTCCGCAGTTTGGCTAACGAGACCAACTATGGAACGGATTACTATGCGGGGAAAACAGCTGCCATTTCAGTTTCACGAATAAAACGACCTATAATTTTGTTTACGGACGAGAGCCGTAATTGAAGAATTATTTTATGAGAACAAAGATTATAATTCTTGGGTCAGAAGTGTGAGGTAAATCTGAAGAATCTGTTTCTAAAGAAAAGAAGATTTATTATTTTGAAAATTTCACCAAGCGTCAAACTTATGAGTAAGAAGAGTCAAAAAAATTGGAAATTTCGAAGCTCTTGAGCGACCACTAATTATCCATTGGCCGGCTAGAGCTTTCGCGAGGTTAATTTAAAAATTATAAAGCGTCACGGGTGAGAAGTGGACGGAAAAAAACTCGATTTTTTAATGGAAGTTAAAATTTTTGGAAGGCTTGAGAGACCTCTAAATATTTTAGACCGCTCGCAGCCTTCGCGAATATATTTTTCTTTAAAGAAGATCATTGGATGGTGAGAAAGAGGATAAATAATAGAGCTCAAAATTACGCCACCCTAGTCTGTATTTAATTTCGGTTCCTCACAAATGTCATTTGAATTTCGGCCTATGTTCGCTGACTAATCCCCTCATCGAGCTCCGATAGCAGCCTGGCGATTTTAGCACCAGATAGAACCACAAATGTGATATACAAAGAAGTACTTTCTTAAATTCTAACTTCCTGTCCACAGTTTTGAGCGTGTAGACCACACTGTTTGTACAGTTCGTAAATGAAGTGTCGAAAAAAAAGTGAACAAATCATGTAGTCTACGCAAAGGACGCCGCGAGTGGAAAGCTAGTATTATAAAACATAAATCATTTTTCAGTTTCTCAGGAACTAGAAATGGTGAAGTGACATTTGCGGGGTACAAATGTAAAATTATATTTTTCTCGTCTTACCCTACAACCGTGTTCGTCCCACAAATCTTCCTCGTAATAGAACAAGCCATCGTTGATCGCCTGTTCCAAGTCCTGAGTCATCTTTACCCTCGTCGTCCAATCACCCGTGCGATCGTGTCCCTCGTGTTTCGGTATCCTAGACGGTATCGCCGCGGGCGATACCGTCGTGCCCGTGGTCGTACTCGTTTGCGTCACGATCAACAATTTATTGATGTCCCTGTCGGAGAGTTCATAGTCGTCATCGTCTTCGGACCTGCGGAGAATAAAATGTTCCGTTTTTTTAAATCAATCGACCTGCTACCCGTCAAAAGTCGAAGTAAACGAAAAACGCCTTTAAAATAACTTCAGATTATGTTAATCTTCACGGCTCCTCAGTCGGGAAAAGAAGACAAAATAAACACATTCATCATTTCGCTTGGACAATTTTCTTTTTTGCATAGTCGAAATGTCGTTATACGAGTCAGCGCATTTAGTTTTTTTGTGCTTTATGCCTAGGAAGATTAAAAAAAGGGTACGTATAAGAAAAAGCATACGTTTTGAAATATGGTTTCATTTTCGAAAGTTCGGAAAACAAATCTTTCTACCTCAAAATGTTCTACACACTTTCTACACAAAAAATTTCATTTACAGCTATACGAAATATCAAGATGAAAAACAATAATGTTTTATTATTCCTAGTATTCGTTAGTTCGATAGAATAATTCTTAAAATAGCCTAATATTCTATTTTTTGAATAAATAGTCCATTGGCATCTTCCTACGACAAATTTAGTCAACGGAAGTGATTTTTTTTTGGAAACATAAAGATGTTAACGTTTGCTCAGTTGAAACGCAACAAAGATACTTATGAACCCTTACTCACACTTTTGTAGAATCACGTACTTGCCACACTGGGATTGATTCACACCCCAGCGCCAAAAATTGTTATAAAAAATAAACTATTGAATATTTTTACTTGGAAATTTGGTCAGATGACCTACATGGTTTTAGAGTTCACTCTAAAACCATGTAGGTTATTTAGCCAAAAATCAAACTTAACCCTTACTTGCCACACTTCTGTAGAATACACATCAATACATTTTCGCATAAGAATAAAAGTGGGTGGGGAATTATTTCGAACCCCACGGGGTCAATTATCACATTTTTTCATTCTCATCGGTATCCAAAATATTATTCTGCAGTCTTTATTGTAGGATATTCATTGTAGATCTCCAATAATAATCCTAAAAACCGATTCACTGATGTTCATAGCCGAAATCCGGCTGCATAAATAGGGTATTACGCCCTTTTTTTGAAAGGTGTCTCAATTCGATGCTTTGGTGGTAATAAACTACGAGAATTTTTATTTCTATTTTTTGAAATCGATAAGTGCCATAAAAATGCATTTAAGGCGGGATATACATTTAGACAGGAAAAAATGGGCAATATTGAGGGATTTTTTAACTAAGAAATAATTATTCTACAATTATCAAACTTTAGGTATTGTTTGATAGTATATTTAAGTGCACAGAACAATTTTTAAAATTAATTCATCATAAAAATGACGAAGCTGTGGCAGAGTTCTACGGAAGGGTCGCCGCGGAAGTTGCGAATCGGCGTGCACTCTAGCTTCCCGTAGACGTTGATTTGCAAAAAAGTTCAAACATTTTTTCAGTTAGAACATGTATAGTTTCTATGTGACGATAATTAAAATGAAGAAAATGGAAATCTATGAAAATGGCACGCATTTACAAAAAAAATCAACATTTCACGCAACATTTCTGTAAAATGTGGATTAAAAAGTAGTTTTTTTTTTTTTTCGATTTTTCAAATACAATTCTCGTCAAGTAGAATTTACGAATATTATCAATATTTCTACGAAGTTTCAACTCAATCGGCTTATTAATAGTTTTTTGAAAACAGTTTTGAGAAAAACGCGTTTCAAGTCCACGCCCGCTCCGAATCCGCTCCGCATGAGAATGAATTTCGCTTTGAAACTTTAGGAAAATATTCTGTATATATAGTTCTATCGTTTAAAGAAAGAAAAAAAATAATCGATTTTTTTATCGTTGTAAATGTATATCCCGCCTTAGATTCTACATTTCAAATTTCCGCGCGAATACGCTGGCCGCCATGCTGCGTGACGTCACTTGCATAGCAAACATCGACGATGCGCTAATTGTGAATACGTAAATATTTTTGGTTAAAAGTGAGTTGCAATCTCTATCATTGGTGTGTTGTTCCTAAATGTAAGAATACTAGTGTAAAAACACCGGGAAAGTTGTGGATTAAAATGCCAATTGATATAAATATGAGAAAGACTTTGTTAAAACTTGCGAGAAGATATTCGAAGTCATAGTCCGAAAAAAAACTCATTTGTTCTTTTTAAAAGTGCAGATAACTATGTGATAATTTGCAATTAACTATGCCAAACGAGAGTATATACTTGTTGGCGCTTTCTTTCACAGGTTAGAGATTAATACGTCTACCGCTTTCTTTGTTTACTATGTTAATGACGTCACGCCGGAATCCATTATGGCGACTACCGTTTCGCATGTTCGCTGACAGTATTTTTGAACAGTATTTAAAAAAAAAAAAAAAATGAATAATAAAATTTATTTTGTGTTTTTGTAAATTAAAACCATCATTATTCGATTGCTTATCGCAAAAACTACCTTCTTTGTACATTATTATTATTTTGCTTACATAAAGTAAAATACCCTATTGAACGATTGAAAAAAAAAATTCATTACACTCCAACGGTGCAAAGTTCACCGCCGTGTATAAAAAAAAGAGGTATAAAATAGTAAAAGCAAATAACAAACCATTCGGAGAAGGCGTTGTGGCGGCCGGTAGGTGGCGGAGTGTCCAATTCCTCGTCGAATTGGAAGTCGAGCTCTTCTCTCTCCTCACCTTTGTGATCGGATCTGCCACGTTCCTCGGATTTGTCTTTGGGCGGCTGCTTGACTCTTCGTTTGACCTGTTGAATGTCGATCGAATTATTAGACGACACGTGTGTTCTACATCGAGTTCCAACGACGACAAAGCCAAGCGTGGTCGTCGTGTTTTCTTTCGGTTTTTAACTTTCTGTGTGTTTATCGCGCGAGTTTGTTCTTTTTATCCACCCACGAACCTCTTTCCACACGTCGTTGGCCGAGGGTTCAACTTCGCCGTTGATCTGTGCGGTCGATTGTGCCTGAACGTTGTTACGTTTGTTAGCGGATATCGCGGATTCCGAGCCTTTTTCAGGGATCGAGGAAGAATTATTCGAACCCGAGGCAGCCTCGTTCGCATTTCGTTGCTCGCCGCTCTTGTCGTCCTCTTCTTCCTTGGATTGATTATTATCTTTGTGATCGAGGCTCGACTGGTTCGCAAGTCTGCTCGATGCCATTACGATAGGCACAAATTCCGGCACATCAGGATTCAGGCTCTCACCCGTCGACGAGGATACGCTCTCGGATTCGCTGAGCCTTGCGCCACTTACGACTTGCGGAATTATTGGTGCAGGCACAGTTTGAAAGATTCGCGGCAACGGAGGTACGGGAATCGTCGTCAGGGGACGCGCAGCAGGGCAAAATTCAAATTTTCCGGTCGGTCCTACTCCTGCACTGAGCTCGGACGGTCCAACGGGAATGCGCATGTGCTCGCACTGTTCGAACACGGGATTCGCAGTTTCTACCAGTATCGGCCATTTCAATGGATCGACTTTGGTTCTCACCTAATGAACAGACAAGATACGCGTTAGCTTTTTCTTTGAAGAAGGAAAAAAAAAACAAGCTGAATACCGTTGCCGATTCTTTTAGGCATGCTTGGTACGCATTATTGGCTCAGAATTTTCCCCAATTTTCCACATTTTTCCATACAAGTTTTGCAAATATTCTAGAACGATTAGGGTAAAATAGAAAAAACCTTGTCGTCATCAAATATATTTCTCAACTCGATCCTTGTACCGGACAATTATGCTGAACTGGATGACATAGTTTTTTTTTCAAGATCGAATATATGAAAATGTCATCTAAGTAAAAACTTATGATTTTTTTTCTGAAATTCGAATAATAATTTTTAAAACTGTACTTTAAAAAATTACATTGTGGGGTATTCTCAATTCAGACGCTGAAAAAGGCTATTTTGATGATTTTTTTATAGGCTTATATTATAGATATTGGTATAAAAGTTGTTACACTTAATAAATACACCTTCGAAATACATTTTTTTAAATAATGTTGTGTATTTATGTAACCCAAACAAACTTTAAACGCGTTTTTCTCGAAACAACGTATTTCGACGGCTTGTTGATAAAATCTTCAAAACTACTGAACCGATCATCCTTTTGAAATTTTAACCACATATTCTTTACAACTATAGCTATAACGCATATCAAGGATTTTTTGAAATATTGATATTCACTTTTTTTGCGAAAAACGGTGAAAAACACGTTTTTCCTGTTTTTTCGAAAAATGTCCGCCATTTTGTTATTTTCGCATATATAAAACATCGTATGATATGCGCTACAGCCATTAACATACTGAATCTAAAATTGTTTGTTTTTTTTTTTCATTTCGGATGGTCCATCTCCGAGATTTCATCAACATCGTAGACCTACAATTTTTTTAGCACACTTTCTAACTACCATTTTCGTCTATAAATAGTGACATAAATACATTTTTTTTACTGTATTCATTAAGTGTAACAAGTTTTAGATCAATATCGATAATATAAACCTATAGCGAAAATAGCCTTTTTTTAGCGAATAAAGTAAGAAGCCCCTTAAAAGCAAATGGAGAACCTGTTCTTCATTATAAACAGAACATTGTATGCCAGTGCCGATAAATAAAAAATAAATATCAACGCTCATCTACAATAATAATTGTGTGGCTATGTATCGACAAATCGAATACAAATGTATAGAGAGCTTTAGAGTGAACTAGTTTTTAGTTTTTGAAATTTTCGATGTTTGGCACTGACATTACTTTTTTTATACAATAAAGAATAATATATATATATATATCTTAAAAATATACAAAAATATTTATTTTTATACTTTTCAGTGTTTTTTTCAAGTTCGTTTCATTTTACGTAATTCTTGCAAAGGTAAAATTTTGAAAAATATCAGAGAATTGAAAAAAAAAAATCGGTGTCTTTTCCCTGATTATGCCAGGAGGAAAAAAATTTCCTGATATTTCTCGGTTTTCCATATGTGTAACAGCCATGTTGAACCTCAATACTCATGATATCCGCGTCCTGTATCTAATTATGTGGCAAGTTCTGGCTCGATAGTTGTAATTTCACGCAAGTTAGGCCAATCCATAAAGGATTGAAGTGCAAAAAATTTGAGACATGTATAAAACGCGGGTCACTTCATCAAAGCCCGGATAAATTTGATACCAACATGCTTATCGCTAAGCGTACTTGCGTAAGAAATGTCAGCTTGATACCTCCAAATGGACGGAATATCAAGGTTTGCACTTTAAAAAATCGAAAGCTGTTTTATTTTTACAACAAGGCCACGATTACGTATAAGGCTCTTTTTCTTTTCAGCTGTATTTATTGTAACATTATGGCATAAGAACATTTCTGAAGGTTCATTCCAAAATAAATAACGGTGCTCAAACTATGCGAAATCCGGTTTTACCACGACGTATTTAAAACCGCCGGAGAAATCGACGTCAAGTTTATACAGGAGCTGTAAAACACTATAACAAATTAGTAATATCGAGCATCTGAGTGAAAAAAAAGTTTTTCACAATTTTGTAATAACAAAAAACTCAAATATCTTAACAATGTTCGCTATTTTTGCGCTATTTTCTAAGTTTTGTGTCCATTTTCAAATTTCCATACGCAATCAATAGAGGAAAGCCTAAGGAGAACTATCCCTGGAATTTCCAAAAATCTTCATGCATTGAACTCGAAAAATCGGATTTGACATAGTGCCTCCCGCTACTTTGGAGCCCCGATAGTATTAACCTCGGAATAAATCTCCAGGAATGTTGTTATTTCAAGTCATAATAAATACTCACGAAAAAAAGTATTACATTTTTTCGCGACCTTGGCACGAAAAATTAAACGCAAGGCAATTTTAGAAATATTAACCCTCCCAGTTCTCTTAAGGGGTTACACCTAGTTGGCAGCACCAAATTGGAATTTTGGAGGCTGCTACCTCTGCCGAAGGTTTGCTGTATAGTCCTTCCATTTAGAGGTAATAAATTACATTTTATCTACGTATATGCCCGACGTAAACCTTTAAACGCATTTTTCTCGGAATGACTTTTTCAGAATCGTCGACCAAAATATCTCAAGAACAACTAAACCGATCTGCTCCAAAACTCACAGACCTTCTTTGCATAGCAAAAGGCAGTCCTCAATCGAAGGATTTTTTTTCCATGCATACTTTTTTTATATCAAGGAAAATAGTGTTTTTGTTTCACCGAAATTTCAACGATCATTTTCGTTCGGCGATCATTTTTTCAAAAATCATTATTTTATTGAATCCTTCCATTAAAGACTAGATAATACGGTACAAAACCTAAATTTATTTATTTTTTGTATTTCAGATGATTTGTGTCCGAGCAGGGGTGGTCACCGCGAAGGACCTTTTATGCACAGCGGTCTGTGCAATTCACTGTAAGTATCTCCGTCGTTTATAAATATTTCCCAATAAAAAAATTGTAAAAGATACTTAAAATGATACCCTTTACTATGAAAAGAAAAGTTAAAAACCTGCACCCATTACCCAAACAAAAATTCACCTCTTTATTCCGGCCGCGAACTAGGTGTAACCCGTTAAGAGGTTAGACTACTGTGAAAATTTAAATTTATCGTTCGTCGCTTGTGGCAACTTAAACTGAAGAGGAAGGTTGAAGGTAGATTTATTATTGCAACGATAGAATTGCCAGTGAAACTTGAAACTCGTTTTTCTCGAAACTATGTTTTTCAAAACGGTGTACACGATTTCTCGACATCTAACGCACGGATTGATTTGAAATTTGGTACACTTATTCAGTGTAATATTAGCTTAGTCTTGACCGACGTTTTTCTTCTCAACAATTTTTTTAATTAGTTATCGAAAATGTCATTTTTCCTCGAAAAATTGAGAAAAAGAATCGAATTAAAAAAAAAAGAAACACAAAAAAATCGTTCTTTTCTTTCCCATCAATCGGGTGGCCAAAATCAAGTACACCGTCGAGCCCTTCACGACATGCTTCATAATTTCTTTGATCTAATAATCGTTTAACTTTAAACTTTTAATTAAATCTGTTAATAATAAACTTTAATATCTAAATAATGTTTTGAATTAAATTTGGTACAAAACATCGTTAATGTAGAGAAAAATAAATGTCCACACCATTTTCCAATCATCTTGTTCCGTCAATATTACTTTTTAAATAAGCCTGATTTTCGGGCAAAACGCTGTGGACCGGATGCTTAGTACTTGATTTCTTAAAATCTACGCGATTGTGAGAAGGCCTACTTTCAAACTCCACACATCGAGCCTCGTTGAGAGCTCTAGTGGCGTTAGCGAATCCTCCTCATAATTTGCTTTTGCACATTTTCTGGCGCTTGATCGAATCGAACATTGAACAACCGTCTCGAATATAATGTGCGTCGAACGAGGGCATGAAAAATTTAAAACAAAGAGAAACCAAAACGTTATTTCGTGTAAGCTGACCTTAAAACCATCGACCATCTCCAATTTATCGGATTCCAAAATGGATTCGATCACGAGACCGACGTCAGTCGTGAGCGCTTGAATTCGGTGGAACGAGGCGATTAGCGTTATCGGCAAGAAGCCCTGATTGTCCATTTTGCGACGAAGAAAAAAATCACGCAAAAGATTTTCCTCGCTGAAGTAGTACTCTCTGTTACGAACACACGAAAATGTACATTCTCAATCAAATGTTTGCCATCATTTTGTTATCGAAGATACAAACTTTTCTCCGAATGGATCGCCCATATGAGAATTGCCTGAACGACGAAAATCTGGGATCGAAACTCACATTTGCTTCTTGATGTACTCCTTCAGGGTTATCGTGTCGAGATTTACGAAGTTTTGATTATTGTAATAAAACGTTCCCATATAAGGCATCATGTACGACGAATCGGCTTGTCCATATTTGTTCATCTGAAACAAGGTTAATCGAACAATCTTTTTTTTTTATTTCGCTCTCATCTTCAATTTGCATAGAAATCGTTCTTTTTTCACATCAGTTCTACTTTCTATTGGCTTCCTCATGGTATTATCGAAAAATCCTTGATTTGTCATCACATTTATTTCACTGTTCGATTATAGAATTTTTGCGTGTATTCCGAAATTCGTTACCGGCGTAAAGTCCGCTGGATAGTCCTGATATTCCAGATCGTGTCTGTGGCGGAAACCACCGCGTGCGGCGCCACGACCTCGTCCTCCCCTTCCTCGAAAACCTCGACCACCACGGCCCCTCGTGCTGTAGCCCTGTCTGTCGTAATCCCTTTCGCGCCAATTTTCCTCATCTGGATCATAACAAATAGATCGTCAATCGATGTTACAAGTAAAGGTGCAAAAAACGAAAAGTACCGATTCTAGCTGAATAAATGTTGACTTTAAAAATAATAAGTTATTGCCGACAATCGCAGTCCGAACTGTTAATTGAACTTTTTATTATCGCAGGAATCGGTCTTGTCAAAACGTTTGCATCGTTGGAAAGCATGAATTTTTTTTTCGATTAACTCCATTTTTTTGGTACCTTTAGGCTGACTAATACACTTCAACGTTTTGTAGAATCCTCATCAGTGATCTACAATCTAAGTATGCACGCAAATATCCTTCTCAATATTAAAAATGAAGA
Source organism: Ophion obscuratus (assembly GCA_964007375.1). NCBI lineage: Eukaryota > Metazoa > Arthropoda > Insecta > Hymenoptera > Ichneumonidae > Ophion > Ophion obscuratus. The sequence goes on from OZ023317.1 coordinate 17,140,942, forward strand.
AATTTAAAATCTTGAATAGCAATCCGTTGTTGAATTACCTGGTATGAATTTTTCTAATGGGTATTACACCTTTTTTGCAAAGTGTCTCAATTTGATCCTTTGGTGGTGATAAACTACTAAAAAATTTATTTCTATTTTATGAAATAAGTGCCACAAAAGGGCATTTAAAATTTCCATTTCAAATTTCCACGCGAAAACGATAGCCACCATGCTGCTTCGGCTCGTGAGGTCACTTGCATAGTAAACATCGACGCTGCGCCAATTCTGAATACGTAAATATTTTTGGTTGAAAGTGAGTTACAATCTCTATCATTGGTGTGTTGTTCCTAAATGTAACAATACGAGTGTAAAAACACCGGGAAAGTTGTGGATTAAAATGCCAATTGATATAAATATGAAGGAGACTTGGTTAAAACTTGCGAGAAGAGATCCAAAGTCATAGTCCGGAAAAACTCATTTGTTCTTTTTTTAAGTACAGATAACTATTTGAAAATTTGCAATTAACTATGACGAACGAGAATATACAGTTGTTGGCGCTTTCTTTCACAGGTTACAGAGTAATACGTCTAGCGCTTTCTTTGTTTACTATGTCAATGACGTCACATCGGAATCAATTATAGCGGCTACCGTTTCGCATGTCCTTTGAACAGATGGAAAGTTTTTTTTATGAATTACAACATTTATTTTGTGTTTTTATAAATTGAAACCAACCTTATTCGATTGCTTATCGCAAAAACTACCTTACTTATGCATTCTTAGTATTTTTCTTACAAAGAGTAAAATACCCTATTTTGAACGCGTTCGTAATCGTGCTTGTTCTCAAAATAAGCGAACATCGACATTTTCTATGTTTCAAAACCGACCGATGTCCTTCAGCGTGATCGGAAAAGAGTCTTTGAAATAACGTCAGATTATGTTAATCTTCACGGTTCCTCAGTCGGGAAAAGAAGACAAAAAACACATATTCATCATTTCGTTTAGACACTTTTCACTTTCGGATCCTCACGACGCGACATTACGAATCAACATATTCAAAGTTGTTCGTGCCCAAGCTAGAAAGGCTATTTTTGGTCGTTTGTGTCGTATATTCTTTTGAAATATTCCATACGTTTTTTTACATATATGTTCCACATGCTTTTCTTCTGAAATACGCGACTGATCAATTTCACCGTATAATTATGAGTTACATAATAAACCGCATAGTCGATTATGAAATTTGTAACCGTTTGAGTGCTCGTGAAACACATGTAGATTTTTGATATCTCCATTCGTGACACACGCACTTTCGTTATTGGCACGACAAACACACATGCATACATACAGCCATACATACACACAATCCTATGTAATCGCTAATTTCTCACTTTCTCCGTTTTTCTCTCTGGGTCCGTGATATTTGGGCGAACGTTCACGTTTTCCTCTGCTCTTGGCCAAATCGATTTCCAAGGGGACCCATTTTTGTTTGTTAACTTTCTTTCTTTTGTCGGTGCCATCCGTATGTTCGTCACTATCATCCTGGCAGTGATTTTGCTCTTTGTTTTCCTTTCCCTTGACTTCGACGTTCGTCGGTGTACTCGTGTCCCTCGAGTTGCACTGTTCGACGACGCCATTTTGCTTCGGTGCTGGAGCCGCAGGTTTTTTATTCTGGTCACAATGAATTCAAACAATAGGCATTAATCACTGGTCTGCAGAAACTGCAAAAAAATTGTAATTGCGCTTTTTATTTTTTGTATTGCTAAAAACAAATAGCTATTACTAACCTTATTATTACCAATAATTGTTTTTGTGTACCATTTTTTAATCATTCGTATTTGCATGGTATGCTTGTTGAATGAAAGTATTTTATGCAGTTTTTATTTTCACGATAGTTTATACTATCGATCAGTGTCTTCAAAAATCTTAAGATAACTCGAAAAAACAATATTAGATTTTGTATACTTTGAAAATAATTGATTAAGGTCGGAGCCTGAATTAGAAGGTCCGAAAAATCGTTCTTTTTTATTGCTTAAATCGATAGATAAACTATCCAAGGATATATTTACAAAGTTACAGAGCAAATCGTCAATATTTTCGAAGATACAAAGCCAAAAGCAGCGAAGCGATTGATAATTGATATTGATATTGCCTCCTATTGAAAATTTTGAAGCGCGTTTTCTCCAGTTCTTATTTTCACGATATTTCCAAATTGGCGGGCGTGATAGCAAAAAAACTAAACGACCTATTGAATCAATACAATGTTTATTTTATTCAGTACGAAAATCTCGTCTAAGTGAATTAAAAAAGTCGTTGAAAAAGTTTTTTAAAATTATTTTTATAGCACGTTAAAGTGTTTTTTTTAACACATTCTTTTCAAACCTAAAAAAAGTTATATTTTCACGATTTTTTCAGCTTTTTCTTCATTCACCCAGAAGAAAAATATATGGTAATTAAACATTTTATTGGTTTTTTTGTTTCAGTCAAGAATTGCGAGCTGTATCTTTCCCGCCGATTGGGGACTGCAGTGACAAGAGACACACATGGAATGAACTAATATATCTGCAGTCATGTATGGTTTCATGTTGAAACATTTTGTTTACACATTGCAAATATACATGAAAAGATATCTCAATGTTCACTAAGTTCACTTGTTTTTTTCCCTTCTAAAAAAAAACCCGAAAAAAAAACACTTTTTTGGACCTTCTCATTCAGACTCCCGCCTTAAACGTCTTTATAGACAATTATTGGTTGTGAGGAGGTCCGAGTGTTTCACCGACGACTGTTAGAGCATATTAACTTTTTGAGACGTAAATATGTCCAATGAAAGTCCGAATTAGAAGTTTTGACAATTTGTTCTACATCGTTATTGAGAGAAAAACATCTAGATCCTTTAGCGCCGTTTCTTAAGAAGAATTGCACATTCAGGAACTGTTAATGTCTCCCGGAGACATATTTTTGGCTATTGATTTTAAAATGTCAGCGCCAGACACGATTTTGGATGAAAAGCTGTACAACGAAGATGAATTTTCACAGGATATAATCTGTCTAAAAAAACCAATAGACCTTCAACATTTAACGATCAAACACTCGAGCCTAGTTGAAAAATGAGATACCGAAAATGTACGAACACAATCGCAGGACGCTGCAATTGACACAACGTCCGAGCATTATCGTGTTTGCGATTAATTTGGCAAAAATTCTACACCCACAGTACTGCATTTGGTTTAACACTGCAGGCTCTAGTTTTTGCGTATCTACAAGTTCAAAGTCCATTGGACAATTAATTTAAACACATCCTTGTGTAAAATGCAGAAAGGTCGACTCTCACGAGAGAGAAAATGAGAGTGAGGAAAGAGGCGAAAGAATGCACGGAGCGAAAGGAAGGTAAATATCGAAGCGGGCTTACCTCGCCTTGAGCCCCCAAAGACGGCCAGTCTCCAATATCCGTGAAGTCGCTGGCCTAAAAAATAAAAGTCATTCGTTTCTCGCTTCAGAATAAATTAATTCGAGGCTTTTTTTCCCATTTCGAAGCGCCCGTGAAATACTCGTTGCTCGTTAAATATTTTCGAAATGTAAATGGGGCTAACTTACCCGTTGATTAAATTTTCTCCTGTCTTTTGGTGCTTTGACGATTGTGGGTTGAACCCCAACGGTGGGACCGTTCTCTGCAAGAGAAAGAAAAGCACGCTTTAACTTTGACGTATTTAGATTTGCTTAGTAGCTACAGGGGGAAAAAACATGTATTGGTGTTTTTTTCTGAATTTCTCAGCAAAAAAATAGTAATTTATGTGAATATGCATGTGCCGCAGAAATATACCAAGACGGAACGAATGCGGGGCTGAAAATTCTCCTTATCGGGTTTAACGATGCCTCTTAAGGCAACGTGTAGCCTTGACAACCAATAGGCTTGCGGCGAACTGTGCACGTAATGATTAACAATAGTTTCGTTCCGCGAAATTCATTCAGAAAACATGCCGAGTATTTTGAAAATTCAAAAATCCCGAGAAGACAATGTGTCTTTATGCATTTATTCGAAAAATGGAAATTTCCATTGATAGAAACAAGTCAATAACTTGCGAAATAATTCGTTTGCTGAGTGTTTAGTTTAATTCTTCAAAGGCTAAAGTTATTCCTAGTTGAACTTGCAAATGACGAGTTAAGGCCGGAGCCTGAATTAGAAGGTCCGAAAAATCGTTATTTTTTTAAATTGCTCAAATCGATAGATAAACTATCCAAAAATATATTTACAAAGTTACAGAGGCTAATTGTAAATATTTTCGAAGATACAAGGTCAAAAGCAGAGAAGCGATTGATATTTCCTCCTATTGAAAATTTTGAAGCGCGTTTTCTCCAGTTTCCATTTTCACGATTTTTCGAAATTGGTGGGCGTGATAGCGAATAAACTAAACGACCTATGAATCAAACCAAAGTTCATTTTATTCAGTATGAAAATGTCTTCTAAGTAAACTGAAAAGTCGTGGAAAAAGTCTTTCCAAATAATTTTTATAGCACGTTAAAGTGTTCTTTAACAAATTTCTTTTTTCAAACCTGAGAAAAGTTATAATTTCACGATTTTTTCAGCTTTTCCTTAATATACCCAGAAGAAAAATATATGACAATTGAACATTTTATTGGATTTTTCGTTTCAGTCAAGAATTACAAGGTGCATCTTTCCCGCCGATTGGGGACTGCAGTGGCAAGACTTTTATTGTTTCATGTTGAAATTTTTCAAAATATATTCCACACATGCACGAAAAGATACCTCAATGTTTACTGGGCTCAGTTATTTTTTCCTTTTAAAAACATTCCCGAAAAAAAATACTTTTTGGGACTTCTAATTCCGGCTCCCGCCTGAATGGCGTAAAATAGATTGATAAGCATTTTGAGATTGCGGTAAAAGTAATACGGTTTACATGGAGATATATTCTCAAGGCTAAGATTCTGTTGGAATAAAATGAATTAAGTATTTTGGCTCGTAAGCTCATCAGACTCTGTAAATTCACCGTTATTATCGCGCGCCTTGCCCGTGAACATATTAATCAGCAATTACTGCTGAAATACTCTTTTTTCCGCTCAAAGCGACGAAAAGGTCGCAGCTGCCACACCAGGGAAAACAATTAAGAATGAAGGCACGTCACGAGCACACCGGCGATCGAATAAACTTCTAAAATCGACCAAACTACGCGACCCTCGTTTGCCGTTTCAACACGCTCGAATGAATCAGCGATTTTACGTACGAACGCACCGGAAAAACATCAAAATTATGATAACGTTTCTCTTGTCAAATTCGTTTTTTTTCACTTCTGAACTTTATCATCTATTTAATTAAATCCATTCAATTCCGTGCTGTATAGTTTCTACATATTTCGACAATTGGCTTATCGAGAGTCGAGCAGTCAGGGGGGGGAGCCCAGGCAAGTTATCGTGGACGTTCGACTATCACCGATGGGTTTACAAACCCGACTAAGTAAAAATATGCAAGCAAGCCTCCGAGCAGCTGGTGTACGAAATTTTCTTGAGAAAAGTATCGCTCTACGACGCAGTATAGAGGAACATTCGAGTTAGAATTCGCGTCGCTTGCTTATCGCCTATCAAGTTTTACGAAAAACTAACCCATTTTTGCAAAATATATCGCCAACACAACATTTATTCGTCTGAATTGTTTTTCTTTCTTCGATAGCTCGATGATCGTGCTGGCTATCGAGTGACACGTAAGATTCGATTACGGGTTGAAGCGATAAGGAAACTTTATTTTCCGCTTTCCATACACGTGCCGTCAAACTCGTATTGGATAATATTTCATTTTCTCGCTTGGTAACAAAATTATCCCCGACATCAGCTTTCCGAGAACGTTGCGTGACATTTTCAAACTAATGTGGAATGGTTTGTCACTCAACACGAGTTGCAATATTTTATATTCTTTTTTTCAGTAGTTACTTAGTCAAGGAACGGCTTATTTTCGGCATCTATTTAAGGCCGGAGCCTGAATAAGGTCTGAAAAATCGTTTTTTTTTTTTAATTGCTTAAGGTATTCCTTTCACGAACCCAAATATTTTACACTTAACTGATTTTCGTCTATAATGAAGTAAAAATACATCCCAGTATACTGGTAAAATTTCAAGCCAAGTTACCGAACCTTTAACGAAAAATTACGGCCCTAAAAATCGTCTCACTTATACGGCGCTTTATGGACATGTCACGCTGGCCACATGTCTTTCTAATAATTTATACACTAAATAACTCTAGATGCCTAATACAAACTGCTCACAGGTGTAAAAAAAGTCTAAAGATTCCGTAACAACAATAAAAACAGAGGGTCACCGAACGTTTAAAGAAAATATTAATGTTAAAACTTGGAAAAGTGTGGTTAGCAGAAGAATTTTTGTAGCCGTGACGTTTCAAATAAATGTAAAAATGTCTCAATCTACTAAATTTGCGCGAATTTTGTTATTCTAGTTTATCGTTGTGTATAATAATCCATTATAACTTGTTTTTTTATTAAGCGCAATTGTAATTTACCGACGATTCAGAAGGCCCTGCTTATGCCCCCACAAAATACGGCCCTCCGCGAAAGGAATACCTTAAATCGATAGATAAACTATCCAGGAATATATTTACAAAGTTACAGAGGCAAATTGAAAACTTTAAAGCGCGTTTTCTCCAGGTTTAACGATTCTTCCACATGGAGGGCGTGATAGCAAAAAAACTAAACGACCTATTGAATCAAACTAAAGTTTGTTTTCTTCAGTATAAAAATATCTTCTAAGTGAACTAAAGAAGTCGTTGAAAAAGTATTTTCAAATCATTTTTATAGCACGATAAACACATTTTTTTCAAACCTGAGAAAAATTATAATTTCCCGATTTTTTCAGTTTTTTCTTAGCTCACCCAGAAGAAAAATATATGCCAATTGAACATTTTATTGGGGTTTTTGTTTCAGTCAAGAATTACGAGCTGCATCTTTCCCACCGATTGGGGACTGCAGTGGCAAGCCGCACATGGAATAGGCTGATAAATCTACAGTAATTTATTGTTTCATGTCGAAATTTTTTTTTACATTTAAAATATACATGAAAAGATACCTCAATGTTTACTGTACACAGTTGTTTATCCCTTCTAAAAAAATTACCGAAAAAAAACGTTTTTTTTTACCATTTAATTCAGGCTCCCGCCTTAATCTCAATTTATTCGCCTCTACTGGGGCCTGAATGAGAATTTAATCTCTACGTCAACTTTATCTGGTCTAGCCTGCACAGGTCGAGGCTCGAAAACCAGTTGTTGTCATTTCTTCAATCGATTACCGCTGCTTGATTTTTTTCCTTTTCAAACAGTTTAACTGGCCCTCGAGCCTTTCGATTTCTCAAAAAGTGTACGCGTACAATCGCCGATTTCACGAAAAATATTTCTTCAATTTTCCCACGCACTAACTGCCCATAAATTCGCTCGACTAGAGACGTTTTTTTTCCTCAACCACTGATCAAAAAATCATTTTTATTACGACGATTTAATTCGAACCGTTAACTTTCCTCCGTGCTTCAATTCAAACCGTAATAATAATATGTCACTTTTCTCAGACCAGTTACTAATTATTCAGACTAATTAATTAAGACTAGTTAATAATTTTTCAGACTAATTAATAGTGATAATAATAATTTTTATATTTCTCTGATCTCTTTCCTACTACATCCATGCGCAATATTTGACGAAAAAACGGCAACTAGATCGAGTGTCTCGACAGCCGTGGGTATACGATACACCTGCATGGATGCGTCGGATTGCAAGGTGCAAGCACGTGACCTGCGAATTCTCTCGCGCGCAGTCCCATTTTCCCTCTCTCTCTCTCTCTCTCTCTCTCTCTCTCTCTCTCTCTCTCTCCTTGTTAACTTACATAATCTGCTGGTGTAACTGCGGCAAGAAGCGAGAGTCAGTGCCCCTGAGAACTCGTATAGCATCGAATGACCGATACACTTTACACGTAAGCGTGACATATGGCAATTTCGTAATGAGGTGCGCCACGTATATACACGTGCGCCCACAGATTTCCGTAAATGTGCCTCTTCATCTGTCCTCTGCTTTGTCTTTCTATGTGTTTGTGTGTGTGTGTGTGTGGAACTCTTCAAAATCACCTTTTTACACACACACACACGCGCGCGTGTGTGTGTGTGTGTGTGTATAGACACACGAAAGGTTAATTTACATTTTTCCTCATATATTGAGGAAAAAAAATTGTACAGGTCTCAATAAAATTAAAAAATTAAATTATTTTTAAAAACAGATAAATGAAAACAAGTAGAGATTACGAGGAAAAAAATTCTTTGGCGAAAAATTCGCTACCATTATTATTATACATCCAGCAAAAAAGAAAGAAAAAAGGTGCTCAGTACAAATAGAAGTAAATATATTTCATAGTCATCTTGGAAGATCGAAAAAGAATAGTTCCAAGTCGAACGAATATGTCAAAAAAAGGAAAAAAAACAAATATCTCCATTCTTCTTGGGCATTTGTGAACACATTTAAGGGGTTAGGCTACCGTGAAAATGTCAAAAAATCGTTCGAGGGTTGGGGCAACGCAAATTGATAAGGAAGGTCCAACTTACGGTGCAGCAATTGCAGATTAAAGGTAAACTTATGATTAGAACGATAGAACTACTGGTAAAACTTTAAACGTATTTTTATCGAAAATGTGTTTTTTCAAAACGGTGTACACGACGTCTCGACATTTAATGAACGGATTGACTTGAAATTTGGTTCACTTATCAAGAGACGCGGCAGCATCTCGACGCCAAGTAATAAAAAAACCGATTTGACGCCACTGGTCGACCCACCGATCTCGACGCCATTGACGGACTGACGACACGCCGCGACTCTTTATACAGTAAGATGGGCTTTAGCAGACGACGCTTTAACTTGGATTCGAAATTACGCGAAAATACGGGGATGAATAAAAAATCTAATGACATTTTACCAATGAAATGTTATTTTTTCCTATCGATTTTGTTTGGGTAATTTTTCGATTCGTCTACTCAGTCTTGAGATCTCATAATATTCGGCCGAATTTTCGGGCGATTTTTTACACGAAAATTCTCCCACACTTGTCGTTCGAGATTACACTTCATAGCATCACGCCAAAAAAAGTAACGTGTGAAGGGCAGCGTTTATCGGCTCTCGCCCCAGCTGACGCGTCGTCTGCTCGTGGATACGAGTTTTGCCGGCGGTAATAATTTATACATTAAATAACTCTAGGTAACGACTATAAAAACACGGGATGGCCGAATGTTCAAAGAAAATATTCATGATTTAACCTAGAAAAATGTGACTAGCAGAAGAATTTTCGTAGCCTTTATCTATTACTTCAAAAATATGCAACCATCACTTGCTGAAGAGGGGATTATGCGTAATGTGGCATATGAGCCTTTCAATAGTTCTTCGATGCAATACTAGTGCGAATATTACTACAGTAGAACCTCGATTATCCGAACCAATTGGGACCGAGACTAGTTCGGATAATCAAAAGTTCGGATAATCGAAACGTGGGTTACATGGGACGGGATCATAAACAACACCTTTTTACATAAAAACAGTACATACATATATGCATGTACTGTTTTTATACATATATGTATGTACCTTTAGGGTACATACAAAAAAACCCACGTTTCGATTATCCGAACTTTTTATCCGAACGATTTTATAAAAAAAATATTTAAAAAGGCATTCAACTTTTGGGTTTTTTGAGACGAGATCATAAATAACAACCTTTTACATAAAAACAGTACAGTACATGTCAAATTTTAATATATATGTATGTACTGTTTTTATGTACATACATATATCAGGTGTTAATATATATATATATATATATATATATATATATATATATATATATATATATATATATATATATATATATTAAACACCTGAAAAAAGTCGCATGCCTTTTTTTAATATTTTTTTTATAAAATCGTCCATTTTTAATTGACGAACGGCCGTAACGCGTTTTTGAGCGGCTAAGTCTCGCAGCCATTTGAGAAGGAGAAGTTGCGTTCAGTTGCTCATTGTTGCTCACGGCAGTGGCAGCGAGCAACAATGTATCTTTCGCGCCAACGTTCGGATAATTGAGCGTTCGGATAAACTAAGCCATCGTTCGGATAATTGAGGGTTCGGATAATCGAGGTTCTACTGTACTCAAAAGAAAGCTTCATGCGTAGTGTGGCGCATGGGTCTTTCGACAGTTTTTTAATAGCAGTGTGCATGTCGCTTGACAAAAAAAGGGATTATGCGTGCTGTGCTGTATCCATGCGCAGTATGATGTTGTACTCCCCCTACCCTATTACCCCCTACCCTTTCCTATTACCCCCTACCCGCACTTCGCTAATCTAAACTAAATTCCGTTGCGTCCACAGCCGTCTAGTCCAGTCAAATTACGGCTCAGAATGAAAAAAAAAAAACATAAAATACCGCATTTTTGGGATTATGATGGATCGATAGGGGGGGGGGGGGGGGGGTATTCTGAGCTTAAATTCCAATTTGTGGGGTTCTACTGAGGTCAGCTCAAGGTCATTTCGATGAAAACGCGTTTAATTCGATATCTCGAGAACGGTTAGTGTTAAGCCAAAAATTGTAGAGACCTTTTCTCTTCTAAATTAAATTTCCTAACTTTTTTATCTGAAACTTTTTTCTTTATCATCAATACTTTTCAATTTATTACTTCCGAAAGGCAAAAATTTTACTTTTTTTTCTCCCTATTTTTCATTTTTCGCCATTTTCTCCCCAACCGTTCAATTTTATGAAATTTTACCATTTATCAAAGTTGTAGATCCTTTAATTATGAACAACTTTTTCCTATAACTTTTTTTTCTAATACCAATCTCTTCGGAGTTATATATTACTTTACCGAGCGAAATCCGCGCCATTGGTACCAAATCTGCCGAACGGCTGCGCCGATCCCAGCTGAAACCATGTGCGGATATCATTTTCACCGACAATATGACCGTCACCACAACTCAAGATAAGTTTTTAGGCAACGAGAACAATAAGAACAACGAGAACAATAATAAGTCCAGATTTATCTCACTACTGAAAACTGTTCTCATCAAATCAGACATAGAGGTGGAGCAAGCCGTAGAGGATGCGGATGGTCTAATTATTGTTTTGCTGAATGAGTTTTGCTGACTGCGACAGCCGGCGCGTGCAACAACATTTACTTGAGAAAACCTGGCCGAGGCAAATCGACGGACGCTACATATAGCCCATACTGCCTCAAACCGATATATGGGCCGAATGCCGCAAAAAACATATTATTTTTGCACGCGATTAGTGGTTGCGACACAACTTCGGCACCATTCAACATAGGCAAGATCAAATCAATGACCGCATTGAAAAGCCCTCCGGATTTGGTTTCGCTAACTGAAGTTTTTCTGCAAGATAAAGCAGATAAAATAACTCTCGCTTCAAACGGCGAACAATTCATTTTGAATTTGTATCGCAAGGCTTCAGGTGACACGAATTGTACGAATCTCAACGAGCTCCGTTATAAGACATACAAAAAAATGACAGGCAGTGGGAGGGTTAAATTAGAATCCCTTCCCCCTACCTCTGATGCCGCATTTTTTCACTCGTTGAGATGTTATTACCAAGTGCAATACTGGCTCGAAAATTATCTGGAACCCGAGGAGTGGGGCTGGCGTCGCACCCTCCGTGGATTGGAGCCGATACCAATGTCGCTGAAACCAGCTCCGGAAGATTTACTGAGATCAATTGCGTGCAAATGCAAAACCAACTGCGGCAAAGCGTGCGGATGCAGAAAGGCCGGCCTGTTTTGCTCAGTAATTTGCACTAATTGCCAAGAGAACTATTGTTCTAATATCGTCAATGTTGTCGACGATAATATTTTTGACGCAATGGACGAGGACGACGTATGCCCCGATACCGTCAGGGCCTTTAATATTAATGAATCACTTCCATCGACCTCGGGTGCTTAATTTTACGAATTTCATGACCTATTTTTTTTTATCAATAAATGTGTAAAACAGTTTCAATTATTCATTTACTTCTTTTTTTTAATCCTTATTCACATTATTATCCCATAGAATGGAATAAAAAATACCCAAATTGAAGAAGTACAATATTTAAATGATATTTGAATGATTACAATATTTAATATTTAAATGAAGTACAATTTTTAAATAGTTTAATCGATTCACCTTCTGATTCAGGTAAGTTGGCTAATAAATTATCATGGAATACTTTAATATTTCTTTCAAGTACTGAATACCCACTGATGTCGATGATATTGCGACATTGGCGCGGATTTCGCTCGGTAAAGTAATATATAACTCCGAACATGATGGTATTAGAAAAAAACGTTATTGGAAAAAGTTGTTCATAATTAAAGGATCTACAACTTTGATAAACGGTAAAATTTCATAAAATTGAACGGTTGGGGAGAAAATGGCGAAAAATGAAAAATAGGGAGAAAAAAAAGTAAAATTTTTGCCTTCCGGAAGTAACAAATCGAAAAATATTGATGATAAAAAAAAAAGTTTCAGATAAAAAAGTTAGGAAATTTAATTTAGAAGAGAAAAGGTCTCTACAATTTTCGGCCTAACACTAACCGTTCTCGAGATATCGAATTAAACGCGTTTTCATCGAAATGACCTTGAGCTGATCTCAGTGGAACCCCACAAATTGGAATTTAAGCTCAGAATACACCCCCCTATCGATCCATCATAATCCCAAAAATGCGGTATTTTATGTTTTTTTGTTTCAGTAATTTGACTGGACTAGTCTTGAGGTACACTATACCGCATTTGCCGAGGGTACCGGAAAACTGTGGAAAACCCGTACTGGTATAGACAGCCCTATATTCTTCTGATTTTTGGTGCAGAGACTTTAACTCAAACATCTACATTAAGGTATCAGAAGTATTGGCTTCCCGCTCGCTGGTTGATGCGCCAGCCGATGCACAGCTAAGCGGTCACCACTCCGAATATTGGCCGCGCACAATGCTGCTTAACTCGGAGCACCGCCAGAGCCGAACCCCGATCGCCCATCAACCAGTGTCGGTCCAGGTTTGAAAAATAAAATGTTAAGAAAATATTGTTCTTAGGATTTGATAATCTTGTGCACGTGTCTAGTTGACGTACTTGGCTTTTTCATAAAAAAATATTTCACTTCTTTTGTACGTTTAAAATGAAAAAGTAATATTCTAAATAAAACCATTATTTGAAATAGAATAAAAAATATTTCGAGTTTAATTAGAATTTTATAAATAGTAAAACACCTAATAATTTTTAAGGGAACTTTTTATTACTTGGCGTCCTTTTTACTTTTTGAAGTTTTTTAAGGTTCAGTGTAATAGCAGTGGATTCTTGGCCGACGTTTCGCTTAACATTGTTATTTACATTAGTTATTAATAATAATGTCACTTTTCGTTGAAAAATCCAAAAAAATGCAACCTTGTTTATGATTGAAAAAAGGTCGGTCAAGTTTTAGCCAATATTAACTGCTTATTAACTATGCCAAGAAAAAAAACTCCCTTTGTTTCAGATCAACGCGGTGGCCAAAATCAAGTTCAAACGTGCTTCACGAGATTGTTTATAACTTTTTTAACTATTCATATTTGTTTAATGAAATTTGGTACACAAATTTGTAGGGGGGGGGGGGGGGGTACTTTTAGGCGAGAAAAAAATTTGCTGATTTTCATGATTATTTTTTATCGTAAGGATATCTTTACCATTTACGAGACGCGGGGTATGTTTGATTACTACATTTGGCAGTGATATGGTATTTTTTTATCGATCTTCAAAAATGGTGGAGGTATGGGACGGTCTTCTAACTGTATTTTTTTTAAACTGGCGTGGCAAACTGACTGGCACAACCGTTTTGTTTAGAACATGACCCTAAATATTCTTGAAAATGAAAAAAAGTATTTTTTATTGCAATATGTAGCCATTTTTCTCGGATAATTCACTCTTTTTGTTTCAAAGCATACGATTCAATCAATTTCCAACATTTCTCACTTTTTTTTGGTTCATATTCCGCGCATGAGTGTTAATGAAAGAAAAATTTTCGTTGCTTTCTTTTCAGACAACATCCGCCACAATCCGTTTAGAAGATGAGATTGAAGTTTGCATTGTTGCAATGCAACGAAAACGATTATTTTAATTTATCAATTTTTTTCGGTATATTTTGGCGACGAACATGCCTCAACATTTTATTTTATTGCGGATTTAGAAATGGATTATTTGAATCTGCAAAGAAGATTTAGTAGAATGATGACAATGATAAAATAAGAATATAAAAAATAATTTTCGTTGCATTGCAACGATGCCGACTTCAACACCATTTTGGAAGACCGTGCCATACCTCCGTTATTTTCGAAGATTAATAAAAATAACCCATGTACCACCCGAAAGTAGTAATAAAACATACCCTAAGTTTCAAAAATGGTGAAAAAATATTTCCTTTAAGGAGACTGGCCAGGGTATTTACGGGGCAGACGGCAAGAGGGGAATGCATATGCTTTAACACAGGCGCCTGTAACAGCTGCCAACCCCGAATAACCAAATTTTCGGTTACGTAAAATCAATCAATTTTAGCTAATAAATATGTGGAATGCATATAACTGACTGTTCAGAAATGTTATTGATCTTTTTTGGTTATTTACATCGCGAATAAGTTATTAACCAAGTTGAAATGTGAACAACGCGCAATTTAGTTCTCAGTAACTGGTATCACTGAGCTCAGATACGAACGCCACATCGTGAGCGCGTAGCTGTCAAACATCCTTCGCGAATTCGGTTTTTTTGTTCGGCGAAAATGAAAAGATGGAAGGAAAAAATGCAAACCGAAAAACAGTACAATCGACGGTAGGAGCAAGGACAACCTGGAAAGCGGCGGAAAAAAGTAGTTGAGCCGAAAAATGTATGTGCATTCGAAGTAGGACGCGTTATTTTTTTGAAGGTTATGTCGAAACACATGCACTGCAGCTTCTGTAAAGAATGATTCAAAATATTTGAATACTCTTTATGAAAGCGCGGTACGAAATTCATACCAAGGAAGCAATAGTATGTGCGTTTCAAATTTTGGCGCCTATTGAAGATGGCCGACTTGACAGCAGCGTTGCCACGTGCCGTAGGGTGCTTTATAGTTTTACGCGAATCAGCTGAACTTTCCTGTTTTATTTCACGAATATCTCGATAAGGAGACAGCCAAAACGCTGTACTCTTCGTTGAAGTTATTCATCAAAATCCCAAGAATTTTTTTCGCCTATTTCCATTTAATTCCTACTATTTGTATTATGTTGCGAAAGTCGTATTAGAGTTCTCATGAAGCTTTTGCTATACCACCCGTGCATAACCGCCGAACTTCAATAATTAATTTCTCACCTAATCCTCATTAAATTACAGCAAATTCCTACTATTTCGCTATAACTGAGCAACCACCTTTTAAAAAATCATGGAAATCGCCATTTTTCCTCGCCTAAAGATGTCCCCCTCAATGTACATACAGATAAATGTCCAAACGATTATTAGATAATCCTACTTATTCTTTCACTTTTTTTAAATAACCTGATTCTTTTATCGTCACAGCAGCCTAACCCCCCAATATGCAAAGTAAACGAGTGTATATTTTTTTAAACTCTTTTTTAATCGCCGCGTTTGTTCTTGCTTCCTTTACTACGATTGGCTCAGCGCCACTTCGAGAGTTCGATTAATAAACGGGCGCTGCGAGAAACGATTAGTCGCGCGGTCCCGTCGAAGGCCGCGGAGTGGTCGATTCGGAACAGTAATGAAGAGGCGCGGCGCAATAAATAACGAGTGTATAAAACACAGGATGGCAAGCAAAGCGAGTACGAGAATTGGAGGCAGCGACGGTGGCGAAAGGAGAAGAAACGTAGAGAGAGAGAAGCAAGTTCTCGATTACAGTTGGCCTACCCGTGTGAACGTTATCGGTGCTCTTGACATTTTACATTACACGAGAACCATAAAACTCGATTCTAAGCTAGGTCGTCAATACGTGTCCGCTGTTGCTACTGCCCCACGGAGTATTCTTGGTTCACCTAGACCGTTGCCTGTCGATAATTAACGAGCTTTGTTTCTTCGTTCCTGCCTTCCGTCCACGATCTTATTCATCCAAATTTGCAAGAAAGGATAAACGTACGGAAATGGAAAAAAGATCGATCGTAATGATTTGTTTTACACGGGTGGGGGTGTCCTTACTTTAACTTTAGCCAACCATAAAGAATTAGTTTTATCTTAAGGCCTTGGGCCACAGTAACATGTGTAAAATCATGTGCGAATTTAACAATTTTTTTTCGTATGAAAAAGTGATTCAATCATAAAATTAATTACACATATATTTAGCATGAATATCAAGCTGTTAGATTTTTTTTTTTCGATGTACAAAATTGCCGACTACTCGAAACTTTTCGAAACAGCTTTTTTCCAATTGGCGTGACAAATCACTTCAACAATTTTCACTCGATTTACTTCAAATTTAAACGTTATGTTTCTAATTGCATTTTTTTGTTTTCCTTTCAGATTACATTTGAGTCTGGTAGAGATCCCGCCGTTCCGGGCCTCGCCGCTGGAGGACTGCAACGCCAACTGCAGCACCACGAACACTTGGAAAGATTTTCTTCCGAAAAAATTACATTGTAACCACAAACATGTGTTCAACATGCTGGGAAAAATTAAATTTATTCCAACCAATGTGTTACTAGACAAAAATTCATAATTCTGACCCTTCAAATTGGGCTTCCAGAGAGGAATACCCCGTTAAGGCGGGATATACATTTACAACGATAAAAAAATCGATTTTTTTTCTTTCCTTAAACGATAGAACTATATATGCAGATATTTTCCCGAAGTTTCAAAGCGAAAATCGAAAAACTTCAAACGTTACAGCCCTTCAACGCTGTGCCTCACTGCTCGGATCCGGAGCAGGCGTGAACTTCAAACGCGTTTTTCTCAAAACTGCATTATCGAAATTGGCGTGCAAGATTACTCGAAAACTATTAATCCGATTGAGTTGTAACTTGGTAGAAATATTGATAATATTGGTACCGGCTGCTTTACGAGAACTGTTTTCAAAAAATTGAAGAAAAAAAACTACTTTTTTCAATCCATATTTTACAGTAATGTTGCGTGAAATGTTGATTTTTTTTGTAAATGCGTGCCATTTTTTAAATTTGCATTTTCTTCATTTTAATTACCGTCACATACAAACTATACATGTTCTAAGTGAAAAAATGTTTGCAAATCAAAGTCTACGGGCAGCTAGACTGCCCGCCGATTCGCAACTCCCGCGACGACCTTGCTGTAACTCTGCCACAGCCCCGTCATTTTGATGATGAAATTTAAAAAAAATTGTTTTGTATACTTAAATATATTATTAAAGTATACCTAAAGTTTGATAATTGTAGAATAATTATTTCTTAGTTTAAAAAATCCCTCAATACTGCTTGTTTTTTTCCTGTCTAAATGTATGTCCCGCCTTAAGCTAAATTCAATAGATTGAAGTGAATTCGTTCGAAGACGTACTTAAAGTTTACGACGAATCAGGAATTATTTATGCGCTTTCGACTCACTCCGATAATCGTCGTTCTCATTCTCATCGATTTTCATGTTGATTTTAATCGCGCCACCAGTTGCATCATCCGTTGCAGCACGGGAAAGGGTGCTACTCTCAGAATTCGCCAGGTTCGGGGACGACGACGATTGATTCTTGGATCGATCGAGCACCGCACTCACACTTCGTATCAGGAAAATTCAAATTCCGGTATTTCGAGGACCTCTCTCACTCTCTCCTCTATCGCGAATATTCCGAAGCGTCAATTGCGCACAAACAAACAAAAAAATAACCGTACTAAAAAAAAACCGCCCGGTTACGGCCACGCGACTTTTTGGTAGAGATTTCAATATTTCAATAACGTTTAATTCCGCAACGTTAAAATGTAATCCAACAGATTTTAGCTGCGAAAATGAGCAAAATAGCCCGTTTTTTGGCTCTCGGTTGGAAACCTAAAATCGATATCTGCGAGAAAAGATTTGGAATGATGAAAATAAAGTTGAAAAGAAAGATCGTTGCGTTCCAGAGATGCGTACTCCAATGCTATACTTTTTCGGGGTAAACAACGTTGCTCCGTCGTTATTTGTTTACGAAAATGACCGAATTCGTTTAATTAATCCAGGAGTTAAGAGTAAGCAACAAAAAGCGAGACCAGTAAGAAGAAACAAAAAATTCTGAACAGATGAATTAGCTCGATTCGGGAGACCTTATGTCCTCGCGACCATCCGAGACTGCCCGAGAGCCCACGGCGAACTGAGTCGAAATGCCAACTCGCGTGCAGAAACGACCGCAGAGAAAAAAGAGAGAGGAAAATCTAGAAGGCTGGCTCTCCCCTTTGTGCGTATATGTATGTATATATATCGAAGGCGAACACACGATCGGGGTAGTGCAACGTAGGTCTCGACTTATCGGAGAATACTCGGCCCGTGTGGGCTACTACAATATATACGATGATTTGTAACGAGAGCGCAGGGAAGTTTCGCGCAGTGCTCTCCTCGTGAGGCGCGTGCAGCTGCTCTTGGACGACCTCGCTCAGGCACACTGTCACGTATCTTATTTTGTGCCGGTTTTTTCGCTACGCACCTTTGCGAGGAGAGACTTTTCGTGCATTGCAAGGGACGACGGATCGAGAGAGACAGAGAGATGCGAGGAGCAATGGGAAGGGTGCACCTTTTAAATTATTATAAATATTCAGAATGATCGCTAAAAATGCTTTTGATAATCCGTGTGAAAATATTGAAAAATAGTTTTTAGAAATATTTATAATTGTGATTTTGAGAAATAAAATACTTTACGATAGATTGAAATTGTGTCGGATTTATTAAGGGGTGCTTTTTGAGTTACAATGTCAGCAAATTTGAAAAATGTCATTTAGAGAAAGACGCGTTTAAAGATTTAACTATTGATTTTTGCAATATAAAATGATATTGATATAAATGATATAAATGATATTCTTGAAGGTATAAACTGTCGAAAAATGCAACAAAAATCGATTTCTTTTTAAGTTTCACACTGGTATAGCCCCTTAAGGTTTGTTTGGATTGCATAAATACACGAATGAAAAAAAAAATATTCCGAAAGTGTGACAACTTTTATATCAATATCTATTGAAAAAATAATTGAAAAAATAATGAAAATGACCTATTGAAAAAATAATGAAAATGGCCTTTTTTAGCGTCTAAAGTGAGAAGACGCCTTAATAGGTTAGGCTACTGTGAACGCATAAAAAAAATGTATACCAGCTTGAGGCAACTCAAATTAAAGAGGGAAGCCTAACATATGGTGTAGGAATCGCAGATTAACGGTAAACTTATGATTACAACGATAGAACTGCTAGTAAAACTTTACTAGCGTACTCACGTTTTCCAAAAATATTTTTATTCGATAGTATCACCGTATTAGTATTCGATAGCTATATTCCCTAAAAATGTCATTGAAATATTCCCAATGTTGAATGAGCTATGGACTTCTAACAACCGGCCGGACGAGCGGTAGCAGCACTATACTTCAAACTTTAAACACGTTTTTCTCGAAACACTGTTTTCAAAGTCGGTGTGCATGATATCTCGAGAACCACGTGATGAATTGTTTTCAAATTTACAGGAGATATGATGAGAAACATTTGAAGGCCGTTGACGATCTCACTTTTCTAATATCGATTCTCATTTTTGAATAGTTACGTAAAAATGACTTTTTTCATAGATTTTCTATGCTCGAAATTCAATTCATCTTAAAGTTTGTTAACAAAAATGATTTGAAAAATCGACGATCGTCAACGACTCGTATTTATTGTTGACTCGAATAACCCTTTTGGTTTTCTTTATTTTAGATCGACCGTTTAATTAAGCTTGAGTGTCCACGGCCAAAATGTGTGTTGAAAAAATGCGTTTTTTTGGCCAACCGTTTCCCAGAAAAAATTCTGATTTTGACCATTTTTTCGACCTGGTTTTCTAGGTTTCTTAAACGCGTTTTTCTTGAAACTATGTTTTTCAAAACGATGTACACGATTTTTCGACATCTATTAAAGGGATTGATTTGAAATTTCGTACACTTATTTAGTGCAATAGTAGATTAGTCTTGACTGACGTTTTTATTCTGAACATTTTTTTTCATTAGTTATTAACAATATCATTTTTTCTCGAAAAAAACGACTAAAAGTTTAACATTTTTTGATGATTGAAACTCAATTACAAGATAAATCTCGGTCAAGTTTTAGACAATGATTATTTATTACACACACACACGCGCGTGCGCACACACACAAGGTGTTAATAGTTCTTGATCCACCCTGTGTGTGTGTATGTGTGTGTGTGTGTGTGTGTGTGTGTGTGTGTGTGTGTGTGTGTGTGTTTGTGTGTGTGTGCGTGCGTGCGTGCGCGCGTGCGTGTGTGTGTGTGTGTGCATGTATACATACACACATCTATTTTAATAGTATCTATTTCAAGACAAAAGAACTCGTTTTTCTTCTTCCATATCAACCGGGTGGCCAAAATCAAGTAAACCGTTGAGCCCCTCACGTTCAAAGGTCCTTCACGAGATTGTTTATAACTTCTTCAATTATCACAGCTTTGGTAATGTACATGCAAATAAATGTCGAGACTATTTTTGAATCATCATATTCCTTCAATTTTTCTTTTTTATACGAACACGGATTTTCGTATCGTCACAGTAGCACAACCCCGTAAAGTATCTTTGAAATAGAGTTTGTTCCTTTCTTTGTCGAGTAGAATTAATCATAGTCGACGGCGTCTATTTCCCTGTGTATCATTTCTCGGAATTATTTTCCTTCAACCATTTTTTCAATCGCCAATCGACTTTTGATTAGCATTGACAAGTGGGAGATAATTATTTCAACAAGACTTCGAGCATCGAAAGAGTTTCAAAGAATTCTATTGAATCGTTAATAATAGTTGATGGAAATAAATTGTATTTTCTTAATTTCTTTACCGGAGTCAGTAATCAACGTGCTCAGAATTATGGCGTACCATTATTGGTGAAGCCTCAAATAATATTTCGGATTTTGACTTCAATTAGTTTTCATTGTTTCGAAAAGTTATAATTTAAAATCTGGACATTTTTTCTCTTTTTCAATTATTTGGGAATCGAATTGTTAAAAGTGGCTCATCATTTTCAAAAAACCAGCAGCTAAAGTATCCCGGGCGGCGAAAAGAATGACGGTGATGAAATTTGCGTGGTCAAAATGCCACACGAATGCTGTTCAGTGTTTTATTTCACCATTTTTATCATCTAAAATATTATTAGGGAATTTAGAACTCGAGCAATCGAAATAAAATCACTTTTGGTGCGTTGCAACGGTGCAAGCTTCACCGGGAAATGTACGGATTTTTTCTGCAATGACTAGGGTGGACAATAGACCGATGCAACGGTTTTGCAGTCCGTGTACACGAGCACGGTAAACAGCTGCCGATTTTCCATTCCTTCGAGAGCCGCGTTCGCGTCGTGTACAAACCGCCAAGCAAACGAACTGCAAGTTCCGGGATGAGAAACGCCCGTTGAAGAAGAAAAGAGGGCTGTCTCGGGCTGTATGCAGAAGGGTGATCACATGCCCCTTCTCTGGCGAGAAAACCAGCTTTATAGTCGTGTAAGAACGAAGTATATCCGCTTCATTCGCTTGTCATGGAGACAATCGCAATCGAATAAAAATAGCCACCAATACTATCCATCGTAAAAACTAATATCGCAGGATGCAATCCTTGGAATGCAATGAAAATGAGCAGTTTCATCTTACCCATCTTTTCGAGTTTTTGGCTAGGAAAACCAAGCAGATAGTTATTAGAATTTTTATCCGCAATCTACAACCTAAATCTGCATGACGGGTAGTAATAAAAAAATAAAAGAGGACTATATTAAAGAATTTCCGTCGCTTTCCGTCGAGATATCTTATTTTTTATCGCTCTGTTTTTGCAGCAAGCTACCTATGTGAGATAATGACAATTCCGGAAGATAGGTGGCCGAAAAAGAGTTTGGAAGAAGAAGCCAGAACGATATTAAATGCAGTCCAAATGAGCTAGGACTGAAAACGAAGGGAGCCATGGAGGAGGTAGGGTCGCGAGCAATATGGCAAAGGATAAGAATCGAAGATATGAAGGGAGTGAGAAAAATAATCGAAAGAGCTATACGAATTGTATTTGACTTGGAAATACAACAAGACTGGAACAAAATTGAGAATTCGACGTATTGTAGGGAGAAAAAAAATCGAAATTTGCCAAAACGAAAGAGCTTTGGATAATGATGAAAACAGAGGAATGAAAAGTGAAGAAAAACATTCGTTGCGTTCCAACTTAGCAAGATTTAACATCATGCCCATAGAGGGAAGAAGTAAAGAAACATGGGCTAGATTACGGTGCGAAAATATAGGAAAAGAAGGTAAAAAGGGATACACAGATCTATGCCGGCGTTGGAGAAAGGAAGAAGGAAGTATGGAACACATACTTGAATGCGGGAAAATGAAAGAAAATGAATAAGCAAGTGGCAGATGGTTTGGAAAAGTAGCGAAGAGGCTACAAGGTGAGGCACTAAGAGGAAAGATTAATAAAGAAATGAAAGGGAAACCGTTTAAAGAATTGCGCGAGTATGTGAGAGCTTTCGAATGCATAGTAAGAAAGGAAGCATGAAAGGATCAATGTTAACAAAAAAAAAACGGAATGTGTAAAATCCCCAAGGGTATACTTGGAAGTAAAGAACTATACTATGGCTTTATTTTGCCTTAAAAGTTTTTGTTTCGCAGGCTTGGATTGTAGATATATGATAAGGATCTCCAAGAACTTTTGGGGGATTTACATAGCTTTAATCTATAAACAAAAATTAGGGCGATTCGAGAAAATTTATATTTATTGCTTAACGGGCTACATCTATCCGATGGGTAAAAAAATTGCATTTTCCAAAAATATTTTTTTTCGATAGTATCACCTTTTCGCTATATTTAGTACCATAATGGCCAATATTCAAATTTTTTATATGGAGCGATACCTATCATGCTCTGCATCTTCGAACGTACGACCGATACACTTTCGGCCCTTCAAAGGTTCATTGTCTGACTATTTGTCTCCCATATGAGACTATACACAGACTCATCCACCCGCAACTTTGCCTGATAAATGCGTCAGAAAATGTCTACTTTTTGTAGTACCTCGAACGAATTAAAAACATTTTATATAAAAAATGTGTAAAGAAGGAATGGAGGCCTTTTCCCGGCAGTGGCAAAGGACATTGCATGCTCATAATAATAATAATAATAATAATATTAATAATAATAATAATAATAATAGTAGGGCGTAGGGAAGCTGGCGTGCGCATCGCCCGGGGGAGCGCAACTCCCCCGCAATAGCCACCGACGTGCCAGGCCAACCACCTGGCACGCCGAAAACTAGGTTCGAACACCGCCTAGTCAAGCCCCCCACAACCGGTCCCTCTCGGATGGGGACCAAGGATCAGTTGGGAGGGGCACCCGGATTGGATCCACGGTAACGACCACGGCTCGAAATCGACGCCTCGAGTGGACGGAGGAACTCAAGGAAGACCTCATCCGCTGCTGGAGGGATAGCGTACCGTCGCGGCGGGGCTACATGGCGAGGTTGCAGGCCCTTTGGAGCCAAGAGCACCCAGAGCTTGCACACCTCTCGCAACAACATCTGCGAGACCAGGCTGCCCGCTTGCGACGACAAGGCTACGATCTCTTGTTACTACCACCAGAGCTGTCCGGCAGGCGCTCTTCCGCGCGTTCCGCACGGAGCTCTGCCGGACGGCCTCAAGATCGAACCCCCCGGCAGTCGGAACCCCCCCGTTGGCGCGTCGATTTGACAGAGGACTGGGGAACAAGGAGGGAGAGAATCACTGGGAAATTTTCTCTTCAGCCTGGTTGCCTAGAAGCGGCAAATGAGTCCCTCGCGTCAGCAATCCCCGAGACCGCTGATCTCCTCAGCTTGAACTGGGCTGTGTATCGCGCTGCTGTTGAGTCGAAGCCTCAGACACGCAATGATAAGGCGGCGTTTGTGGCTAAGACTCGGCGGCGCGTTGCACAGCTCCAGAATAAGATCAATGAAGCGCGGAGGCAGGCATCCCGTGTTCAGTGTGTGTTAGACTTCATTACGGCGGGGAGGGCGTTTACCCCTAAAATCCGAAAAATCAGCTCGGAACTGAAATGCCGTCACCACACATTGAACAAAGCTATCCTTCTTATTGTGAAGGAACGCTACGTGGAGAAGGTGCGGAACCTGGGGGTTGCGAAGCAATCCCTAGAGAGGCGGCTGGGTCGGGCGTTAGACAACGCCCTCTTCCGTTCTGACCCAGGCCGCTGGTTCCAACCACCTACGCCTGCCCCCGACACAGCGCCAACAGCTGTTCAGGTGGAGCGGTTTTGGGAAAAGCTGTATAGCGAGGCGGGTCATTTTGATGAAAGCACTCCAGCTCTGGGACGGTTCGACACGTACTGCCGGCAACAGCCGAGTCAGCGTGGCGACTGTTTTCCAGTCACGCGAGGTGAGGTGGAGAAGGCGGTGAGTAGCATGAGGAACCACGCCGCTCCCGGGCCGGATGGGATTAACATCTTCTGGTGGAATAAATTCACGTGCACCCATACCCATCTGGCCCGCATCTTCTCGTCGTTCATCGATGGGACGGTGCCAATCCCTACGTGGCTGACAGAGGGAAGAACGGTGTTAATCCCCAAAAAAGGGGATCTGTCTCATCCGGAGAACTACCGCCCGATAACGTGTCTAAATGCGCTCTGTAAGATCTTCACAAAGATTCTTTATGAGCATGTTCTGGGCGAGATCGAGCCTGCATGGCGGGAGATACACGAACAAAGGGGATCCAAGAGGGGACTGGGAGGTTGTAAGGAGAACCTGCTGGTGGATCGCTGCATCACGCAAGACGCGGTCCAGCACAAGCGTAACCTCTCAGTCGCTTGGATAGACTACCGTAAGGCGTTCGACACTATCAGTCACAAACTGATTATACACCTACTCGAACGCCTTTCGGTGAGTCCTTACATAGTGGGATGCATTAGGCAACTCATGCCGCTCTGGAAGACACGCTTCACAGTTAAGACTAGTGAAGGCAACGTGTCGACCGGAGTGGTGGGGTATAGGAGGGGGATTATCCAGGGAGATTCTCTCAGCCCCCTCCTGTTTTGCATCTCACTATTACCCTTGTCAATCGCCTTGCGGGCTGCACGCGGGTACGAAGCGGGGCCCCCCGGGGAGCGTGGGCGAGGGATCGCCCATTTATTTTATATGGATGACCTCAAGCTATACGCTCCTGGGGAGGGGGGGCTTAAGCTCCTCTTGAACATCGTAGCGACGTACACGCGGGCGGCGGGAATGGACTTCGGATTGGACAAGTGCGCTGTTCTTCATCTCAGGAGAGGGAGAGCAGAGGGTGTCGCGGCTGATGTTCGGCTGGTGGACGGGAGCGTCTTCAAACACCTGGACGCCGGAGGGTCTTATCGGTACCTTGGCATCGATCAGCGTTCTGTACAAGACGCTGAGGGTGTCAAGGAGGCCCTCCGCAGCGAGTATAGGCGGCGTCTCAGACGGATCTGGAAATCAGATCTGTCTGGGAAAAATAAGATCACTGCCACCAATATGCTCGCTGTCCCGGTCCTGCTCTACTCCTTTGGCGTCGTCAAATGGCGCAGAGACGAGCTTAAACAGCTGGACATCGGCACACGCAAAATAATGAACATCCAGCGGAGTCTGCACCCTCGATCTTCCACCCCGCGCCTCTATATGCTGCGTCAGAGCGGCGGGCGTGGGCTCCTGGGATTGGAGTGTCTTCATGACCGCATGGTCCTCGGAATAGCAAGCGATGTAATAACGAGCTCGGACCCGCTCCTGGAGATTGTGCACCAGCATGAGCTTCATGGGGCGGGTGCTTTTCTTTATAAGGCGGCAGATCGTGCGGCAGAGACCCTCGGCTTGGAGTTCCGCCGGCGCCGGCGTGGCGCCTTGCCAATAGACTCCGTCGCTCGGTTGCCCAAGTCCCGACGTCGGCGGGCAATCAGGGCTGCCGAGCAGACTGTCCTGACTCGGCAGCACGTGGACAGACCCATGCACGGTGTGTTTTTTCACCACATCGAGGAACAGGGGCTGTCCACCCAGCTGACCTTTTCCTTCTTGCGGTCAGCTGGACTGATGTCCGAGACCGAAGGGTTTATCTGCGCCTGCCAAGACGGAGTCATCAACACCCTGGTCTATCGCAGTCGCGTTTTGGGTCAGCCTCTGCCGACCACTTTGTGTCGTGCATGCAAACAATCGCCGGAGACACTAATGCATCTACTGTCGGCCTGCCCGGTATATGCAGTCTCCGGATATATCTATCGCCATAACGCGGCCCTAAGAGTGTTGTACTATCATCTACGGCACTCCTATGGGATAGACCGGGAGCCCGTGCCGTCTTATTTACCAGGAGATATTGAGTCCGTTGTCGTGGGCGAGAGGTGCAAGATTTATTGGAACTTCTCATTCGCGACCATCGGGCCGCTTCAAGCGACGAAGCCTGATGTTGTCCTCTTCGATTTCGACGACAAGACGATATACAGTACTACCTCCCTAAGAGAGCCCTCCCTAAGAGAGAATTTCCCCGCCGTTCCGCTTGAGCGCATTTTATGGCTTCCCCCACCTAGCTCGAGCTGTCCAGTGTACCCGAGGCCTCTCGAGTTTGTCGCGGACACCTCGATAAGAGATCGCGAGCGATTTCAGAAAATCGCACGTCGCACGATTGTCAAATGGATAATATTCCTTTGTATAATATATACGTATATATATAATATATACGTTTATATATAATATATACGTATATTATACGTATATTATAATATACGTATAATATACGTATATTATACGTATACGTATATTATACGTATACGTATAATATACGTATACGTATATATATATATATATACGTATATATATACGTATACGTATATATATATATATATATATATATATATATATATATATATATATATATATATATACGTATTATACGTATACGTATATATATACGTATATATATAATATATACGTTTAAGCCGTAAAGTCGGAGAAAAAAACATGCACCATAATTAAATTTCAAGTAGTAATTTAATGCAAGTAAAATATATTTTCGATTCAGCCATCCCGTTTTCCCTCGTCTCGCTGCCACCGCCGTGAGCAACAATGAGCAACCCAACGCAATCTCTCCTTCCCAAACGGCTGCGAGACTTAGCCGCTCAAAAACGCGTTACAGCCGTTCGTCAATTAAAAATGGACGATTTTATTTTTAAAAAATATAAAAAAAGCATTCAACTTTTTTCAGGTATTTCAAATACATTATATATATATATATATATATATATATATATATATATATATATATATATTTCAACGTTAACATATATGTCAAATTATAATATATATGTATGTACTGTTTTTATATAAAAAGGTGTTGTTTATGATCTCGTCCCAAAAAACCCACGTTTCGATTATCCGAACTTTTGATTATCCGAACTAGTCTCGGTCCCAATTGGTTCGGATAATCGAGGTTCTACTGTATATGTTCGAGTTTCGATAACGAATATACTACGTATATTTTTGCGAACAATAAGATAATTCAACAATTATTGAAAGTTTTACAAATGTTTCCTTCATATGTGTTATAATATTGCAACAACAAAATATACCAAACAGCAGAATCAAAAAAACGCGAAGAAAAAGAAAGATTTACACATCAATATTCAATGAGATATACTTACGCATGAAACGACGAAACGCCAGTACACTTTCCGCAACTTGTTTACAGTTTTCTCAACACTTTCGTTCGCGCTCTCTCATAGAGGACGAGTGGAGGATTTTCGAGCGCGCTAACCTAGCGGTGGGGGAAGGCTTCGGCGACGAATTTCTCGAGAATTACTTCCCCTAACCGCCCTAGACCGCTCTCTTAGGGAGGTAGTACTGTACGTCATTGAGTTCTCGGCTCCGGCCGAAGTAAACGTGTCGCGAAAGGAAGAGGAGATACGGCTCAAGTATCAGCCTCTCCTGGCCGAGCTACGTCGTTTGCACCGAGGATTCAGGGTAACTCTCGTTGTCCTCATCATCGGCGCGCTAGGGGGGATGAAAGAGTCTTTTGTATCGGGCCTCGCTAGCATACCGGTTTACAAACCCGGTGTCCGGTTGCTGGCGGGTCAGATGCAGAAGGCGGTCATACTTGGGTCCCTCCGTTTACTCAGGCAACACGATTGTGGACTGCGGTAGCCGCTAACCCTCTGGCTTGAGGGAGCGGCTATCGCAGAGCGATATATGGAATTTTTCGCGCGACTTTTTGACTGGGCGGCAGCCGAGGTGATGTCGGAACCCTCGAGTGCCGCCCAGCGTTATTGTTCCGGTCTAGGATAAGACCGAGCCTAACCCCCGGGGGTAGGTGAACGTTTTCCAGTGCAAACTGAGGAAGTGCGTTGCCCGGAGCAATAAAGTCTGTTAACTATAATAAAAAAAAATAATACCAATTATATTATTATATTTTATTATATATTCGTTTTTGAGAAGAAATAAGGACAATGTTTTAGATAGGTAATTTAGCCATTGGCAGTTTTCCTTACTATTCTTACACTTCTTACATTATAACGCATTACTGAAATGAAAGTTTATTCCTCAATATTTATACTGCAACGTCATAAAAGTATAGCAAAAAGGTTATAATCAAAACCACGATTGCGTGCAAATATTTCCCTATTTTCCCGCGAAATTTCTCCAGCTTATGATGCCAAAGGTTGCATCGTTGTAACGCAACGAAAATGTTCCTTTATAGCCCAAATTTTTTTTCGGCAGATTTAAGTTATGAAACATCTCACGAGGGCTCTTGTACGATCCTCATTGGAGATCTAAAATCTTTATGTAAAAAAAATGTATCGAACACTAACAAAAGTCAGGAAAAAATTTCATTGTATTCCAGCAACGCAAACGTCAACGTTATTCCCATTAAACAACAACAAATTAACGAAATCTTCAACCACCGCCGAGCATTCCTAAAAAAAAACGAAACAAAATACGGAATCCCTGGAAAGTTGTTTGCCGGCTAGCGGAACAGCCCCGAAAAAGGGAGACAAATTTGGGGAGTAGCAGAGGCATAGGCACCGGGGCATCTGCGTGAGCGCGTTGTTAGAAGGGACTGTGCTGGCTCGAGGCTTTGGCAATACGCCAAGTGCGTCTTTCCCAGGCATTCTCACGTTCTGCAATATCGCGAAAGTGCGTCCGAGACCGAGAATCTCGTTCTCTCTCTTTCTCTTCGTCATTCTTTTATGTCTTATCGATTCGACTCTTTCGCGTCGCCTCTAATCTTACTTTTGCTCTTTTTATTTGTTCTACAGATCTCCGCTCGCTTTTCCGTTCTCGCGTTGCCGAGCCTTCGTCACGAGAATCGTGCGACCCGTCGCGGAATAAGAATAAACCTATTCAGCATGCGCGTGTCGTGACCGCGTAAAAAAGGGTACCTAGTTTTTTTTTGTGCAAGATAACTAGGCAAGTAAGTCACAGGGCGCAAGCGATTTTCATTTTTCTAATAGTCATTTCTGGTAATGCAGTTCATAATACAACGTTGCATTACGTTATACCATACTGCATTGAATAACTGTATGATGTAACGTTATATCGAAATGCGAGACTGGTATTATTTTTATTATTGCAATCATAATAAATCGTGAAGGAATTGCCAATAAAAAATTCACAATCAAGCTTCCGTAACGTTCTAGAAGAAAGTAAGCTCATCAGTGTGAATCACTAACAGAAACAATCGAACTTGTCTTCGCTCACTCCTTCGTTAAGGAGATTGCTCAGCTGTCGCGAAATAGTAATAATATGCTGAAATTTATTAAGGGTATTTACGAACAGGTGTTACGACTCCGTGTAAAATTTCAATTACTTCGTCTGCGTGATTGTTGAGCAATTCATTATTGAAGTTAGGCTCTTATACACGGGCGACATAGCAAAAGCTTCATGAAAACTCTAATACGACTGTCGCAACATAATTAAAATAGTAAGAATTGAATGGAAATAGGCGGAAAAAATTCTTGAGTATTTGATGAAAAACTCCAACGAAGAGTACAGCGTTTTGTTTGTCTCGTAATCGAGATATTCGTGAAATAAAACTGGACATTTCAGCTGATTCCCTCAAAACGATAAAGCGCCCTACGGCATGTGGCAACGCTGCTGTCAAGTCGGCCATTTTCAATAGGCGCCAAAATTTGAAACGCACATCCTATTGCTTCCTTGCTATAAATTTCTTACCGCGTATTCAAAGAGTATTCAAATATTCTATAAAGAGTATTCAAATATTTTGAATCATTCTTCACAAAAGCTGCAGTGCACGTGTTTCGACATAGCCTTCAAATCAATTACGCGTCGTCCCTCAATTGCGGATTAATTTTCCGGCTCAACTACTTTTTTCCGCCGCTTTCCAGGTTGTAGTTGCTCCAACCGTCGATTCTACTATTTTTCGGTTTGCATTTTTCCCTTCCATCTTTTCATTTTTGCCGAACAAATAAACGGAATGCGCGAAGGATGTTTGACAGCTACGTGTTCACGCTGTGGCGTTTGTATCTGAGCCCAGTGATACCAGTTACTGAGAACTAAATGGCGCGTTTGCCACATTTCAACTTGGTCAATAACTTATTCGCTATGTAAATAAACAAAAAAGATTAATAACATTTATAAAGTCAATTATATGCATTCCACATATTTATTAGCTGAAATTTGCCGCCTGTCCCACAAAGACACTGAGCAGCCTCTTTAAGGGGTTAGGTTACTGTAAAGATGACGAAGATCGAACACATGGTACAGGAATCGCAGATTGAAGGTAAACTTAATAGTTATTAACAATAATGTAATTTTTCCTCGAAAAAAAAAACAATTTTTCTTTCCGATGATTGAAACACTATAACAAAAATACCTCGGTCAAGTCTTGGCCGATATTATCGAAAATATACTCGTTTTTTTGTTTTGTTTGAGATCAACCGAATGACCAAAACCAAGTACGACGTTGAGCCCACTATGTTCAAGGTCCTGTACGAGATTTTTACTAACTGCGTTAATTATTAATATTTTTAATGGAGTTTGATACACAACTGTGTTAATGTACATACAAATAAATGACCAAACGATTTTCCAGTCTTCTTACTTATTTCTTCAAAATTAATTTTCTTAAATAACCCGTATTTTCGGGTCGTCACAGTAACCTAACCCCGTGAACAACAAATGTTGCGTGTACCGTAAAAAATAAATTAAAGAAATAGAGAAATATTTGAAAGGGAAAAAAATCTTGTTAAGAAATTCAAGTAATTCTCGACCTTCAGAGAATGGAGCAAGCGTATCTCGTCGATATTCCACTATATGTGTGTACTTGCGTGCATGGATAAGAAAATACAACTTATTTCTGAATAGACCGAGAGCGATTGAGAGAGCGAGAGAGAGAGAAGAGAGAGAGAGAGAGAGAGAGAGAGAGAGAGAGAGAGAGAGAGAGAGAGAGAGAGAGAGAGAGGGAGAGAGAAACAGCGTGAGATCGTCTACAATTTTCTAGCATTATTTTGCGGTAATTTCAATATATATATATATATAATCGCTTTTAATGTTGAAGTGGACCAGAAAAAAATAAACCGTTTTTTGTTATATAGGGTATCTCAGAATGATCTGACATTTTAATTTATGAATAAAACGTATTATTTATTTGAAAAGTACGAATATTTCCATTTTAATATAAGGTACAAACATGGAGGTTATGTGTGGAAAACAATATCCGATAAATAGCCGTCTCCTCCCTGTTTGCAAACGTTTACTCTTTTGACAAAATTTTAAACAACATTTTGGCATAATTGCGGACTGATTTCATTAACGGTGCGTTCAATTGCTTTCTTCAGCTCCGGAATGATCTGTGGATCATTGGCATACACTTTTCCTCTCAG
Organism: Ophion obscuratus; assembly: GCA_964007375.1. Taxonomy (NCBI): domain Eukaryota; kingdom Metazoa; phylum Arthropoda; class Insecta; order Hymenoptera; family Ichneumonidae; genus Ophion; species Ophion obscuratus. Next base: position 17,172,944 of record OZ023317.1, read on the forward strand.
AAAACCCCAAAGAAAGAAGTCCAATGGCGTCAAATCGCACGATCTTGGTGGCCAATTCACATCGCTGCGGCGCGAGATAACACGACCATGAAATTTCGTCTTTAATAACTATGCAGTAACAATGCCGAAAATAACCATTTCTATGCGTTGCTCGATGGTGTAATTCTCCAAGACCTAACCCGCCGAGGGCACAGCGACCCAGTGATTTTTTTCGTATAAGCACGTATTTTTCAACGTATGCCCCGCTTTGAACGAATGTTTTAGCATTTAATTTTCGTTTTAGTCAAAAAATAAATTTCGGGCCAAAAATATGGATAATTTGCTACAAAAAACGTATCTACAAAAAAAAATGCATATTTACCGGAATACAACGATTTGAAAAACGTCTTGGGTCAGATTGACCCAAGATGCGCTGATAGGTTGGCGGCGGAGGTATGCAGTCGAAAGTACTCAGTACTTCCTGATGCCAGTTGCCAAAGATTAGTACTCTATGTTCGCCACAAAATAAATAGCGCGCAATTTAAAATGTCAGCTCATTTTGAGACACCCTTTATATACACAAATACCCACTACACTGGACAAAATTAAGAACGCACTTTGCCGATCACCTCGCATTGCCTTTTGCGTATTCCATTTTGTCCAGCACTGGATATACGGGATGTCCCGGAATGAAATGTCAACACTTTAGAAGGCCCTGGTCGTCCGGTCGACGATTTAAAAAAGCCATGCCAAGGGTCGCTTCTTCAGAGGGTTGGTCGAGAGAAAATTACAACTAAGAGAAGAGTAACCGACTCTCTCTCTCTCTCTCTCTCGCTTAGCCAGTGGTGAGATTGGTCAAAAATTGGTCAATTGGTGGGTGTTGCCCTTTGGAAGTAGGGGCGAGTGGGGTACAATGTATCACGGGGCACTGTGAGCTAGATGCGATTTCCCGGAGGTTTGTAACTCGTAAATTCCGAAATTGATTCGGTTGGATCGCGATTTATATTTGGTTTCATCAAGCGTAAAACAAAGCCGATAGCGGCTCACAAAGAATTATTGAAAATTAAAAATTGATTTGAGGCTTGGATAAAAAATATTTCGCTTGCCGGAAAAACGTAAAATATAACGTAACTTTCTGCAGCGACTCGGGTTTTCGGTCCTAATCGGTAGTTTTATTATTGATGATAAGCTCACTGACTTGTGTTTTTTCATTCGTAGGTCAATTAATAATTATTTTTATCAATAATCAAATATTTAACTAGTGGGGTACAATGTATCACGGAGATGTGGGGCACAATGCCCAGACTCCAAATGAGGAAACAAAGAAGTGACGGTGCTCCGAAGAAGCGCAATGTCTCACGGGCCGCTGTCAACGACGTGCGATTTGTAAAAATAAGACGTTTCTGTGATATTACTGATTTTATACTGATTTTGTTTGAGATCGTACTGTTATGTGTAAAAATCTGTTATCTATGTCAGAAAAATAGAATTTCAACCGCCTCATTGTACCCTACGTTTCGCAGTAGGTGACACACTGTACCCACGTATGTGGCACATTGTACCTACCCATGGGGTACAATGAGCCAAGCTGCACATTTGTTCGATCCCATTATTTTGATATTTTAAATATTTTTGCAAAAAATATGGGGCTTCATTGTACGCCCAAAGGTCTATAAAATCGGTTATGACCTTTTTTTTTAATCAGACTACCTTGATTAGAGTAAAAATTCGTTAGAAAAAAAGTGACACACTGTACCCCACCTTCCCCTAATTGCCTGTTATCCTTACAGCTTGCGTTGCAGATAGATACTGTTGAGCGAGTACGCGCAGTGCAGCTATGTTCGGAGTTCCGAGTTGCTCAATGGTATCAATTGTCACCTCGGTGTTCTCCGTAGCAAATGCTCTCCGTAGCAAAAAAACATTCAAGTGTGTTAAATGCTGTGACTTTGGAGTTGAATTTAAGAAGTAGTAGACTTGGTCTCCAAAGGTCACTAGCTTCAACACGCGCGACTTTTTCTACGGAGACTAAAGAGGCCGAATAGACCTTCTTCTTGAGTAGAAAAAGGTTTATTCAGTGTTAATTATTATGAGATCGAACTTTGCATCGTTGGAATGCAATGGAAATTAACTTTTTCAACTTGCTCAAATTAATTTTTGCAGATTATAAATATAAAAACCTCTCAACGATTTTTTAAGATTTTTCAAGCGTATGTCGAGATCCAAAATTGAAATCAGCGGAAAATTATTAGATAAAATTATGAAGATATACACAAGAATTTTGGTTGTACTCCAACGATGCAAACTTCAACGCCATAAATGGTCAACGATAGAGAACAGCTCGAGTCGTAGGTGCAGTGCACGAAATTGCTCGGAAACACTGTCCAACTGCTGACTGTTAGGATGTCTCATCCTAACAGTCAGCTTCCGGTACCGCCAGAGCTCATCGTTTTGAGCAATTCCTGCATTGAGTAACGGAGGAATATTTGGCTTTGGCCTTTTAAAGATATTCCGAAAAACGTCACGTGGACGTTCTTCTTTGGATTCTTTACTTCATGGCACCATCCTTGTCGTACCTGGAAATGCACTTTCTGAATAAACAATTGTATCAAAATTCGCATGCACGTGGGCGCATTGCGCTCGAATGGCATGAACGTAACCGACTCATTGGTTGGATTCTGAGGTCAATTTCGTGACATTCCGTATGGACGTTGATGACCCGAGACGTGGGATCTCGTCATTGTGGAATCTGTATAGCAAGGCTCGTATATATACGAACATTGCCACGTGTGGAGCGCAACCATAAATCACGCAAAGGATACTTTTGGTATGTGCATGCGTGCGTGCGTGTGTGTGTGTGTGTGAAAGAGAGAGTGCGTCTGTGTTAATTTGGTAGAGGTTTTTTAGCACTAAGGGCAAGAGGATTTTTACGATAAAAATGAAAACAATCCTGAGGCTCTTGCCAATTGAAGGAATTCAACAAATCTACTGTGGCATAGACAAATTAATTTTTAATTAAAGGGGCTATAACAGGGTGACACTTTCAAAAAATCGATTTTTTTTGCCTTTTTTGACAGTTTATACTTTCAAGAATATCCTGTAAAAGTTTCAAGGCCGTATCTCTAACATTTTATCTTGCAAAAATGGATAGTTAAATCTTTAAACGCGTTTTTCTCGAAATGAGATTTTTCAAATTTGCTGACATTGTAACTCAAAGAGTAATTATCCGATTGACTTGAAATTTGAACTGAGTACTCTTGAATATATTTACTCTACAATGACGAAGGATATTTTTGATTGGATGAAAATTGACGATTTGGCATTGAAAAAAAAAACGACCATTTTATAGGCAAGAAAACAGACTTTTTTTTCATAACTACGCCATTTTGTTACGTTTTGATATTTTTCGAAAATCCTACGTCATTGTACAGGAAATACCTTCCAGTTTAACGACAATTTTCTTTGTTCGGTTTCAGCTACTCAATCGGCCGAAATCATGTTAGCAGTGGAGGAACTTTTTTTTGGCGCCTCCGAAGGCAGCGCATAAGTCGCTTGGATCTCAATATTTTTCTATGAAAAAAAATGTAATATGGGTCAAATATAGCCAAATATATTCTCAATTTTCCGAAACATTCAATTCGGTCCTTTTCTTCCAAAAAATTCCCGAAAATCACCCAAATTTTCACCGTGCACACTGTTATAGCCCCTTAACGAATTGTTTTAGAATTTCACAAATTCATTTTGATTCCCATAACTTATTATGCTATTAAAAAAAAATCCTTTGGAATTCGCATATTTATTTTGAATTTAAGAAATTCTTGTTCAATTTATCAAATTCAGTTTGACTTTACGCAATTCTTGTTGAACTTATCGAATTCATTTTCAATCTAAAACATTCATTGCGAAATTCACAAATCCGTTTAAATTCGAAAAATTCTTATTCCATTAAAAAAAAATTTGAAATTCACATATTTATTTTGAATTTAACAAATACCTACATTTAAAATTAAACAAGTTAATTTCGAAGTTCAGAAATTAATGTTGAATTTATAAAATGCTTGTATAATTTGTCAAATTCATTATGAAATTAAGAAATTCTTGTTGAATTTATGAAATTCATTTTCAAATTAAGAATTTTTTTGTTGAATTTACGAAATTCTTGTTAAATTTATCAAGTTCATTTCAAGTGTAAAAAATTCTTATTGACTTTATCAAATATATTTGGAATCTCAAACATTAATTTCCAAATTGACGGATGCATATTGAAATTCACAAATTCGTTTTGATTGCACAAAGTTCATCACGAATTTTACAAACAAACTTCAGATGCGGCCCCTGTGCCACAAGAACAAAGAAGTAACATAATCTTCGAATCTGTACAAAATTGTGATGAGATCCCTGACAAACACGTGTCGCCAGTCCCCCTTCCCTTCCCCACACCGGTCGACCTCGAGCACCATCCCTCTCTTTTATCTGTTCCATTGGAAACGGTATCGTGTACAGAGATGAGCGTGAACCATTACCCACGTAATGAAATTACATATCTAATTAATAATTACTCTCAGCGTTTGTAATGAAAAATCATTTAAATACAAATTACTTCAAGCGTTTATAATCAGAAATTATTTGATTAAAAATTACTTCGAGCGTTTGTAATTAGAATTTATTTAATTACAAATTACTTCGCGCATTTGCAATCAGAATGTATTTAATTACAAATTACTTCGAGCATTTGTAATTGAATTACTTTTGTAATTTAATTACATTTGTAATTTAATTTCATTTGTAATTTAATTACATTTGTAATTTAATTACATTTGTAATTTAATTACATTTGTTATTTAATTACATTTGTAATTTAATTACGTTTGTAATTTTATTACTTTTGTAATTTAGACACCGGTGCGATGGTCTAGTGGTTAGCGTGCTCGCCACTAAACCAACGGACCGGAAGGTCCCGGGTTCGAATCCCAGTCGCGTACATTTCGCATCAGGGGGGAACAGTGAGAAAGATGGTGAAAAAAGGAGTAAACAGTAGAGGAAAGAAACGGGCACAATGAGGGGAAGAATAGGTAAAGAATAGGTAATTAAATTACTTTTGTAATCTAATTACATTTGTAATTTAATTACTTTTGTAACAAAATGGACAGTAGAGCAAAACGGGCACCTCGGCTGAATGTCGCAATCGTGGGAGAAACGGGCATCAAGCCTAAACATAATAATTTTGTTTTAAGGGGTTACGTGGGTTTCGAAGCCAACACAAGCATATTTTCTGTATTAAAAAAAAAAATAATATATAAATTATTTTATTAAAAATGTTAAGCATATAAAAGAGCAACATTTCAACAATACTTAGACAAAATTTCATTCAAAAATTTGGGAAATTCAGCCGATGGGACGTGGTTTCCGGAAACCCCCAAGAAACCGGTGGACACAATTTCTCAAGAACTAATGCACCGATCTTCTTGAAATTTTTCACACTTCTTCAAAATAGCATTGACTAGTGATTGGACGAAGGATTTTTTTTTTAAATTGATATTTGAATTTTTGGCAGAGGTGTATGCAAACTAGTTCAATTTTTGGTACAATTTACATTACGTATAGCCTTGTAGAATTAGTAGCAATCTAAATTTAAAAAAACCTTCATTCAATCACTAGTCAATGCTATGTGAAGAAGTGTGCAAAATTTCAATATGAGAGGTGCATTAGTCTTTGAGAAATTGTGTCCACCGTTTTTGAGGGGTCTCCAGAAACCAGGTCCCACCGGTTGAATTTTCTAAATTTATGGATGAATTCAAAAAAAATATTGTTGGAATATTGCTCTTCTATGTGCATTTTGATTAAAAAAATCATATATTATATTTTTTTTAAATAGAGAAAATATTTTTTTTGCTTCGAAACTCACGTAAACCTTGAATTGATTTTGTTATCATATTCCGACGAATGCTGTATCGACGATAACGCAAGAATGCAAAAAGATTAGTAAAATTAAAAAGAAATTTAATCGTACAATTTACTGAATTCAAAAATGAAAATAATTTAAAAATCAATATTTTGATTGTTTTAAAAATTTCGACAGAAATGATCGAATATTATATTAAAATGTAATCTAACACTCGGGGGTTTGGGGGTCACTGAATTCAAATCCCATATCAAATTTTATAAATTCTAAATGGCGGAGCCAATATGGTGGATCAAAAAGTTAAATGTTATTTCATTAAAACGAAATCTGTCACTCGAAAGTTGTTGACGTCACACGATCCCAAGTTAATGTAAATATTCGAAAATCAAAAGAGCTTTGAAACGTCTGCGAAGAATTGAAAAAAATTGAACAAATGAGACATTAAAGAAAAAAATCAGAAAAACATCTAACGATCGCGCCACCTTTACTAAACATAAATATAGTTTAGCTGAGTGGAAGAGATGGGAAGCACAAATTTCATCCTAATCCGACAATTTTTGAGTTTTATAGAAACCATTTTGAAGTCGCTAGGTTCAAATTCATTATTTGAATATGAAGTTTAAATTCAGCAACCCCAAAACCCCCGCGCATCAGCTTTTATTTCAAAAACTTAAATTTTGTTTTTTATCCGCCATTTTGAATTTTGAAAAATTAACTCCAGATGTGATTCATTGGTCTCAAAAACCGAAGTATACTGACTCTTGTCGAAATGCAACTATATTCTTAATTTGCATTCACGATATTGTATCTACCGTTGAAAATATTTTAAAAACTTATGTTAGGTTTGAATTTAACGACCTTGAAACCAAAAGATATTTTTGTCGGCATCAAACGATTTTTCCAAATTTGCATCCGCTATATTCCACTATATCCGCCAAAAATTGAAATGTTCTTTCTTTCGATCCGTTAATTATATCCGCCATTTTGAATTTTCATAATCTGATTTCAGATTTGGATTCAATAACACCGACAACCCCCTGAGGATTAGCTTCGATTAAAAAAAAAAATTGTGATTTTTTTTATCCGCCATGTTGGATCCGCTATTTTGAATTTTGAAAATCTGAGTCCAGGTTCGGATGCAAGGACCCAGAAAACCCCCGAGTATCAGCTTTTATTTCAAAAAAATAAAATATTGTTTTTTTGATCCGCCATTTTGACTTTCGACATACACGCGCACGTAATGTTAGGCATCCACTCACCCAGGTAAGCACAGTCACATATCTTCACTTAAATACACGCACTTGGGTACAGATAGGGTGGTCCGCACCCTCGCATAGTCTCTTTAACATTTACTCACATCCGAATCATACGAATGTATCTAAATTGCAAATATAATTAAATAGAAACTGGAATTAAATTACAAATGTAATTGAATTACAATTGTACTTCAATTACATTTGGAATTAAAATACAGATGTAATTCAATTACATTTGTATTTAAATTACATTGTAATTAAATTACAAATTTAATTGAATTACAATTGTAATTAAAGTACAATTGTAATTAAATTGCAATTGTAATTGAATTACAAATGTAATTGGATTACAATTGTTATTTAATGCTCAATGTAATTCTTAATTTAACAGAGTCCAATTACCCATTAAGCGTGTAATGTGTAATTAAATCTTGTTTCAATTATCCATTACCAGCTTAGTGTGTAATTAAATCGTGTTTCAATTATTCTTTCAATGCGTAATTAATGTGAGGTTCAATTACACATTACTGGGATAATCTATAATTGAATTTTATTCGATTACATTATTGCCCATCTTTGGTCGTGTATAGGCTAATTTTCGACTCTCGCAAACGCGTACAGCTGATAATCGAAACTTTCCTACGCGTCGTATCGTGCGTCTCGTGACGTCACGCTCAAAGAGCGAATTTTTCTATTTCTGGGACGTCTTCCCTGATATAGTTTCACGCACAATTCCGTAACAGCCCGAATAGATATGGGAGAGATTCGTCGTGAAATCGCTCTGGAATTATAGAACGAACGTTTTTTTTTTCACAGAGAATTTTACGGTTTGTCGTATGGAGAATTCCACGATCGAGATGAATTCTTTGAGTACGTGAAATTGAAAATTGTTAAGTCTATCGAATTGTGATTGGGTGGTTTTGCTCAAAATCGTACAAATCGGTTGAAATGTGTACCATTTGTACGAAATTATCGCGGTCAATTATTTCGGAATGAAACATCGTTTCGGTGACCCCATTGATTGTAAACATACGAGGGCCTACTTGTAGGTATTGTGTACAAGTACGTAGAATATTTACGTAATCAGTATCGGCGAAAAGTGTGGAAAAAATGTACACGCTCTAGATCGGAAGCAGTCAAAAAGTAAAGAGTGTCCCAAATAGTTTTTTATATCATACACTCTGATCGATTGAATTTTTATTTAATTTTATTTTTCCCCATGGGCATTTGATGTTAAGCTGCATAAATCTCGCGTTACAACAAATTTACAAAAACTACCCTACTTTACAAACCGAACCAGCCTAGGGGAAAAAATACAAAGAAAATTCCGGACGCAAATTGGAGATAGATCTCGACCCTCTCAGAGATAATTCCGATTGTCATTTTCCAAAAAAAATGACACGCCGGTTTACGGGAGTAGGAACATCGCAAAAAACTATGTGGAAGTTCACCTAGTAGGTAAAGTTAGCAGGGGGTAAGGGTTAGACTACTGTGAAAATGTCGAACGCTTATTCGTCGCTTGAGGCGACTCGCATTGAAGAGGAAGGTTCAACATATGGTGAAGAAATAGCAGATTGTAAGTAAACTTATGATTACAACGATAGAACTGCTAGTAAAACTTTAAACGCGTTTATCTCGGAAGTATGTTTTTCAAAACGGTGGAGACGATTTTTCGATATCTAATTAACTGGATTTGGTACACTTATTTAGTGTAATAGTAGTTTAGTCTTGAGCAACATTTCTTAAAATTTGTTCTCATTAGTGATTAACAATAATAACGCAATTTTTCGTCAAAAAATTTAAAAAACGTTTTAAGTTTTTTACTGATTGAACCACGATAACAAAAAAGCTCGGTCAAGTCATAGCCTAACCATCTATCTTAAGAAAGAAAAACTCGTTTTTTTTCTTAATATTTTCTTATCCTTTAAAGAAAAAAACTGGTTTTTTTCTTAATATTTTAAGGGAAAACAATCTTTTTTCTTAACATAGATTTTCGCCAAAATTAAATACAAGTAAAAAGTCGTAAAGGACCTTAAATAATAAATAATCTCGTGAAGGACCTTTGAACGAAGGGGATCAACCCCTTCGTTCAAAGGTCCTTCATGAGATTGTTTATTATTTAAGGGCCTTTACGATTTTTTAATCTTACCTATACTTTCAAAATAATTATTTTCCAAACCCTTTTTTCCGTTTCGTCACAATAGCCTAACCCCCATGAGAAAAAAAGCTTATCTTCTTGTCTTCCAAATACTATACCTCGAATACATGACTTTTGCCGCCCTTCTTCGGTCGAAATCTGTAACCTTTAGTAACCGGAAATCGAAAAATCTTTCCCTTTTCGTCGACAGTGTCGACATCGTAAAAAACTTACGCTAAATACTCGAAAGTTGGACCATTGACCTTCGCTGCAAGACCCTGATTAATGCTTATGGAAAAAAATAATTTAGAACATGGAATCACCAACTAATTTGAAGTGGTCCGAGATGATAAAAACTTGGCCAGTATTTTTTTCGTAATAGCTTCTCTATACAGGGGTCATTATGATCATCGAGGGAGACGGGAAAGAAAGCGTTCGTATCACTAATATTAGATTTGGAAAAACAAACTCGATTAATCGATGTACTCTGATCGAATCGCTAAACACTGATGCCATTTTTTGCTTCCAACGAAGCCCGAAGTTACGAGACGCGTGGCGACAAAATTTTGTCCCCACGTGGCCGCGCAAATGTTTTTTTTTTCTCGTCGGGCACGACAAACCGCTTACGGCCCTGGAGGTACCACCGAAAAATCCGCCCCACCGCGCGCGTTTTATCATCTCGTCGCCATTCTTCGTTGCCGGATTCTACGTATGTATGCGCGCTCGCGTTTGAATCGCCAACGTAGCAGCGGCGAAAACGACGCCGGCAATGACGACGACGAACAGGCCGTGACGATGCACACGTATGTTTGACTCAAAAAATTTGATAAACGGACAGGAAAAACGTACAGTTGCGTAATTCGCGAAAAGTACAAACGTTTGAGTGTTATTCGCGAGAGCAACGAGAATCTCGGCTGTTATTCCCAATTTATTCCATTCTCACGTTTTTCACAACAAAAACTCGTCCATTCATTCGATATTTCCTCGCAACTCAATTGGTACAATTGCAGCGAACATTTTGGTTCTTGATTTATCGTTTCATCGGAAACATCGCTAATTGTTATTTATGCCGCAGTGATAATGGTTCTTTACGTGACATTTAATTCGCAAAAAAACTCGATATCTTAGATATCTTAGGGGAGGAAAAAAAATCCTAGGACGTGATCGTGACTTTCAAGAATTGCAGCGCGACTGACCGAGCGAATTTATCTTGCGCTATTTAATCGTTTGCCTCGATATGTAAACAAGTATGTAGTTTCAAGGTGTTTCATTTTCGTTCACATTTTTACGAACTACTTGAATAGTGGAGCGCTCACATTATTTGATGTATTCGTACTATTTTCAATTATGGCAATATTAATAATAAAGATAATAATTGCAATGGTAAATGAAGGACAGTATAATGCGCTACATCTATGTGGGTCAAAAAATTGCATTTTCCAAACATATTTTTTTCGATAGTATCTCTTAGTAGATTAGTAGACTTTTCTTATAGATTTCGTACGCTCGAGTTTCAGGTCGTCGCCACGTTATTAAAAAAAAATGATTTTCAAAATCGACGATCATCAATGACTCGTATTTATCGTTAACTTTAATAACCCGTTTGATTTTGAGATTTTCGATGGGCCGTTCAAGCTGCAGAGCGTCCACCGCCAAACGTGGCAAAAAAAATTTCATATTCTGCCGGTGGCGGTGCCTTTGTTGTTGATCATGATCTTGAAGTTTGCATCGTTGGAACCCAACGAAAATTCATTCTTTTTCATTGATAACGTTTCTGTTTGACCGATTTGAGATTCCCAAGGAGAAACGATTACTGCAACGAAGGAAATAAGAAGAAAGCAAAGCTTACCGATTTTGCCTTGTTGTTGCTGAGGCTGCAGTACTCTCTTCTCCCTCTCGTTCTGAATGGTCTTCTCGACTCTGGGTGCGGGTTGAGCGGACGGAGCTTGAGGAGTCTGGTGCGTAGGGCCCTGAGGCACTTTTTGAGGAACTGTGAGATTTTGAAGAGCCAGATTGGTCCGTCCGGTTTGAACGGCGACAGGTGCTATGACAATGTTCGCGGTAGCTTTCTGCTGGGGGGGTTGCGTTTGAGGAGGTTGGATTTGAACGGGCTCCCTCCGAGCGGGGTGTGTTTGAACCGGCTGCGTTTGCGCCGTCTGAGTTTGAGCCGTCTGAGTTTGTTGGATTTGTTTGGTTTGGACGACGGGCTGTTTGCTCTTCATCCAAGGATTGACAACAGGTATGGGCGCCTCGACGTACTTGACAGGCTGTTGAGAGTCTGTGTCAGCGTCGCCGGGGCCTTCTTCCCTGTCGGCGCAGGTGGCGTCTTTGTTAGCAGCCGAATACTCAGACGAGTATCTGTCGGCTCTGTGTTGTCTGTCCCTGCTGGTGGCTCCGGCGCTGTGTCCTCTCGGCGGCTGCGCGTGCCTCTCGTGATGCCTGCTGTGACGATCCGCTCTGTGAGCGTGATGGTCCCTGTGATCGCGATGGAGTTTCTCCTTACGACGCGCCGACTTTGGCGCCACGGTCTGAAATTCGCCGTCGCTGCCGATGTCTCCGTTGTGTAGCTCGGTGCCGGGGTGGTGCGCGTCGGTGACGTTCCTCGACGATTGGTCCCTGGGCCTGAGCGAAGTGTCGGAATTGTTGTTGTGCGCGTTGGTCGCTCTGGCAGGGAAGTCTCGCTGATCGGCATACGACGTCGAGTGATAGGAACGTCTCTCGTTCTTGGATTGGGGAGCGTAGGAATTGAATCGTCTGCCGCTCTTTTGATAAGGTTTGCCCCGGGGAACGGTGTTTCGAGTGGCGGATGCAATGCGCTCTTTGGCGTTGGTCGCAGCTGCACGCGAAGGTCCCTCCTGCCCTATATTCTCTTTGTTGTTGTCCTTGGCCGCTGAGGATCTCGGCGGAACGGGAGTTTCGCTGCTGGCGGCGGCCCTAGACGGATTCAACACACTGGCGTAAGAAACACCGGGGCCCTCGTCCCTCTCGCTACCGCCCTGATGAGCGCTGCTGGCCACTTTCGTCGCCGCCATCTTGGATTCGTATCGAAGAGGACAAAAACACGAGGTGTCCTCCCCCTCTCCGCCACCGCCACCACCACCGCCGCCGCTGAAATCACTTGCCTGCGCGCCACGATATAATCGTTGAATTATCGAATTTCTCAAACGCTTTTTAAGGCACACTCGGCGTGATGCGATATCTCGGGAAAGCGAAAGGTGAGAACTAATGATTGCGGGGACATTGGTATTGCGACGGAACGAAAATGCGGTTTTCAGGAATGACGAATTATTCGTCGAGATGAGGCTGCGCCAAAGACGCGAACTTTAACGTATCGCGCCACACCGGGTATTTTCTTGATTCTTCGATACTTTTGCTATTACTCAACACTTACTTGATCGCTCGTATTCTCCCTCCGACCTTCCAGCTTTTCCGCGATTGACGTTGCGCAGGTGAGGTGACGAAATAAAAAAAAAATATATACGTATAAAAGAACGGGGAAAGAAAGTCTCGCGACCCGCGTACCGATTTGAGCGGCCACGAGGCTGAGAGACCCGCCGGGACTCTCAGTGAGACGAGCCTTCCATGCTGGCCTATTAGGCCGCCGAACGCATGGCCCCACACACCGGGAATTTTATCGTCAACTCGCGCGTCGTAACACACGAGCCAACTTGCGTTTTGCAACGAACTTAATATCTGCCCGCTACTCCCGCGCTATCCCACCGACTCTATTTACGTAATCATGAAAAACTTTTCGCTACCCGTTTTATTCTTTGTCCCGAGAAAATTACAAAAAAATTGCTCTACGCGCAACGAGGCACGGTCTCCGCAGCAGCAGCAGCAGCAGCAGCAGCGGCGGCAGCGCTACGTGAACCACGCGGCGCCTCGCCCAACTAATTCAACGGAGCGCTGCTTCTCTCTATCGAACACGCACACACGCGCGCACTATAAGCCGGAGCGACCGCGTGCGCCGATGTAAAAAATAACTTTTGCTACAAACACTCGTTTTGCTCCTTCGACGAACTCTCGATCGGAGACAAATACCCAAAAATACGGATTTTTTTGTCGCACGGAAACTTATGACCGTACATGGAAAAAATTAATGTAAAAATTGATTATTCGCGGACGATTCTGGACGCGAACGTGTGGCGCACACGAGGTTCCGTACAAAAAAATCCGTGTACCGCGCAAAAGCACGCTGACTCGGCAATTTAACTAAATGCGTTTTGTGTCCAAAACGTGGACGAGATTCGTCACGGATAATCACGAATTACGTAAGAGTGATTTTCAACGTGCCGCGTATATTTTTGTGATTATATTTGGTCGCGAACGTCGATTTTATGTACCCGTTCTACTGCCCACGAGGCCACTATCGCGCATCCGCGTGTATACGTGTGTGTGTCGCGTGTATTCTACGTTCTTCGGAATCGGGGCAATCCTAGCAGACAGCAGCACCGTGATATTCTCGCACGCCGACAAGTAGAATTTTTATCGTCTTTTTTCTGTCCTTCGTCTCGAACTATCGTGAATTTGACTCGTTATCACGAAGAAATGTCACACTTCTCCGCGATCGAACACACACTTTGAAAAACATCGCAGTGATTTTCGCGGATTACGTAAACACCCGCTGCATTTCGCCGCTTTTTTTCTGCGTCTTTCTCTCTCACTCTATGTGTTGCTTACGGAAAAAAATAACGATCGTCGAACACATGTGGCCCAACGCTGAAGTTCTTGGCCTCTGAGCCGCGCGGTGTGCGATAACGAGAGGCAGCAGCGGCCCCGCGGAGAGCCGCAAAAGCCGGAGGAATTCCGGTTGGTCGAAAGTTCGCCGAAAGGCCGCCTCGACACGCAACACAAATGCGGCGCCACTTGGACTTCCGGGGATTCGAAAATGCGATAACACGTTTCACGATCGCATCCATTCTCTTTCTTCACAATCGCGAGCGCGCGATCGGTGCTTCGAACTTGTCGGAAGAAAATCAAAAGACACGGGAATCAAAATTATCTCGCGAAATTCCGCTAATGCAGAAGTGGTTCATCAAATATTGCGACAAAACGATACAGCGCGCGCATTACGGAACAAATTTCGTTGAAACAATTAGGCTGGGAATAGACGTCCGATTTTTTCTTTCCGACAACCCGATCCGACAGTCGGATCCGACTATCGGAAGGCACTCGTGCCATACGTTTGTTTGAGCATGCAATACACATCCGACCCGACTATCGGAACTCGGATCCGACTATCGGATCGGACATGTATTGCGTGCTCAAACAAACGTATGGCACGAGTGCCTTCCGATAGTCGGATCCGACTGTCGGATCGGATTGTCGGAAAGAAAAAATCGGACGTCTATTTCCAGCCTTATTATTCCCGTCGGCGTATATAATGGCGTTGCTAGTTGAATTATATAATTGAATGAAAACGCGTACTCTGCGATTGCTCTCTAGATACGTGTATACGGGTACAAATGTAAAATATTTCAAACGTTAACGGAAGTAAATACAGACATATATATATATATAGATATCCGAATAGAATAACAAAAGTCAATTTTCGACTCCTATCTATACATAAATTTGTACAAGTGTGTATAGCACAATATATTGTATCCTTCTCGAATCCGTGCCAGTGTCGCGCCGGCGAGACGTCCAATCGCTGCGTATTGCATTTTACAACGCCTATAACTGTGTATAAAGTGTTTTGTACTTCGATCTCCTGCGCTTGGATAACGAATTCGTGAGTTCGAGAATATTCGTTGTTTCGACAGTGATATCTTTCCGCGAACTGAGCGATTCATCAGTTTTATCAGTAATCATGAATCCACGGGTGATGACAGCCATTATCGTTGTCAGCTACGTTCGTTCATCGGATATTTCTTCAACGAACGCCCAAAGGATTCGGCTATCATGGATCTGAGAAGAACAACGAAAATAAACGATTTTAATTTTCATGCCCATGCCATAATTAAGGCGGAATATGCATTTACAATGATGAAGGAAACGATTTTTTTTCAACGATAGAACTATATATGTAGAATATTTCCCCAAAGACTCAACGCGAATCACGAAAATCAAATGATTCAGCCCGTCTACGCTGTGCCTCGCCGCTCGGATTCGGAGCGCGTGCCGCAGTTCGAAGCGAGAACGCGGAGGGGCAAGCAGAGATGGGCAAAAGGTAATTAAATTTGCAATTCACAATTACAATTACTACTGTAATCGATAATTCAATTACTTTGTAAGAGATTACTTGAGTAATCAGTTACCACAAGTATCTAGTGCAATTTCATTTAAATTCTATGCAAACTTTAAACACGTCTTTCTTAAAACTAAATGTCCGAAATTGACGTGCCGCATTACTAAAAAATTATTAAGCCAATTAAGTTGGAACTTGGAAGAAATATTTATAATCTCCTACTTGACGGGAATTGTTTTTGAAAAATTAGAAAACAAAAACTACTTTTTCAATCGAAATATTACCCATATCTGCGTGACATGTTTATTTTTTATTCATTTTAATCACCGTCAAATAGAAACTATACATGTTCTAACTGAAAAAAATGTTTGATTTTTCTTTTCAAATGAAAGTCTACAGGAAGCTAGACTGTAAGCCGATTCGCAACTCCCGCGGCAACCTTGTTGTAACACTCTACCACAGCTTCGCCATTTTGCTGATAAATGAAGATAAAAAAATGGTTTTTTATACTTAAATATACTGTTAAATTATAGCTACAGTTCGATAAATGCAGAAAAATTATTTCTCAATTTAAAAAATCCCTCATAATTGATTGATTTTTTCCCGTCTAAATGTATATTTCGTGTCAAGTTCTAGCCGAGACGATAATCCTAAGCGGGAAATGGCTTTAGATACTTTTTGGAGAACATAAAAATTGACGCGACTAGGACAATAATCGAGGGAACGTTAGAGATAAGTAACAAATTATGAACAATTATCGCGTAGAGTGATCGAGGCCAAAAGATCGAAGAATGCGCAGGTCATCGTCATTACTATTTAGTCTCGACGTAAATTTGGATGCGAAGGGATAATCGCGTATACCGAAAGAGTTTCTGATGCAGCAAGTATCCGGTGACGTGGCCCGCATCGATGTAACGAATTTCCGCCCCGGGCCAAATTTCCTCCAAACTCATGCATCGATCTCGGGGCACGTAAGCGTCGTCCTTGGCGCATATGGCGATTATCAGGGAGGTGTCAACGGGTACCTCGAAATTACGAAGATGCGTGCACTCGTCCATTACACCCCGCATGAACTGAAAAGCCTCGCGTTCGCGATATTTACTGTCCAGCCGCAGTGGATCCTTCGAGGACGGCAGTACGCACACTTCTGACAGAGGAACTTGATTCATTAGTCCATTCCCGTAATTGTCATTTATTCATTGGGTAACATACCTCCAACTTTTTGTAAAAATAGATTTTTTATTTTTCTTTGCTGCTAATTTCCATGATTTTTTTTAAGAACGATTTCTTCACAATCTTTGTGACTTAGGCTATGGTTTATTACTACTTCTGAGTGGTGCATGGCATTTTTTTATTATTAAGGGATAACACCACTCTAGGATTTTGGAAAATTCGTTTTTTTTTTGCTTAAGGTAGTACGAGCGTGCAAGCTTGATTTCTATAGATTTTGTTCAAATTTTAACCAAACATTGTGCGTATTATTATGCATGTGTGACTGAAATTTCAGAAAGTCGATTATTTAGATTGGGAGATAATGGATTTTTAAATTTGCAACTGTTTACACTGCAGGGTCTGCATTGAAATTTAGACAGAATAATTTTCCGTAAAAAATATTTTCTCTCCTATAATAAGAAGACATATGGCAACACCACAGAACAGTATTGTTCAATATTTCAAGAAAAAAAGAATTATCGTGTTCCTAAAGTTAAAAATGTTGTGATAAAAAAAATACTTACATTATAAATATTAATATTTTATATTCTTTATGTTATCTTCATTAACAAATAGAAGTGTTGGTTCATTCATAACTAATTAAAAACTTTGTACGATTAAAAATTACTTCCAAATAAAAATTTGTGTTGCAGTATTATTTTAAATATGCCGCGCAAACTCACGTCATTGGATACGTGGAACGATGCGGTGTTACCATATGTCTTCTCATCATAGGGGGCAAATCTTTTTTACGGATAATTATTTTGTCTCAATTTTAATGCAGACCCTGCAGTGTTGAAAGTTGCAATTTTAAAACCCATTATCTCCCAATCTAAATAGTCGACTGTTCTAAAATTTCACTCAAACATGCATAACGGTATGAACAATGTCTGGTTAAAATTTTAACAAAATCTATAGAAATCAAGATTGTGCGCTCGTACTACCGTAAAAAATACTTTGGGGTCATAAAAACAAAATGTAATGGGTCGTGTAGCGAATTTTTTTTAAGGTTCAATTACCGATTTTGCCCAGCATCTCGGACCTCTTTCCGCCACTTCGTACAACTTTAAGTGGCTGTACCAGTGTGACACTTAAAAAAATCGATTTTTTTTGTTGCCTTTTTCGAAAATTTATACTTTCAACAATATGAAATTTGAACTGAGTACTCTTGAATATATTTACTCTACAATGGCGTAGGATATTCTGATGGATGCAAATTGACCATTTGGCATTGAAAAAAAACGACCATTTTATAGGCAAGAAAACAGACTTTTTTCATAACCACACCATTTTGTTAGATTTTGATATTTTTCGAAAATCCTACGTCATTGTACAGGAAATACCTTCCAGTTTAACGGCATTTTTCCTTTTTCGGTTTCAGCTACTCAATCGGCCGGAATCATGTCAGCAGTGGATGAACTTTTTTTTTACGTCTCCGAAGGCTGCGCATAAGTCGCTTGGGTCTCAATATTTTTCTATGGAAAAATTATGTAATATAGGTCAAATATAGCCAAATATATTGTTAATTTTCCGTAACATTTAATTGAGTACTTTTCTTCCAAAAAATTCCCGAAAATCACCCAAATTTTCAGCGTTCACATTGTAGCCCCTTAAACGCGTTTTTTCTCAAGCTGGGACGACGGATTGCTCGAACACCTTTACATGGATCGATTTGAAATGTTGATAGCAGCTTTACAATTACATTCTCTATGGGAGCACGTAGCCGCTTTTGGATTAAATGTAAACTTTTTTTTATAAACAATTTACTGCTTATTTTATGGGCAAAAAATCGATGTATTTTTTTCGAGGTGCGCCATTTCTTCAAAATTTGATAAAAAAATCTGTACGTAGTCCCATAGCTAATAATATATAGATTATAATTTTTTTGGTTTTTGCTCCAGGTTTTATACTTCACGAGAAAACGGTCCTCCCGTGAACCTATTTGTAAAAAACACGTTTTTCAAGATAAACTCTGTCGCCGCCATTTTGTATGCAAATTATAATAATTTTTCCTATACCTTAATATGTGTTAAATAAACCCTCCCAAAAGAAATCCCAAAATGAATTGTCAAAGTTAGTCCTTATTTTCTGCCGCTAGAGTGATGTTATCCCTTGATCTTCAAAAATGGCCGAGATATGGCTAAAAAACTAATCGACCGATCCTGATGTAATTTGGTATGAATCTTTCCAACCTTATTGTCTAAAACATGAACCGAAATGTTTTTTAAAGTAAAATAAATAATTTCTTATTGCAAATCGTAGCAATTTCGTTTTCGGCAAATTCAGTCTTTTTGTTTCAAAGCGTACCATTTCATCGATTTTCGACACTTCTCACTGTTTCTTGGTTCATATTCTGCGTGTGAGTGTTAATGAAAGAAAAATATTCGTTGGTTTTTTTCAGATTTATTCCGCCAACGCTACGTGTCACGCCGTCTGACAACATCCGCCGCAACTCGTTTAGAAGACCGTGCCATACCTCCGCCGTTTTGAAAGATTGATACATTTTTTTAAATACCATGTAACAGCCAAAAGTAGTAATAAAACCTACCCTAAGTGTATAAAATGGTAAAGAAATCTTTCCTTCTAAACAAAAATAATGAAAATAAGCTATTTTTTTTCTCGCCTAAAGGTATCTCCCCCCTAAATGTTCTCAGTACTTTTGGATCGCTTAAAAAAATTCCAAACTCAACTCGTGACGGAATTATAATGGATATTCTACACAATAAAAGTTGTTTAAAAATTTGAACACTTTTATATATTATTTATTAAAGTTTCCTCATCTTTGGAAATAGATTCTCTATAGTATGTCGAAGCTTCTTCTGAGTTTTAATTTAGAACACTTTTTATAAACATTCAAAGCGCAATGTAATACGTGAAAATATTGGTTTCGAAACGTGATTACTTTTTTTTCGTCGAAAACTGGAAAATCTGTCTCGACAAAAATTTTCAACTGCAACAAGAATTTTCATGGATTTTTCAGATACTTCAACTTATGCAGCCCATAGCAACATGCATTTTCGACAGAGGTCTGAACAACGTGCAAGAACAAGAATAATTTATTGTTAAATCAATAAATTATGAAATTCCATGTGGTCAAAGTGCTAATAAATAATGTTCGGTGAACATTTTAACGGATTTTTTGCAATGCACCGTTCAAAAGATTCCCGAAAACTTCGATTTTCGGCCCTGCTGGAGGTATGCGACCCTTAAACGACCCGAAAAACCATTCATGAGAATCTCTACCCACTGTGAACAGCGGGTAGTGATTCTCATGATTGTTTTTTCGGTAGAGCAGACAGAATAATACACCGCCCGTTTTCTTTTGACATTATAAAAAGCACGATAGCTGACTTTGCGAATTCGTGTACCTTTAAGTGTATTCGGCTCAGTGGACTTGAATCTGTCATAGATAAGATTGAGAGGAAACATTCTAGCCGCGGCCTTCTCTTCGTCTACGCAAACTTTCATATTATTGTCGTTTCCAATCGCATCTATATTGCTTATTTCCATTGGCTTACTGACATCCGGATTTTTCGACTCTCTTATCAGCTTGTCCATTCGCTTCAAACTCGCGGGATAATGCTTGGCGAAGTGTTGACCGGCTAGGAACGCATCCTGCAAGCGTTCGAACAATCGAATGAGCAATCAATGTGCATAAGCAGTATTTGTATGGTTTTGAGATGCGTAGAAACGCGTGTATTTGCATATGATGATTGTAGCCGAGGACACTGCAAATCGTGCGTGCGAATGGTTCTTTTATTACTTTCGTTCCGTTAACGGGTTACATTTACCTAGGTGGGTAAAAAAATTGCAAAATATTTTTATTCCATAGCCTTTTAGCTATATTCCCTGAAAATTTAATTGAACTATTCCTAAAATTGAATGAGCTACAGCTTCTAACAGTCGGCCCGGCGAGAGGTACCGGCACCATACTTCGAACTTCAAACGCGTTTTTCTCGAAACACTGTTTTCAAAGTCGGTGGACATGATATCTCGAGAACCGCTTGATGGATTGTTTCCAAATTTACAGGAGACACGACGAGAAACATTTAAAAGTCGTTGACGATCTCACTTTGTTAAAATCAATTTTCATTTTTGAATCGTTACGTAAAAAAGACGACCTTTTCCATAGATTTTGTGCGCTCGCGTTTCAATTCGTTGCCACGTTGTTGAAAAAACATGATTTAAAAAATGGAGGATCGTTGACTCCTTGTATTTATTGATAACTCGAATAACCCATTTGGGTTTTAGATTTCAGATAGACCGTTTAAACTGGAGAATGTCCACCGCCAAGCGTAGCGAAAAAATGTCATCATCTGCCGGCGGCCTTGTTTTTGTAGTTTTTCTGTATTTTTTGTTTTTTTTTATCGCTCTCAATGTATGTACCTATGTGTTAAAAAATGCTTTTTTTGCACCAACCGTTTCCCACAAAAAAAGAATTCGGAATTTGGCAATTTTTTTCGTGCCTCTAGGTAGATGTAGCCCCTGATTATTGAAAAATGCGCACCTTGTTTGTCGTTAATAACCGAGACAAGGAAACTTTTTCAAAGATGTTTGTGCTTACGTCTTGATCAATTATTTTCACCATTTTCGCAAGGTCGTTTTGATAGACCTCGTTAGAGAAATACTGGGATTCCAATAATTGCCAATTTATCGAGGAGCTCATGACGCCCTCGGTGAAAACGGGGGAAGCCGTTGACCAGGACAAGCAAGGTACTAGAGGTATCGGCTTTGGCCAGTTTGTTGCCGCTAATGAAGCCATCTGTAAAACAATTTTACACTGCCATGCACAACGCGTAACACAAAAATAAAAAAAATAAACATGTATTTCCTAGGACGGATTTGCAAAATCAAATTTTTCAAAGGAACTCTTGAACAAAAATGATCATGTTACCGTGATCAATATCCTTATAGAAGCGAGTTTTGGTACAGTTCCCGATGACTGACCTGAAAAAATTGAGCATGTTTAATCGAGGGAGCTAGTGAGGTTTGGAATTTCAAAAATTCGCTTGCATTCAAATTGTCTATGACACTAGGGCGCGAATTTATTTGATTTTTTTTCCTTTTATAGATACTTAATATAACATTGTAGAATGAGAACATTTATCGAGATTTATTCCCAGGTCAGCAATATTGGTGCTCGGTGTAATGGGGCAAACTATGTCGATTCCGGTTTTACCACGATATCTTGGAAACGGCTTAAAGAACTTGAAATTTATACTTCAAGTTGTAAAATAGTTGTTGTAAAGTTGTAAAATACTACGAGGAGAGAATTATTTCAGACGTCCGATTGAAAAAAATGTTCCTACAATTCTGTGATTCGTAAATAACTCTAATTGTTCCAAATTGTTCATCCTGGGCGGAATTTTTCAGTTTTGGCTCAATTTTCATTGCTTAGGTTACAAGCAATAAGAACAAATATGCCTGGAATTTCCCAAAATCTTCGTCAGTTCAACTGTATTCGTGGTTAACCCAGATTTGACACAGTTTGCTTCATTACATTGAAGCGCCGATATGATTGAGCTGGTAATGAATCTCAGAAAATGTTCTTATTTTATAATGTTATAATAAGTACCCCTAAGACGGAAAAAGTTTCATATTTAGTGGCGGCCTTTCTATAAATAATTGAAAGCGAGCGAATTGTTTAAGCTTTCCAACCTCCAATCCCCTTAAACCTCAGAAACTGATCCTGAAAGGTTCGGCTGTTAAGGGGAGCTTACCGTTACCAGAGTAAACGGCGAGAAAACAGGTAAACTTCGGGAATTTTAATCGCAAACACTAATGTTTCGATTGAATCCGGTTTTTTTTTATTGGAAAATATGTACATTGAGCTATGTTTACGGATTTTTTACAATAAATTTGTTGACTGAAAGCGATTCAAACGCGATTATCTAGAAACATAGTTTTCAAAGTCGGTGCCAGATGTATCTCGAAAACGGCTTGTCCGATTTTGTCCAAATTTGGATACAATATTTTTCGATAATTTTTTTCGTTCGCCACGTAGGGGTTTTCCATTTGATTGAACCATTGCTTTTGTATGCAATGTGTATGCAATCCAAAATCGTCGGAAATTGCGAACGAAAAATAAATGTTTAATTAAAACGTTCGCAATTCCGTCAAAAATTAAAATTAAAAAAAAATCCTAAGTGGCGAACGAGCAAAACTATCGAGGAATATTGTATCCAAATTTGAAGAAAATCGGACAAGCCGTTTTCG
Organism: Ophion obscuratus; assembly: GCA_964007375.1. Taxonomy (NCBI): domain Eukaryota; kingdom Metazoa; phylum Arthropoda; class Insecta; order Hymenoptera; family Ichneumonidae; genus Ophion; species Ophion obscuratus. The sequence continues at coordinate 17,195,833 of OZ023317.1, forward strand.
AGATACATCTGGCACCGACTTTGAAAACTGTTTCGAGATAATCGTGTTTGAATCGCGTCCAGTCAACGAATTTATTTTAAAAAATTCCTAAACATACCTCAATGTACATATCTTCCAATAAAAAAAAACCCGGATCCAATCAAACCTTAGTTTTGGAGATAAAAATTCCCGAAGTTTACCTGTTTTTCTCGCCATGTACTCAGGTACGTCCCCTTAATCATTTTTTATCTTGGTCAAGGTCAACCAAATAAGCCTTGAGCTTTGGTCATTTTTAGCATGCGAAATGTTATTCCTCAATTAGTGAAACATTTTGGTTTATCATCTCTGATAAATAATATATCTGTTATTTATCGTCGTAGATTTATATTACTGGATCGACGATAGAAAGGAACGTGTTCCCGACTGAGAGTCTTATGCCTCATCGTATGTCGTTGGAGTTTGCATGATTGAAATGCATAAAAAATTAATTCTTTTTAATCGGTCAATTTGTTTTCGGCCGTTTTACGCTAAAAATCGTTCGAACGTTTTCACATATTTTTATTAGAAATTTATTACCTCAGTTTGCAAAAAGAGGCTTTGGATAATGATAAAAATACAGAAATAAAAAATGAAAGAAAAAGGATCATTGCATTCGAATGATGCAAACTTCAAGGTCATCTTATGGTCACTTATTTGCGTGTTCGTTTGCCTCGTTTGTTTAGCATTAAGTACTTGTTCTATTATTTATATCAATCATATTGTATATAATCTTATGTTTGATGGCAATAGTCTAAATAATTTATATATGCAGTTATAATTTTTTCCTCCGTAATGGGTTTAATGAGTGTTCAATATATTATTTTATTATGTAATAAGTTTTTCTGTCCATTTTTTTTAACGATTGATAAAGTTTACTCGCAGATCAATTTCACCTCGGTCAATTGATCTGAGGTTTTATTTCTCTATTCGAATTTCCCTAGATTGAAAACTTAGAATCAATCGATAAGAGCAAATTGGTATAAGAGTGTATAAATTTGTAGCCAGATATTAAATTTTCGTCTTCAATGTCAAGTAAGTCGACGATTGAAGAAATAATTGTCCCGCAGATAAAATTGCATGCTCCTCTTTGAATATCAATTGGAAAATTTGATTCCGTCCGAGAACAAATTGATTAGTTTTGTGAAAGAACTCTAGAAGAACTAACGTGACCACCCATTGATAATCCTGTGAGGCCCAGCGGTCCGAATCCTTGTTGCTCGCACCAATTCAACAGTACGATGGACTCCATTATGAGACATCCGCCCATGATGAATATGTCAGCGACGTTGTGCAAATTTGATCGTCTGTTTGTATCGAATACATTATGTATGAAACGCAATCTTATTTTCTTTCACGAAATTCCTCTTTTTAATCATACATTCGGCAATATGTGTGCCAGCGATGTCAACTTACATTTGATCCTTCGGTTTTCTCAAGCCGTAAAAAGGATTTTCCACAAGCAACGAACCAATACCTGACTCCTTGAGCAATGGCTTTGCAATTAAGTTTCTCCTTCTCCAAAAATACTGTGAGTAAATAAATTTGAAGGGTGTGACAAGAGGGGATGGTCCTTCGCATTTGTATACAAGCAAAAAAGGTAATTTTTTAGTAATTCTTTGTTCAAAAATGCCCTATTTTATGACGTGTTTCCGCAAACTTAAAAACCCTATACTTTAAATGAAACAAACCCAATATAGGCGTCGAAATGTTAAAAAATGCCCTATTGAAATAAAAAACACGTGATAAATCACGTGTTTACGCGAACTTCAAAACCCCATAACTTTTTATTGGAGGGTGAATTTCAGCTTCCCCCAACTGAATATCATGATTTATAACCCAATAAATGAGAAAATAGCAACAGAGAAATGTTAGGCTCATTTTTAGGAAAAGTCACTTATCTGAAGAATTACGGCAAAAAAAACTATACAGCATAGTTGAACATATAAGGAGTGGGGTTTGAAAAATGGAACAACGGATAGGATACATAGAAGGTGCAGGACCTCATACAATTGAGGACAACACAATGGAATAGAATTATACAACGTAAATGTCTGATGTTTTTTCCTTCATTTTACTTGGCAATTTTACAGTATTTCGAATTCTCTTTATCAATTGAATGTTCATAGTATCGTTATTCAATTTATTATATCAGTTTTTGGAAAGGTAAAAGGGATTTTTCAATTAATAAGCAAATAAATAAATTAATGAGAAATAAATATCTAAATAAATAATGAAAAAAACGAAAACATGCAAAAAAGCTGTGGCAAAAACACAAGCAAATTTGAAAAACAAGTAAATTTGCAGGGTAAAATGAAACAAAAATCATTGGCTCGGGCTAATACTTGGATGGGCAACTGCTTGGCTATCCACCGACTACCGAGCCAGAGGCACTTTTACTGACATTCCAATGGTGAACATACATGAAACTCTGCAAAAATATAGCCGTCTATGTCAGTGCAGGTGAGCAGCTTCCACATGCCCTCCTCCTGTATGATAGAGTTGTGAATTTGGAAAAAGCAACTTTGGGAAGTACACTGTGGTATTTATAACAAACTGGAAGTGGTGAAGCGACAAGTGTAGGGTAAAATTCACGGAATGGGATTGCAGAAGCATGCAATGATAGGGAATGGAGCGAACAGAAATAAAAAATATTTATACTCGGATAAAAAAATGCAAAAAATTAATATATATATTTGAATATGAATTTACGTGATCGCCTGTGCCTGCCAAATGCAGGCATACCGGTTTGATCTTCTCGGAACTCCAGTGCAGCGGTAAAATCAGCTGAAAGTAACAAGTCTTGGTCTCCTCCGGCATGATGTTGGGCAAGTTACGCTCGAAGGGACTTTGGAAGCAACCTTCTACAATGTGACAGTCCGACCATTCTTCGTCCTATGGAATGTGCGGGAAATTCCGTGTGAGAACGCTTCTTTGCAAGCACTTTGCAGCGACCGTCAATGTCGTTGAAATTCACGTAGTTGAACAGCAATAATTTTTGTTTTCCTTCATTTTTATTAATATTCAAAATCTTTTCTCCTAGTTTAAAATTTAGAAAATGCAAGTCAGAAGTCATTGCATTTCAACAGTGCAATCTTCAACGTCACGAGAACTGCGCATCGTATATTGCATTTGTATCAGTGTTTGCTGCTGGCGTTTTAGCAAGTGTTACCTTGGTGATATTTATTGGATAGTCGCGGGGTATGAGATTGTAGCATGCTTCCCTATTGGCGACGACTTTTCTAAATTCAAATATCCTGTAACATATTTGTAATGAGAATTGTGATTCTGTGGGTACATTTTTCTGTGTATGTAATATCTTCTATACAATTTAGTTGGTCGTTTTGCTTTCTGGGAACTTTGTGATGTGACACGCCGTTGCACTAGGAAAATGTTTATCAGAGTTGGATTGGATTTCAAATTTGGATGAAAATACTCTACGAGGCACAGCCAAAGAGAGCAAAATATATCAATAACGAGGCGTACACGCATGAGCCAATTGAAAATATGTTAATAAACAAAAACAATTGTATGCCTGTTTGAAATGTGGTAATTTCAAAATATTGCGATCTGAGCGATTATGAAGAGGATCAAAGAAGTGAGGTTATGTTACTTTTCACAATCGTATTCGGGAAGTGGCAAATATCGAGTACGAAGGTGTTTTCGAAAGGGGCGATAGTGATTGACGATACTTATGACGCGAGAGGATCGCGATGTAAATTTCTATGGATGGAAAGTCGGAATGATAAGAAGTCGAGATGAAGGTTACCGTCGTAAACTGTCAGGATTTCCCCAGCCTTTGGTGAAAAACTTTGTTAGCAAAATACTCCGATAAACGGCGTCAAGTCGACTTGGAGCCATCGCAAAAACCCGTTAACAAGGATGCACATAAAAATACTAATATACTTTTAAAAAAAGGAACACCTTAAGCGTCTCATCGATAAAAGAATTTTAAATGAAACTACGCCTCAAAATCCATCGAATAATTGATGCTATTGTGCGCATCGTCAAAGCTTTGGACGTACTGTACACGATACATAAATAAAAACGGGATCGAAACTCATCTCGAGATACCAAATTAGAAGAACGTGAAAGAAAATAGATCCGATTGGTGATAGTAACGCGATATTAATGAAACATTATTGCTTGCAGTTTACGAGAGATTAAGGCCAACGAGGGTCGATTGATGCGGTTTGCTGGAACGCGGCGCACCCGTGCGTCTGACGCGTAAACCACGGAAACAGCTGTTCCTTAGCGCTTCCGGTTATCAGCTGATCGACACTGTCTCTCGAGCTTTCGCACAGTTCGCGACCCGGCCTTACGCGTGCCAGTTATGCTTTCGTAATAACGAAAAAGATAATATACATCAATACAGCTATGTTGCGTCCAGTGTCGACGCTTCCTCTCTCGAAAAGTGCGATATTAGAACTCGCCAAATCTGCCTGTCATTACGTGGAAGATGTTAAAAATTCGGATGGTGAGTGCATGACGGAACTCACGTGATGCGCGTAAACGGCCATCTTCCTTGCCCGCGAATAATGCGAATCTCTATACTCCCTGGACAAACGTAGTGTCCTCGGCAGGAAAACTTAAAACTTTAACGCTTTTTAGATCAGACGAGCTCCTGAACTATCTTAGGGAAAATTGCATTTTTAAGGTGTTATTCCCAGTTATCAGCGTGAGAAAGGGAAACCTGCAGCATTAGAAAAAATAGACATTAGCCATTTGTGGGATTTCGTAGTCAAACAAGAAACTTTCATAACTTCGTCGTGTCCGTCTGTTCGAACTTCGAGTTTTTATAGCTTTAGACCTATATGGCTGAAATTGTTTCGCTAGATACTTCAGATGAAAATCTTGAATAAGATGCAAAAAAAGTACGGTATTTCCAGTATCTGTAAAGCGGAGACGATGTTCTTTCACTTACCCCATCCAGTGGGGTATCATTGGAAAGGTCTTTCAAAATAAAAATGAAGGTCCCTTTTACCAATTTTCAGCCCTGTTTGCGAAATATCAAGCTCTAAAATGATATTCAATGTGTTTTTTATGTCCCCTTGAGTTTTTCAACTTGGAAAATTCGTGAAAAATTCTAGCTACTAGCATTGAGTAGGAACTTCGAATCAAAATTATTTCGATTAACTTACATCGACTAATTCAGGAGGTATGGACAATCAAGTTACCGATAAATCGACTTCTTAGAAACTCCATAAGAGCACAATTATGTACAGTCCTCAAATCCTTCTTCACCCCACCTGTAATATTCGACAATTGTCATTCCAGATTTTCAACTGAAATCGAAATTAGAGTGCAATAAAGATTTCCATAAAACACCCATAATAAAAGCTGGATATTAGTTGAATATTGATACTTCAAATATTTCCACAAATTACTACATGGGCGGTAGGTTTTTAAAAAATCTGCTCTGATAGAATATACTTTCAAAAATGTACAATAATTTAATGAAAAATATTCCATGGTATTAGTACAGCAGGCGTTCTTGCTCAGCATGTTTTTAAGGGGTTAGGCTACTGTGGTGATAATCAGGGTTACTTGGAAAATTAGATTTGAAGGAAAAAGTAATATGATTGAAAAGTCATTCGGGCATTCATTTGTATGTACATTAACAAAGTTGTATCTCAAATGTCATAAAAAATATTAATAGTCGAAGAAGTTATAAACAATCTCGCAAAGGACCTTTGAATGTGAGGGGCTCAACGGTATACTTGATTTTGGCCACCCGGTTGATCGGTAACGAAAAAAAAACGATGTTTAAATTAAAATAAATAATATTGGCTAAGACTTGACCGGGCTTTTTTTGTTACCGTGTTTCAATTTAAAAAAAGCTTTAATTCTTTGTTCTTCGATTTTTTTTAGGAAAAATGGCATCATTATTGTCAATAAGTAATGAAAAAAATGTTAAGACGAAAAACGTTGGTCAAAACTAAACAACTATTACACTGAATAAGTGTACCAAAATTCGAGTCAATCAATTTATTAGATGTCGAGAAAACAAAATTTTTCTTCAATTTGAATTGTTTCAAGCAACGAGCGATTGTTCGACATTTTCACAGTAGCCTGACCCCTTAAATCTGGTTTCCATCTGACCAAAAAAAACGAAGCAATTTTCGATAGTATATTAGATTTATTCACCATTGATCGTTTGGAATATCAACATTTTCAGACTGGGCACACAAATATGACGAGAAAATGTTGAACCCTTTGCCACCAACTATGTCTGCCCTCGATTTACTCCAGGTATGGTCAATCACATTAAAAATAATGTTTGAGCGAAGGAAATTAATTGTACAATCGTTATAATTCGCAATTTCGATGCTTCGCAGGATGAGGTGCAACAAGACAACTTTACGACATTGTGCGAAGGCCTCGATAGTATTCTCGATGGCGGTGTACGTTGCGGCTCCATTATAGAAATTTGCGGCGCTTACGGATCGGGTAAAACACAAATCTGGTGAGCACGGTAGAAAAAAAAGTACAATTTTTCAATTGCATCTGAAACCACGGTGAGTGATATAGACACAACCGTGGAAAAGTTCGAATTCACTTTTCACGTTTTTTTTCGACTTGAAGCAGTTTGTAAGAACAAAAGTTAGGAGTTTTTTTCATACTCCTATCTGGTGTAATTATTTTTATCGCTTTTTTTCCTCAGATATTTCATTATACACCCGTTTATTATAAACAAAAATAACACCACTAAAAGAACTCAATAAATATGGGGAAATAATCAGAAAATGGTTTAGAGGCTTAGAATAAATTGCCAGTGCCATTTTCCATAAAAAATGACACGCGTGTTTATGAGCAGGAGAATTGCAAAAAAGAATGTGCAAGGTCACCTACCGTGTACATAGAGTAGCAGAGAGAGAGAAAAAAACGCACAATGGAGCCTGTTTTTATCGCTCAAATACCACCTCGAACATTATTTTGCGCCTTTTTAAAATTAAGTGCTGTAACATTCGTTAGAAAAGTATATCCATACCTTTCGCTCTAAGTGGATAAAATAGAAATCCTTTTGCTTTCCCATAATGCATTTTCGCCAAGGTAACTGAAAAATTAATTTCTTCACGCTTCCGGTTCTGAATATATATCCGTTTATTACAACATTGAGCGTTTCCAATGCTGCGTCATTTTCTTTTTCTTATAAAAGTATTACAAATTTTGTTGGTGTAGAAAGTATTACAAAGTACTCGAAGTACAGAAAAACATGATCGATAGTATCAAAACACTTGTTTAAGCTTGCAAACGAGCGTAACTTCCCAATTGCCCGAGGAATGTGGAGGTTCGAATGCCGAGGCTCTTTACATCGACACGAGAAATGGATTCAGTCCCCGGAGAATTCAAGGTATGAACCGTTGCATAAGTTTCATACAAAACGCAAGTTCATAACTCTTATATATAAAAATTTGTGCGAGACTTTCTCCAGCGCTCCGGGAGAGAAATCCTCGCCGAGTGTAAAGTTCAAAGTAGAAAAACGATGAGAAGTCTAAAGCCCGAAGTAGAAGAGTCACGAGGACTGTGAAGCCGGAAGTAGAAGAGTCACGAGGAGTGTAAAGGCCACTGTAGCTCCTCAGCATAGTTTTTCGTAAATCGTCAGGTACTGGTTTTCGTAAAAGAAATCTTCGCTTTCGAAATCTCTGTAGGGTCTCAAGCTGGAGAACGGGTTTTTGCCAGTGTAACAAAATTGTACGTCTCTGTCAAGTACGGTGTTGAGTCTTTCGCGTTCCTCCATGGACTCTTGCAGAGTGTAGGAAGTCATGAAGAAAGGACAAGACTGTTGGACCAATCGTGGGATGGAGGGTGCCCACGTGTCATTCCTCTTGTCTTGAGCCTCGTGAATTCCCAGATTGAAACCAACGATGTAATCCGGTTTTAAAAATCGTTCATCCTCGGAGTAATCCGCGTACAAATCACCTGCTGTATGCACCACCAGTTTGTACTCTTTGGCGGTGCAGAATTCGCACAGTTCCAAGTCGAATGTGGCGTAGACGAGTTGCGGTCCGACCAAGACGATCGTCAGCCGCTCAGGTGGCTCGTTGTGATGCAGCAACGTTTCCCAAAAGCCCACATTTGTCAGTTCAACTTTGTCAGCCCCGATGATGTGGATGGTTACGTCGCTTGGTCTCGAAAGCTTTACTTTCCTTGCCGCGTACATGAAGGTGTAGGCCCTGGTGAGATGCTCGGAAGCTAGGGCCTCCCAGAGCTTTGCCACGGGCACCGTCGAATCGATCCTTGCCTCGAGATCGTGCGGCGGTGTATAGAGGCAAACGGCTTCTTGCATTGCATCGGGAATGTTTCCGCCGACATCTCGTAGCATGCTTGGCTCCGGTACTCTCACCTGGTACGTATCCGCATAGAAACACAGTCTGGAAGTTACGCATTCTGCCATATGTTTGTTGTCGCTTCCATGATTCAGGCAAAAACTGGTGAAAGGACAATCGGTACAATTTACGAGTTTGCTGGTGTCTGTTTCGTGACAAATGGCGCAAGATCTCGGAAATTGTAACATCGACAGTTCGCAGGGATGAAGACTACGGCCCAATTTAATTTGGATCAGAAGAACGAGATTCGCTTTTGCTCTTTTCCACGATTGGTCGCTGTATTGGACTTGGCCCGGAGAGGGAAAGACCGAACCGGCTTTTTGTACAACGTCACCGAGAATCGAGCACAGTTCCTTGTGACGTGGCCAATCTTCTCGTTGATGCTCGCGACTGCAATACGCGATCATTTTGCAACTCGAACATCTCTTCAGTTCGACTTTTTTGCCGTAAGCTCGACAGACGTGACAGGCGTTCGAATAGAATCGCAAGTTTGATAAACTATGGTTCGTATCGTTGGTGTCTTTGGGAGTGTTCGTTGACGGTAATTGGCGCATTTTTATCCACGAAACGAGTGCATTAAGTGGAATTTTGGATTCCGGTGTGGCTTTCGTATAAGTTATGAATGTGTAAATATTCCTATCATATTCGAATATGGAATTGTTATCTTTTTAAGCGTAGGCCAATGAAAATCGGGTCCCATAGAAGTACACGGCTTACGGGCGGTTTCAGTATGAGGAGAAGCTTCCACCCCAACGGTAAGATGTCAGTAGCGTCGCGTTTGCTTATCTGAGTAGTAGCTCAATAAACTTAGCCGCCGACTATGAAAATATCGAATCTTTTTTCATGCCATTCGATTGTTAGTCGTTTGTTAGTGTTTGTTAGACAAAATCCAGCGTTTGTTAGACTTTATTTATTTAATAATCCGAAAAATAAATTTCACGTCAAACTTATAAGTTCATTCATGTCAAACTTACAAGTTTGACATGAAATTTGTTTTTCGGATTATTAAATGAATAAAGTCTAATAAACGCTGGATTTCATCTAACAAACACTAACAACCCAGTAACAATCGAGTAGGATTGAAATAATCAGCATTTTGCCGGAATTGAGGAGTCACATTGGCAAAGCCGTGCTTAGCCATCGTGGCAATGCTGCCAACTTCACGTGGCTTGCAGCAGGCTATGGGAATGAAAAGTTGTTTAACGATAAAGCAAAAATTAAGCTCTAACAAACGATAAAAATCGACTAACAATCACTAACGAACGACTAACAAACGATTGGTTACGAATAAAAGTTCGAAATCATTAGAAAACCATTTTCCCGTGGCTAACTTTAACATGAAATTTGTTTTTCGTATTATTAAATAAATAAAGTCTAACAAACGCTAGATTTTGTCTAACAAACACTAACAAACGACTAACGATCGATTGGCATGGAAAAGAATTGGATATTTTCATAGTCGCCGGCCAAGTTTATTGAGCTGGAGTTTCCAGACCTGTATGTAAGCCCGTGGTCTCACCATACGAAGATTGGGCTCCTTCCCTATAGTCTCCTTGGGCTTCTCTCACACGGTCTTACATAAGGTCTAGAAACTCTGGTGTTTTTGCATGGTGGAAAGTGACACCGTTAACGGGGCAAAAACATAGTTCCTCATCTATCTACTGGAAGCGCTGTCACGTGGGATCTTGTAGATATAGATGAACAGCAATGAATAACATCCTCAAAATCTCTGAATCGTGTTATCGTGTTCCGTTGGAATGTCGAACTAAAGCGGTGTACTGAATTCGGAAAATGCCTGAAGCGTGTATCAGAACGAACTTTTGGAAAAGTTTTAAGAACGACACTAGAAAGTGTTCGGTGTTAAAAGGACGAAGAATTGCATAAAAAATGGAAAAATGGCAAGAGCAGTTTGTTGTAAAAAACAAACTTGTTAAACTCACAAAACAATGAAAATGGTGCCTTTTGAACATACACAATGCATTTATTTGTTTTTTTTTCACTCTTCTATTATATTTATTTCCAAATTTTAACATGATAAAGAAAGCAAAAATAAAAATAAATGTTGTACAAACAACGAAGGAGCGCAATCTACTTAAGAAAAAACATTAATTAGTTTGAAGAAGCGGCAAAAATCTAGTTCCAATAAATTTGTTCATACCCCATCTACTTCAATGGCCAAAAACCAAATCGAAAAAGAACAGAAATTTAAAGATATGAGAAATGCAGTCTACTGAAATAATAATTGTCATTCACATCATAGGACCAGTAGTGAAGAAACGAAATATTTTTCCATTAATGTAATTATGGGGCTAAGTGAACATGTTACTGAATGAAATGAATTTTTTTCTGGACCTTTATAACTTATTTACTGATCACCCTGTGCAGTTTGAATACGATCCACAGTACCGTTTTTTAGAAGAAGAAAAGTCGGCAACTCGACGTATTTCGTGGGCTAATGACATTACGCTTATGAAAAACTCCCGATCATTTTTCAGTGTATTATTAATATCTGCTAAGTGAATGTTACCACGGAGCTGAAAAATTATGTACGGTTCGATCAGGGGCGTGATACTTGTATATATTCCCTTAACAATCGGTGGCCCCTTTATTGACGCCACGGAAAGCAGCCCACCATGCGGTGCTAGTAGTCACCCCCACTCCGCAAAACGCCTCGTCGCATTATTTCATCATTTCTAACCTCCGCAACCTTGACATTTTCTTTGGTTTTCTCCGTTTCTCGATCTCGAGTTTTTACTGGAAAATGTCGAAAATTTAGAAGGGGTTCTGCAGTTAGATTTAAAAACAAGTCGAGTTGATTTAAAGAAAAAGTGATTAAATTAAAAAAACTTTCGGTGGTTTTCGTTTTTATATTTAACAATGCCTGCGTGGATCGTTCGTGGCTGCACGTCGGATTTGTAATTTTTTTGGAAGAGCGTTTTGTAGCTAATCGCAATTCGACACGGGTTTTCGATTCCATATTGAACGATGGGTATCAGTACGAAAAACTCTCTTCCCCATGTAAAGAACACGCCGATAATGTTCTTTTACACGTAATTTAAATTAATGTAACGATGCGAATGCAGCAATATTCTGCGCGTCTCAAGGCTGCGCACAAAAAAGATAATCTGGATAAGAAAAAATTATCCCAGTAGTGTTTGACGTAATGAAAAATTAATTTTAAATAAAATAATTGGTATTTGTTTACATTTAATAAATATTTTTATAATACAATAATACTTCGATATGTGTAAATATTTAACCCTGCCCTTTTAAAAAAGTACTCTGGAATTGTAATGTATTGATAATGAATAATCCAAACGCGTCGTATGCGTCGGATACAGACACTGCGCGACCGAAGTGGGCGTAACGCGGGTGACTACTAGCGCCCCTCGTGGAGAAGGTCAATAAGGGGGGCACGATATTCGAAGAGTGTCACCCCCATGGTCTCGACTGATTATCGGAAAATGAGCATTCACAGTACCGTTATAAAATCATTGATGTTTTTGATAGCGAAATTGTGCAAAAATAAAGCACACCAAATATTAGACTGTGCAATCATGGCAACGTCGTAGACGGTACAAATGCTATCTATCTCATCCGTATTCAGTAATTATGCCCGGGAATCTCAAACTACTTGGTCAGGATAATTAACAACGAATATCATTGGTACTTATTCTCTTAATTAGTAATCATTACTTAATATTTATTTGATAACTATGTTTAGAAATTATACATTTGTAGGCAAAGACAAAATAACGCAGATTTTTTTTCATACATACATTTTTTTTCAGCATATCGGAAAATTATTAAAGTTTTTGATTTCTTCGAAATTATAGACAGCTTTAGTACACACTTCTTCTTTCCAGCGGATTTTTTTTTACTCGGACCGATATTCATTTTTCACAGCTCCTTGGGCCGATATTGAGGTTACGGACGGGGCGCGTATGTCTCTAAGTTCGGGATACTTCTGCCAACCTGGGCATTGTGATATACCACGATTTACGACGTTGCCAATTTGTTTCGCGTTAATTGAGCGAGAAAAAGTTATAGAAAATAGTTATACAAAGTAATGAAAACACTTAATGTAATCACCGAATGTTCAAAAATACATATTTTTACAAATAAATGTAGAAAATGAATTCGAAAACGTACGCTTAGTATGATGATTATTTGGAAGCTAACACTTGGTCACAGTCAATCAGCTCCGTGCATAAGCATTCGGCGCTCCCCTCGTACTTCACCTCCGACGGCTAAACCCCATAATAGCCTTAAGGTTAGAGCGCCAAGTTCACCTAGCTCATGAAGGCTAGAGTGGGACGAGTCCGAACTCTTATGGAGAGACATGAAAAAAGTGGCTACAAAAATGTGGTCAAACAGGGGTGGCGCCACCATTGCTAAGACCTCGAAAAGTGAGCTGCGTTTGAAAGAGACGGAACAAATAAATAATGAGAAGTGACCTGTGTATGAGGCAGTATGATACTTGAAAAGTGGACTGCGTGCGAGAGAGATGTAAAGTGATATACAGGGTGTCACAAAAGTAACGGGATGGCTGAATATTTCTGCAGGTAAGACAATTTTCCAAAATGTTAAGGTAGTTCTTGAAGTAACTTTTCCCAAGGAATTCAATGGTGACCTTCATTTTGACCTTGGCGATGTCCTTCAAGGTTATTTCAAGGTCAACTTTTGGTTTTCAAATGGGAAGCCCCTTTTATGACATCGGCAATCGATAGAGCGGGAAATTTCACGTTCAGATATGTACTTAAGTCACGGGTCCCCTTTGACCTTGAAGGTCACTGCAGGGTTAATTAAACTTGAAAACAGTATGAACACCTCTGAGAATAGAAGCGTTTTAAATTATTTCGTTACGACCAAAGTCATCAATTTTAACAAGGCGCATCTAGTGGTGACTCGATTGCGACCTTGACCATGACCATTTTGAGTTTTGAAATCAATAGAACGAACAGTTTTACGTTTACATTCATAAATTCTTTTGCTTTAAAGTCTCATAAATTTAAACAAGTTCTGGATACTTCGGGGGGTAGAATCTTTTTAAATTATTTCACATCACATTTTATAACTTGCGTAAGAGTCCTTGTCACCATTCTTTTTTAATCATACGAACATTGCGAATCATAACTGAATTGACATATTAATCTCACTGAATCTCGCTCAAATATCATGGCGTATGTTAGACGTTTGGAGAAAGAGAGGATATCTATTTTAATGATGCTTGATTGGGGAGATCGAATGCGATCTTATGATGAAGTTCGGATGCTATTTACTGACACTTTTCGTAATAAAGAAGGGTTAATTCATGTCTTAAAATCAACACTTGAAAGGACTTTACAGCGCTCCATTAATCAGGGGACTGTCAAGGACCTAGAGAGATCGGGACGGCCAAAATTGGTAGCAACTGAGGAGATGCAAACGGACATTGCGCAAGCATTTGTTGAAAACCCACATCTTAGCTTACGTCGAGCCGATAGCGAGCAGGATATTTCTCATGAAACAGAACGAAGAGTTTTGAAAAGCATAAAATTCAGTCCTTACAAGATCTATTTGGTACAGAAGCTTAATGAAGATGATCCTCATCGTCGGATTGAATTTTGTGATAGGATGGTGGACAGAATCGATAGAAATACACTTTTTTGTGCAATATATCGTTTTTTCGGACGAAGCTACTTTCACTTCAAAAGGTAAAGTTAACAGACATAATTGTAGATATTGGTCCGGCACAAATCCTGATTGGATGTTGCAGAGTCACACTCAACATCCACAGAAAGTAAATATTTGGGCTGGCATTTTGAATGATACACTTATAGGCTCTTTCTTTATCAATGGTAATCTCAATGCCAATACATATGAAGAGCTACTCAGAAATAAAATTGTACCAGGAATAAGAGAGGTAGCCGGTGATAATTTTGATAATACATGGTATCAGCAAGACGGAGCAGCCGCTCATTACGGTGGGAACGTTCGGGCATATTTAGATCTTGGGTTGCGTCACAGGTGGATTGGAATAAGAAGTGAAATCGAGTGGCCTGCTAGATCCCCTGATATGACGCCTCTCGATTATTTCCTTTGGAGTTATTTGAAGAGTAAAGTTTACTCAACTAAACTACAGAATTTAAATGAACTGCAATATCGATTTTGGAAGAGGCTGCTCAGATTGATAGAGGGATGATTTGTAATGCTGTGACTCATTTTTACAGCCGCCTAACTTTTTGTCAAGAAACCCAAGGGTTCGAGTTTGAACATCATCTCTAAATTTTGAAGAGAACGAAAGCAAACGTGAGAGGCAAGGGGACTTACGCTAATCAAGCACCCCAAAACGTGAGAGGCAAGGGGACTCACGCTAATCAAGCACCCCGAAACGTAAGAGGCACGGGGAGTCACGCAAATCAAGCACCCCAAAACGTGAGAGGCATGGGGACGGGAATTTACTACGTCCACGTCGTTGTTCCTCCCTGTCATTTTGGTCAACCGGTTGTAAAAGACAGTTGAGTCAACGTAAAAGTTCAACGGTTGAATTTGGACAGTTTCTCAACTGTTCATCTTTGAAAGTCGACCATCCTGCGTTTTCTGTGGATGGTTGACTAGACGGTTGACTGGATGGTTGGACTCGGCGGTTGATTGGATGGTTGACTCGACGGTTGATCGGATGGTTGACTCGACGGTTGATCGGATGGTTGACCCGACGGTTGATCGGATGGTTGACTCGACGCAATATATTTAATGAATAATCAAATTATACTGTCTTGATAATTAAATTGATGATTCGCGGAGAATTGAGTAATCAAATACAGGAGGGGGGGCGAGAGAATATCCGCAGCAGATTGTGCGACGGAGTGAGACAACCAACCAGCGGACCAACCATTAGGATTTTTTTTACGGTCGACTTTGTAGTTGTAAAGCTGTCCAGATTCAACCGTTGATATTTTCGGTTGACTTTGCAGTTGCCAAAAATGCTAGGGCTAGGTCATGCTAAAAGTAAATCAAATTTTGACCTTCAATGTCAAATTCGACCGACGACTTGAGTACATATCTGTACGTCGAATTTCTCGTTCTATCGATTGCGGATGTCTAAAAAGGAGTTTTTATTACAATAAAAAGTTGACCTTGACATCACCTTGAAGGTCATGGTCAAGGTCACGATCGAGGTCACCACTAGATGCGCTTTGTTAAAATTGATAACTTTGGTCTTAACGATAGAATTTAAGAAGCGTCTATTCTTGTCCAAGGTATCCATACTGTGTTTAAGTTTAATTAACCCTGCAGTGACCTTCAAGGTCGAAGAAGACCGGTGACTTAAGTACATATCTGTACGTAAAATTTCCTGCTCTATCGATTGCCGATGTCAGAAAAGGGGGTTCTCATTTGAAAAACAAAAGTAGACCTTGAAATAACCTTGAAGGACATCGCCAGGGTCAAAATGAAGGTCGCCATTGAATGGTGACCTTCCTTGAAGAAAGTTATTTCAACAATGACCTTAAAATTTTGGGAAATTGTCTTACCTGTGGAAATATTCAGCCGTCCCGTTACTTTTGTGACACCCTGTATACCAAAGAGATCTCCGTAAATGCGTAAAGATAGAAGAATATTTTTGCAATAGCAATGCCCAATGAACCATCTGCATTAGTTGCACAATTAACGGTGAAAAAGATCGAAAATATTAATAATGCAATACGTAGTGATAGAAAAATATTTTTATTATATCAGTGTTTAATTGTACAACGAACGGTAGAAAATGTCTTTAATAATACTGATGCTTTTTTTTTCTTGAAATCATTTTTATTTTCTCAGGTAAATACGACGGTAAATTAATCCCTACTGTCAAAGAACAATGCTTTGCGATCTGTTTATATAAAAAGTCGCAAACAGCGAACGGTAACGCGATAATTCTTATAATAACGATATTTAACCCAACAACTCATGACTTATTTTTTTACCGTCAAACTTTTATTGGGGTGTATATACACCCCATGCTTTTCTTTGCAATTAAACCGGCCCTACGGGAATAAATGGACTTTATCATACCTCAATTTCTTCGTATTTTCATAAGAAAGTAAATAGTGTGCGAGCCATCTGATTTAATTAACATTCCACTAGTGAACAATCCATTTAAAGACTGAAAAACGGCAAAAACCTCATTTTTGCATAAAAATTAGGGTGTGACCGGACCCCAGTCATGAGTTTTAGGGTTAAATAAAAATTAAAACATAATCATACACAAGAATTGCAATTACTCAGTCCCGTAAGAAATTTAAAAAAATTGCCCTGTATTGTTTTCTTGTACAACGAACGGTGGAAAACGTCTTAAATATTTTTTTTTTTATTCTTGAATAGATTTTTTACTCGCGTCAATATGATGGTGAATTATTCCTAGTCAAAGAATAATGCTTTGCTATCTGTTTGTATTAAAACTCGCAATCAGCGAATCGGTAACGCGATTATTCTGACAATAACATATTTGAATGAAAATAATTTTAAAAAACACGAAAGAAATTGCAATTGCCCATTGAGGCAAGAAATTTAGAAAATTGTCCAATAGTTATTTTTCAATTTGAGAAAAACACCGTAATAACAATATAAAGTCGAAGCGATATTGCTTGCTTCAATGTTTTCAAGATAAAAACACGCGTCAATGTTTAAAAAATAAAATATCCGTGTCCTCTTGTCAACATCAAGGCTGGTTTATCTCGAAAATTCGATTTGAATCATTCTCAAATTGTTCGAATATTGTGTGTATATTATCGTATTTTCTGGTACAGTGCAACCTTGTTTATCCGACCTTCGATTAACTGACATTCCGCATTATCCAAGTCACCTAACTCATCCGAGTCCTCCGCATTAGCCGACGTGTATCCTCGGATAATACGCAGAATCTCGGATAAAACGGAACAATCTGCTATGCCTATGCGTGGAATAGTCCGATATTGCTACTGTTCTCCGTATTTTCCGAGATTTCACTAATCCAAGGTACCCTCTCCCCACATTACCTCGGATAAGCGAGGTTCTACTGTATTTGCCATGGAGGCTAGCAAGGACACTAGAGAGAAGGAGTCGACACCCCCTACTCAAACAGTTCTTTCAATCGGTCGCAGAGGTGTAGTGCTGAGTTCCGCCGAAGGCGTCGCTAGTGTTCGTGGGAGCCCACAATATACAGGGTGATCCAGAATAGGTGTAACAGCGGGAAATGCCGGGTTCGGCAGGTTACTCCGAAGATTTCTACCGAGCCGTTTCCTTTTTTTCGCCTCCGTCATCAAATGGGAAGCATTAGAAAATAGGCGTTCGATCTTCGAAATTAACGCTCGAATCCGCCATGTTGGACGATCGAAAAAGGCAGAAGAGTAGACGAAGGGCCACGAAGTCGTAGCCGACGTCAAGAAGGTTCTGCGAAACAGCAGCGTTTGACAAATGCCAGCGCGCATGATCTGACGTTTAGCGAATCATTCGCTACGTTGGCTGTCAACCTATTCGGCCCGAGAATCGTGCCACACGATTTGACGTTTCACCTATCGTCTGCTATCGCTCGGCGCATTGCGTGCCAAAGCGTGAAGTGCGCCGCAATTAAGGTAGTACTAGCGGATTGACTAGTCGACAGAAAATCTATAAATTATTGAATCTGAAAAAAGCAAAATATAATGTATTTGGGTATAGTAATAAATATGATACAGAAAATAATTATTTGAGAAGTGCATGTAATAACTGTATGTATTATAGTTTGGTAAGTGAAGTAAAATCGCAATCAGATTTGACTTGAGTTGTCACAGGCCGCCATTTCATAATTCTGGCAATATCCGTGGCAACGCTGTATTCAGGTGCTTTCGATACATGTCGAGCATGTGTTTGTTTACCGTATGTGTAATCGTGTGTTGTAGTGTATGTGTAATGCGGTAAGCGAACGCAAAAATGAGTCGATTGAATCGATGATATCTGCTCGAAATGTCCCGTAACCTATATTTATTATGGAGCATACGTGACCGCGACAATTTTCGTGTTATTCGTCGCTTTTCGCATAGCTCTGATCTGACCGGCAAATATTATTATTTCCGTTCCAAAGTTCGATCCGCACGGATTCCCTATATGGTGCGGGTTAAATGCGTTGATTTCGTGAATTAATTTCTATTGTATTTAGCCGGTAAGACCTGCAGAGTTTTCGCGGATGTCATTTTTTATGTTTCTACTACAGCATAAAAAAAAATCAACTTTTTTTCTAATGAGGAGGTTCGCGCACGTACTGCCTTAATGACCTTTACGAATTTTGCCGCGATTATCCATCGAGAGCGCCTGTTCTTTTTGCTTCCTTAAGAAATAAAAATTAACAAAACCAAAGAATTGTGAATGATTATCGAATTTCGATATACCGAACGATTTTTTTTGCGTATTGAAAAAAAATCAATACGTAAGTTTTTATTAACAAACTCTCAATAACTTGACGCTAAATTTTCGAGAATTGGATGTTTTCGGGATTTCATTTCTCATTCGACCACTCCGTTCAGTATCATAGTCGGATTGATCTCCAAAAATACATTTTTCTGTACGAATATAATCTCAAAGTGTGTTCGAGCTGGGTTAGGAAACATGAGGAGAAGCTTTCCATTTCCTCATTAGGGGAGGCGAAATCAGTCGGTTTCGGCAGCCGAAAATCGTTACGACGTTTTTTTAGGATTGAAAATAGATGAGAAGATCTTCTGCCCCGCCTGAGATACAATTTTTCACGTACCGATACGGGTTGATTATGGAAATCCCAAAACGTTGCGACTCTGTTTGCGGTTTCTCTTAAGGGGTAACACCACTCGAGCGGCAGAAAATTAGGCCTAACTTTGACAATTTATTTGGCAGTATGAAACAAGGAATAGGATTTCTTATGAGAGGGTTTATGTAAGACATATTAAAGTATGTAAAAATTATTGTAATTTTCATACAACATAGCGACGATAGAGACCATCTTGAAAAAATTGTTTTTCAAACTGGGAGGCCGGAATACGCGAACCCTTAGCATGAATCGATTTGAATTTTGATCGCAGCTTCATAATTACATTCTCTAATAGACTGCGATTTTATCTGACTTCCGGTCAGAATGGGTAGAGCATTCTGACGATGGTGCGAGAACGACGGTAGGAGCATTGTTTATTTAACAACGATAAAATCGGTGCGCGGAATGGTTCTCGGGGCCTCGATCGTAGGACCCGATATTACTGCCCCGAATTCGTCTCTGATTTTATCTTACTTCCGGTCAGAATGGGTCGAAAAGTCTGACGATGCTGCGAGAACGACGGTAGGAGTATTGTTTATTTAACAAAGATAAAATCGGTGCTCGGAATTGTTCTCGGGGCCTCGAGCGAACATTCCCGATATTACTGCCCTGAAATCGTCTCCGATTTTATCTTACTTCCGGTCAGAATGGGTCGACAAGTCTGACGATGCTGTGAGAACGACGGTAGAAGAATTGTTTATTTAACAAAGATAAAATCGGTGCTCGGAATGGTTCTCGGGGCCTCGAGCGAACATTCCCGATAATACTGCCCCGAATTCGTCTCCGATTTGATCTTACTTCCGGTCAGAATGGGGCGAGAAGTCTAAAGATGCAGCGAGAACGACGATTGGAGAATTGTTTATTAAACAAAGATAAAATCGGTGCTCGGGATGGTTCTCGGGGCCTCAAGCGAACTTTCCCGATATTACTGGCCCGAATTCGTCTCCGATTTTATCTTATTTCCGGTCAGAATGGGGGAAGAAGTCTAAAGATGCAGCGAGAACGACGATTGGAGCATTGTTTATTTAACAAAGATAAAATCGGTGCTCGGAATGGTTCTCGGGGCCTCGAGCGAACATTACCGATAATACTGCCCCAAATTTGTCTCCGATTTTATCTTACTCTCGGTGAGAATGGGTCGACAAGTCTGACGATGCTGCGAGAACGACGGTAGAAGAATTGTTTATTTAACAAAGATAAAATCGGTGCTCGGAATGGTTCTCGGGGCCTCGAGCGAACATTCCCGATAATACTGCCCGGAATTCGTCCTCGATTTTATCTTACTTCCGGTCAGAATGGGTCGAAAAGTCTGACGATGCTGCGAGAACGGCGGTAGGAGCATTGTTTATTTAACAAATATAAAATCGGTGCTCGGAATGGTTCTCGGGGCCTCGAGCGAACATTCCCGATATAACTGCCCCGAAATCGTCTCCGATTTTATCTTACTTCCGGTCAGAATGGGTCGACAAGCCTGACGATGCTGTGAGAACGACGGTAGAAGAATTGTTTATTTAACAAAGATAAAATCGGTGCTCGGAATGGTTCTCGGTGCCTCGAGCGAACATTCCCGATATTACTGCGCCGAATTCGTCTCCGATTTTATCTTACTTCCGGTCAGAATGGGTCGAAAAGTCTCACGATGCTGCGAGAACGATGGTAGGAGCATTGTTTATTTAACAAAGATAAAATCGGTGCTCGGAATGGTTCTCGAGGCCTCGAGCGAACATTACCGATAATACTGCCCCAAATTCGTCTCCGATTTTATCTTACTTCCGGTCAGAATGGGTCGACAAGTCTGACGATGCTGCGAGAACGACGGTAGAAGAATTGTTTATTTAAGAAAGATAAAATCGGTGCTCGGAATGGTTCTCGGGGCCTCGAGCGAACATTCCCGATAATACTGCCCCAAATTCGTCTCCGATTTTATCTTACTTCGGGTCAGAATGGGGCGAAAAGTCTAAAGATGCAGCGAGAATGACGATTGGAGCATTGTTTATTTAACAAAGATAAAATCGGTGCTCGGAATAGTTTTCGGGGCCTCGATCGGAAATTCCCCATATTACTGCCCCGAAATCGTCTCCGATTTTATTTTACTTCCGGTCAGAATGGGTCGAGCATTCTGACGATGCAGCGAGAACGGAGGTCGGACCATTGTTTATTTAACAAAGATAAAATCGGTGCTCGGAATGGTTCTCGGTGCCTCGAGCGAACATTCCCGATATTGCTGCCCCGAAATCGTCTCCGATTTTATCTTACTTCCGGTCAGAATCGGTCGAGAAGTCTAAAGATGCAGCGAGAACGACGATTGCAGCATTGTTTATTTAACAAAGATAAAATCGGTGCTCGGAATGGTTCTCGGGGCCTCGAGCGAACATTCCCGATAATACTGCCCCAAATTCGTCTCCGATTTTATCCTACGTCCGGTCAGAATGGGGGAAGAAGTCTAAAGATGCAGCGAGAACGACGATTGAAGCATTGTTTATTTAACAAAGATAAAATCGGTGCTCGGAATGGTTCTCGGGGCCTCGAGCGAACATTACCGATGTTACTGCCCCGAAGTCGTCTACGGTTTTATCTTACTTCCGGTAAGAATGGGTCGAGAAGTCTGGCGATGGTACGAGAACGACGGTAGGAGCATTTTTTATTCAACAAAGATAAAATCGTAGCTCGGAATGGTTCTCGGGGCCTCGATCGTACGTTCCCGATATTACTGCGCCGAATTCGTCTCCGATTTTATCTTACTTCCGGTCAGAATGGGTCGAAAAGTCTCACGATGCTGCAAGAACGACGGTAGGAGCATTGTTTATTTAACAAAGATAAAATCGGTGCTCGGAATGGTTCTCGGGGCCTCGAGCGAACATTACCGATAATACTGCCCCAAATTCGTCTCCAATTTTATCTTACTTCCGGTCAGAATGGGTCGACAAGTCTGACGATGCTGCGAGAACAACGGTAGAAGAATGGTTTATTTAACAAAGATAAAATCGGTGCTCGGAATGGTTCTCGGGGCCTCGAGTAAACATTCCCGATAATACTGCCCCGAATTCGTCTCCGATTTTATCTTACTTCCGGTCAGAATGGGGGAAGAAGTCTAAAGATGCAGCGAGAACGACGATTCGAGCATTGTTTATTTAACAAAGATAAAATCGGTGCTCGGAATGGTTCTCGGTGCCTCGAGCGAACATTCCCGATATTACTGCGCCGAATTCGTCACCGATTTGATCTTACTTCCGGTCAGAATGGGTCGAAAAGTCTCACGATGCTGCGAGAACGATGGTAGGAGCATTGTTTATTTAACAAAGATAAAATCGGTGCTCGGAATGGTTCTCGAGGCCTCGAGCGAACATTACCGATAATACTGCCCCAAATTCGTCTCCGATTTTATCTTACTTCCGGTCAGAATGGGTCGACAAGTCTGACGATGCTGCGAGAACGACGGTAGAAGAATTGTTTATTTAAGAAAGATAAAATCGGTGCTCGGAATGGTTCTCGGGGCCTCGAGCGAACATTCCCGATAATACTGCCCCAAATTCGTCTCCGATTTTATCTTACTTCCGGTCAGAATGGGGCGAAAAGTCTAAAGATGCAGCGAGAACGATGATTGGAGCATTGTTTATTTAACAAAAATAAAATCGGTGCTCGGAATAGTTTTCGGGGCCTCGATCGGAAATTCCCCATATTACTGCCCCGAAATCGTCTCCGATTTTATTTTACTTCCGGTCAGAATGGGTCGAGCATTCTGACGATGCAGCGAGAACGGAGGTCGGAGCATTGTTTATTTAACAAAGATAAAATCGGTGCTCGGAATGGTTCTCGGTGCCTCGAGCGAACATTCCCGATATTACTGCCCCGAAATCGTCTCCGATTTTATCTTACTTCCGGTCAGAATCGGTCGAGAAGTCTAAAGATGCAGCGAGAACGACGATTGGAGCATTGTTTATTTAACAAAGATAAAATCGGTGCTCGGAATGGTTCTCGGGGCCTCGAGCGAAAATTCCCGATATTACTGCCCCGAAATCGTCTCCGATTTTATCTTACTTCCGGTCAGAATCGGTCGAGAAGTCTGACGATGCTGCGAAAACGACGGTAGGAGTATTGTTCATTTAACAAAGATAAAATCGGTGCTCGGAATGGTTTTCGGGGCCTCGAGCGAACATTCCCGATGTAACTGCCCCGAATTCCTCCTCAATTTTATCTTACTTCCGGTCAGAATGGGTCGAAAAGTCTGACGATGCTGCGAGAACGGCGGTAGAAGCATTGCTTATTTAACAAATATAGGATGGGACAAAGAGGGATGGCGCCACTATTGCTAAGACCTCGAGAAGTGAGCTGCGTGCGGCAGAGACAAAACAAATAAATAATGAGAAGTGAGCTGTGTGTGAGGTAGAATGATACTTGAGAATTGCGCTGCGTGCGAGAGAGATGCAAAGCGATATATACCAGAGAGATCTCCGTAAATGCGTAAATATAGGAGAATATGTTTAATATAGCAATGCCCAATGAACAATATGCATTAACTGCATAATTAACGGTGAAAAAGGTTGAAAATAATAATGATGCAATACGTATTGATGGAAAATATTTTTATTATACAGTGTTTAATTGTACACCGAACGGTAGAAAATGTCTTAAATATAATACTAATGCTTTTTTTTCTTGGATACATTTTTATTTTCTTAGGTAAACACGACGGAAAATTAATCCCCACTGTCAAAGAACAATGCTTTACGATCTGCTTATATAAAAACTCGCAAACAGCGAACGGTAACGCGATTATTGTTGCGATAATGATATTTAACCCAACAACTCATGACTTTTTTTAAATCGTCAAATGCATGTCTGGGGTGTATATGCACCCCGTGCTTTTCTTTGTCATTAAAGCGGTCCTACGGAGATAAATAGACCTTATCATACCTCAATTTCTTCGTATTTTCATAAGAAAGTAAATAGTGTGCGAGCCATCTGATTTAATTACCATTACTGAACAATCCATTTAAAGACTGAAAACGGCAAAAAACACATTTCTTGCATAAAAATTGGGGTGCGACCGGCCCCCAGTCATAAGTTTTAGGGTTAAATAAAAATTGGAAGATAATCATAGACGAGAAATTGCAATTACTCAGTGCCGTAAGGAATTTTAAACAATGTCTTGTATTATTTTCTTGTACAATGAATGGTGGAAAAGGTCTGTATGTATTCTTGAATACATTTTTTACTCAAGTCAATATGATGGTAAATTATTCCTAGTCAAAGAACAATGCTTTGCGATCTGTTTGTATTAAACCTCACAATCAGCGAATCGGTAACACGATTATTCTGACGTTAACATATTTGAATTAAAATAAAAAGAAAATCACACAAAAGAAATTACAATTACTCATTGAGGTAAGAAATTTAAAAAATTGTCCAGTAGTCATTTTTCGATTTGAGAAAAACACCGTAATAACAATATGAAGTCGAAGCGATATTGATTGCTTCAATGTTTTGAAGATAAAAACATGCTTCAATGCTTTGAAGATTAAATATCTGTGTCCTCTTGTCAACATCAAAGCTGGTTCGTCTCGAAAATTCGATTTTAACAATTCTTAAATTGTTCGAATATTGTGTGTATATTATCGTATTTTCCCGTACAGTAGAACCTCGTTTATCCGACCTTCGATTTCTGCGTATTATCCGAGGTGCATCGTCGGATAATACGCAGAATCTCGGATAAAACGGAATGATCTTCTATGCCTATGCGTGGAATAGTCCTATATTGCTACTGTTTTCCGTATTATCCGAGATGTCACTAATCCGAAGTACATTCTCCCCACATTACCTCAGATAAGCGAGGGTCTACTGTATTTGCCATGGAGGCTAGAATGCGTATTCGATCCTCTTCCATCTCTTTTACATGCATCGATACTCAGCTTACTTCTCGAGGTCTTAGAGATAGTGGCGCCATCCCTGTTTGACCACATGTTTGTAGCCACTTTGAAATGCACAGATCAGGCTCCTCCTACTCTAGCTTCGATGTACCGGCCAATTACATGGCCGTATGGTCAAATCCAAAGAACACATATTACATGGAACAACACCGCTTATGGGACGATTTGGCAAGATTTCTTGGGGGAGTTTCGTAGTTACTCCCCCAATCACCTAAAACGCTGCCTGTGTCGATGTGCACGCACACATCCGCAGGCGCGCTTGGCTCCACCCAGCTCCACCTCTTCCTACCAGGAAGACTAGAGGTAAGGAGCACGGTCTTACATACAGGTCTTGCAACGAAGGTGGTGGGGGTGGTACGCTTAATGTCGGCAATAAGCTTTGGCTTATAGCCACAAGAGCGGCGCTGCGAACTTGTCATAGCGGCTAGACAAGTAAATAGACATAAATAAAAAAAGATAAAATCAACTTACCTCTGCGATAACTCGACCGTTTAAGTCATATTTTACCCACTTTCTTAGAATGTATCGTTGGAGAAAATGTTTCTCACACACGAATTGCGAAGGCATGAGCTGAGAAATTCCTGGAATTGCAGTGATCCATTTTTGACGACGTTCGATATTCGACGGAACCCGAAACACCGAACGTTTTTCCTTTACTAACTGACGTCCAGTATCACACGTTGGAACCGCACACGGATTAGTCGTCATTATTATGTAAAAATCCGCACGATATCACCGTCATAAAAAAACACGTGATTTTTTTAATAACGGTTATGTAAAACTTTATAGTAGCCGATTAAGTGAGGTTGTGTTGCCACATGCGTCTTCCGCTGTTTCGACTATGATTTGATTGAAGCGATGCGAGCGGCGGTCAAGGAAATTAACGAGCCGACAGTAAGACGACCACCCCCACCACCAATATTTGATTCAGTTGCAAGACCTGTATGTAAGACCGTGGTAAGGAGTACGAACGCCATGTCGTCGAAACGTCCGCAAAAGTGAGGACAAGAAGGGCGGCGCTGCTCTCCTACCGCACCGAAGTAAAGTCAGCAACAAACCAGTGCCGTACGATACGCTCCCTCATATGGAGCGATAATTTGATCAAATGAATTGTAAAGGCAGTGCCGTACGATATGCAAAAAGCACCCTTTGCCACTTCATATGGAACGATCATTTCATCAAATTAGTTGTACAACCAGTTGGTGAAGGCAATTTCTATATAGATAGACAGAATTCTTATATATAGATTGTTTTGGAGAATACCGGAATACAGAAATTAAGTCAGTTTTTTTGTTGCGGAAGGAGTAACAAACAAAATGTATTTATAGACACAAGGAAATTCATAAGAAATTTGCATCCAGACAAAAAATTTACAGATTATCACCATATTTACATATTGTAACACGCTGTACAGATAAAGAATGATAACGAAAAAACGGAAATAAAGTCAGTTTTTTTTCCTCGCGGAAACCGTAACAAACAAAATTTATTTATAGACACAAGAAAATTCATAAGAAATTTTAATCCAGACAAAAGTTTTTCAAATTATCACATCTCATATTTACACATTATGATACGCTGTACAGATAAAGAATAATAACGAAATACAGATATTAAGTCAATGTGTTTTTTTTCGTTGCGGAAGCAGTAAAAACATAGACACAAGAAAATTCATAAGAATTTTGAATTCAAACATAAGATTTACAAATTATCACACATCATATTTGCACATTATGACACGCTGTACAGATAAATCGATGTTACAGTTTTGATTTTTTCCTATTGTCTTTCGTTTTAATTTTCCTTGCGTGATTATTTTCGTTGACCGATCTTGCTAGAAAATGTCCTCTCATGACGAGATAATAGTTTATCACTCTCTTCGTGAGCTCTTCGTTGTGTGCTTGACATCCTACGTACTCTGAATTTTTCATGTCCGAAACTTTGTCGAGAACTTGATGGAGAGTGTTGATTTTAACGGTAGTTCTCGATCGATCGCTGCACTCCAAGTTTGTCTCGCGCTCGGGCATTGAAAGCAACAATTCAAACAATATTATAAGCTTTTATTTAATTTGACTTCCTATGACAATGGCAAATTGATATTTCATCCACTCACCCACTCACTTCCCATTTTCACGCCTCGAAAATAAACATTTCGTTTATTTTCGAGACATGAGACAAAACGTGCAATATACGAAAAAAATCCATATATTGCACGTTTTGTCTCATCGACGGGACGCTCGCTCCATATCTCGCGTTTGTTTGGGTTAATATTTGGGCGATAATTTTTATTTCACTCGGTACGATAAAACGAAATCATTCTTTTTATGAATGTAAGTACTATTTTTCTTACCTACAATTGATTGTTTTCGCCGCAGATCACTAAATATATTTTATACCGAGACAATTATTTTTTGTACATCTAACACAATTCGAAAAATTGGTTAGCCCGAACACGCTTTCTGCCAACACGGACGACGAGCGGGAATCATCGATGACACATGACGTCGGTTGTGTTCTTGTCGCTTAGTTCACATCGGTACGGCCATGCACTAGTGACGCACGCCGTGAAAACACTAACTACTAAAATCCACAGTTTCACGGACCCTTTTGGATCGGGCTCGCCACAGGCGTTCGTACTCCTTACCTCTAGTCTTCCTGTCTTCCTACGCTCGAGCCAACTACGGTTGAGGTGATTTCGCGTCTCGCTCGCTCTCTTGCATATTCCAATGTTAACAGCAGCAACGGTCGAGCGGTCTAAGGCACGTGCTCATTCTGCCGGGGAGCCCCGGCTTTAAATCGATCTTTTTTCGCCCCTACTGTCTCCTTTCCATCTCACCCGTTCTATCTCTTTTTAACATGCCCTCAGCGATTTCTTCCAAGGAACGTGCTACGCGGTACAAAAATCTGTTGATACTTTGCTTACATCTGTCAGAAATTTGACAGGACTCGGACATATTCATGATTATTAATACTGAATATCAATCTAACTAGTTAATTAATCGTGTATTCTTGTATTTCGCGCTTTTCTGTTAGACTCTTTGCCCACGGAAAATTGGCTGTTTAAAATTGTTTGTGAGTTGCAACATTGTTAACGATGCCATCGTGTAGCAGATGTGCCTATAATCGATGCAAAAATGTTCCCAAGACGAGTTCCAAGCTGAGCTTCCATCGTTTTCCTAACAACGACGACACGTAAATGTTTAGACGAAAATAATTTTTAACGGGTTACGTGAGTTTTTAAGCCAAAAAGCATATTTTCGTTATTAAAGAAAATATAATTGATAAATGATTTTATTCCAAATGATGAGCACATAAAAGAGCAACATTACAATAATATTTTTTTAAATGTCATTAAAAAATCTGGGTATTCAGCCGGTGGGACCTGGTTTCCGGTGACCCCTCGGAAAAACGGTGGACACGATTTCTCGAAACCTAATGCACCAATCTTATTGAAATGTTGCACTCTTTTTCAAAATAGCATTGACTAGTGATAGAGCGAAGGTTTTTTTTCGATTACAACTAATTTCAGAAGACTATGCGTAGCGTAAATTGTACCAAAAAATGAACTATTTTGCATAGAACTTGGCCGAAAATCAAAATTCTTTTTTAAATGCTTCATAGAAACACTAGTCAATGCTATTCTGAAGAAGGGTGCAAAATTTCAATAAGATCGATGCGATAGTTTTTGAGAAATGGTGTCCACCGTTTTTTCAGGGGTCTCCGGACACCAGATCCCACCAGCTGGGTTTGTGTGTTTGGGTTTGGTTGAATTGGTTTAGGTTATATAGATATAGATTATATTCAGGTTATATCGGAGGGGTGGGGTATCGATC
Organism: Ophion obscuratus; assembly: GCA_964007375.1. Classification (NCBI taxonomy): domain Eukaryota; kingdom Metazoa; phylum Arthropoda; class Insecta; order Hymenoptera; family Ichneumonidae; genus Ophion; species Ophion obscuratus. The sequence continues at coordinate 17,224,697 of OZ023317.1, forward strand.
GGCCGTGGCGAGCGATGTAGATATACTCGTGCGGGCTAAAAAATGAACTTTAAAACTCGATTTCTATTGGAACGCGCCAAAAATCCCTTCAGGGGATGTCTTTATATATTAAATGGAACATCTGTGCAAAATTTCGGACGAATCAGGTGTAATAGCTTTTCGGAAGTTCATCCTGTAACGACAGTAAAAAAAGGGGGGGGGACCGAATACTTTAAGAAAATATTTAAGATAAATATTCGTAGCCGCAACCTTTCAAGAAGAATGCAAAAAAGTCTGACTCTACAAAATTGGCGCAAACTTTTTTATTCCAGTTTATTGTTAGGTATAATAATTGATTGTGACCTATTGTTTACTAAACGCCACTATAATTTATCACTGATTCAGAAGGGCCCCCCTTGTGCCCCCCCCCCCCCCCAAAATACGGCCGTCCGCGCAGAAATATCTCAACGTGATCTTAAATGATGCGCTGTCTCCTACCGAACCGTCCAACGCTTGGTCGGTCAGTCGACCTTTAATACAAGCGGGACAGCACGATAGCCCGATAGGCATACGCGAGAGAGAGAGGGAGAGAGAGAGAGAGAGAGAACCGCGAGAGGCGTGCCTTGAACCTCTATCATTGCGTGTGGCACACCGATACATCGCCACGCAGTCTACCGGCGGAAATACTAACTACATTTTTTCTGCCAAATATTAACACGGGCCGTGGAGTTTCATGTAATATCTGTTCTTTGTCAAATCGCTCTAGAGCGTAAACCGGAGCCAGCCCAAAGGAAACAAAGGAAGAAAGAAATAAGATTGGACCACGGTCTTACATACAGGTCTGGAAACGAAGCCAGATTTCAATGGAGTCGTGAGGCAGCGTTACGAGCTTCACTTTTCATCCCGCTCGCGGCCACCGCCGTCGCTACTATCGGCGAGTACCCAGTGTTGCCAACTGCTACCGAAGGCCTGTAGCTAAGAATTTTACAGAAAGTTGCTAGATTGAGTAATTTGTTCGTCCTGAAAAGGGGCCGTCCATAAATTACGTCATTTTAAAATAGGGGGGGGGGTCTGGTCGTTAGATGACGGTAACGTTAATTTGATCACAACGATATGACGGATAGGATGATTTCAGGGGGGGGGGGGTCAAAAATCAGCAAAAGTCGATGACGTAATTTATGGACGGCCCCAAAGTAGCTAGAAATAGCTAAATTTCCCAGTAAAAATAAATACCGTTTTACATGAATACTAGAAATCACACAGCGATATTTTATTAAAGGCTTTAATATTTATTGCATTTAAAATGTAAGTCACAAAATAAAACACAAATAAATCAGCTATAAACTATAATAATAAATTTTAAATTTGATTATACATATATATATACATATAACACTATATAACTACTTAATTGACCATTTTAAAAAGGAACATTATTCAATTAAATACTAGAGGAAGATGTAGAAGGTTGTGAACACTGGGAAAATAATGATAAATCTTGTGCAGCTGAATCAGCTCCACTTGATTTTGAATATTTTTCTACAGTTCCTATTTTGTCAAGTACGGACTTAGGAAGGACGTAGTTGTGACAGCATTGGCCGCTTTTCCTTAGCGAATCTCTTATACAGAGGATAGAATTAAGAGTAAACTCATTCTATTCCTCTGTTTATTTTTTATTAAATTCATTTGGGAGAATAATCTTTCTACCTCAGCATTTGAATGTGGAAGTGAAAGACATGCTATAGCGAGTTCGCTTATGTCTTTAAGTATATTATTTCCAGAAGCATTTTTATATTTTTTAACCTCCACCCAAAACGGTATTATTTCTTGCGATACCCATTTGAACGAATGAAGAATATGCCACTTTTGCATTATCTTATCTATTTTTTCTGGTGTGAATCCCAAAATTTCAGCAAGATTCATAATATCGTTTGTTTTGACGGGTTTTACTGCTTCTTCAGGACTTAGTAACTCCATAGATTCTAATTGTTTATAGTTATCTGGAAGTCTTTGTTGTAATTCGGTAACCAGGCGCATTAAAAATGTGACGCAGCGTTGTCTTATTGCATTTGAAGTCTCGGTATCAAATGAATGTTTAGATATTTCTTTTTCAAATATATAACCAAGATACGGCCTAGGGTTTAAATCTGTATCAGTTATGGGATCCAAAATGTTTCTCTGCAATCTTGTTGGCATTAAAATTCTTTGGCTAACTGACTGTATTAGTGTTTTTAGAGTGTTCAGCAGTTTTAATGGGTTAGAGTATTCGCTCTCAAATGCCTTAATTGCAATCTGAACATCATTCAAAATGCTTCTTAAAAATATTAAATATAAATAGTTTCTATTATCCTCAAGCATACTGTATATAAGTTCAGCAGCGTAACAATTTTTATTTCCCCTTGCCAAGTTAAAATGCAATTTCAACTCTTCCCATTGCGATAGAATCTTTGTAACTGCTGGCTCTATCGACAGCCAACGAGTATCGCACACCTTTGTAATTTTTAAAGGTGCTTCTCCACAGTTGATAAGCTCATATATTTTTTATATTCATCTCTCCTTTTTGGAGAAACAGAAAACCATTTATAAATTTCTCTAACTAAAAACTCAATATTTCTTGGCAGAGAAAATTCAGACGCATGAGTCACTGCAAGCTGTAATGAGTGACAGACACAGCGTATCAGTATCAAATGTTGAAGACCATAGTCACGTTTTAATATAGCATGAACGCCGTTGTTGATCCCTGTCATAACTGATGCGTTATCTGTACCTATACCAATCATTTGATTAATATTTAACTTGTAATTCTCCAAACAAGCAACTAAACCCTCCACAATGCCTTTTGCATCTGCTCTTTCGATAGAAACCAGCTCCAAAAGGGAGCTTACTATTTTTTCTTGTTTATTGCTATAATATCTAATTACAAGACCAAGATGTTTGCTGACGCTCACGTCTGTTGACTCATCTAGTAAAATACTGTACTTCTGATTCCCAATGTCGTCCAAAAGTTCCTGGCGAAAGTGAGAGGTTTACACGTTTTTCATTATTTCTGTGCATTTCGTTCGATGTAACTTTAACCCATCAGTGGCTTTAGAATCTTTGAAGCACTTGCTGCATAGCTCGCCCAAGTGGTCCACACTCATAGTAGAACAATGCTCTGCGATAAATAAAGTCAAAGCACCTTCAGCTGCATCACAAGGCCTGCTTGAACTTTCTTTGGCAATAACTTTGAAAGTAATCTCTTTATTACCTGTAAATAAAGATAATAATAATTATAACTTTTTATAAAATTGGAAACTGTCGAGAAACTGATGGGAATAATACAAATATTATTTCCGATTTATATTTAATTTAAAGATAAAGCCGTGATGGCTTAGTGGTTTGATCGTTCGTCTCATTTTTTAACACTGACTTGTATCGTTTGTCTATGATCATGAGCATTCTGCGAGAAGGTAAAAACTTCATGCAAAGTCTAAATTCGTACAGGGTACGCGTGGAAATTATAGCCGTGCCCAGCAGTGTGAATCGGTTAATGATTAGGTGAGGTAAAATAAAATTCTGAACTATAACACCTACCTGTTTTGAGTTCCAATTTGTGTTTATGTTTTTTCGTCTGGGCATGTTTCTTAATACCAAACAGCTTGGCAATTATTTCCATGGAACAATATGTACAAAATGCTTTGGTTGAGTCTCCACTTGATGGTTTTAACCAGCCTTTGAACTCATCCATTTTTTCCCACTCTGATCTATAGTTCTGGACGTAAGCCTTTTTTTTAAACGGTAAATCCATTTTCCCTTTGAATATTATTTTCCTTCACTTGAACCAACTATTTTATTTCGACCAACGAACTGAGTCTACCGATGACGATCGATGGAATGAAAAGAATAAAATGAAATTGAAACACAGACGTATGAAAGTAGTAAAAGGGGAATCCCAACAGGCCATAGTCAGACAATCAAGGGAATCCCCAAAGTGATTCCGCTCGGATTTCAATTTTCATACGAACGAGTAAGCAAGTCGCATGATACGTTATCTCGCTCACTCTTGTAGGTGTTCATTGCTACTAGTCTATTTTTCGGGGATTCCCGGCCGGCACTTTTTTCTGTTCACCGCTCTGGCCAACAACCAAAAGTTGCTAGAAAAAGTAGCTAAAAAGTTTAGCTACAAGTTTCGAGAAATTGTAGCTGCCTGACATCAAAAAATTGCTAAATCTAGCTATAAAGTAGCTAAGTTGGCAACAGTGCGAGTACCTCCAACCACGGTCTTCTGTGATCTCTCCCTTCGCCCCTTGCCTTATCTTAGACCATGCCCCGTGCCATTTATCACTCCATTTTTTACTACAACGTTCTCGATAACTTCGGTTCGCGTCAACGAGCATTTGTAGTTTGAAAAATATTCGTAAAGCTGGCGAAGGTGGACCGTTGTTTCAGGGCTTTCTAAACTGACGAACCAATAAAGGTATTTGTATATTCAACATTCTATGTGTTGCGTATTTTTTTCCTTTCGTCATCGAAAGAAAATTCGAATAAAAATCCATTTCACTCGAAAAAGGTAAGTATTTTTATTTATTTTTTAAATTTTATATTGTTCTTCTTCCAGCCATACAGGATCTTCTCCTTTTTACAAGCCCCACTTCTATTCTCTTCCACAATCCCCCGTCCTTATTCCACAATTCTTTCTCATCTACCTCTATTCCCCCTTCGTCCCCCCACGAAAAGGGTAATGTGCATTTCGGATCATCGAGAAGAGCGAGAGAGACGGACGGAAGCTGTTCTGTCCTTGTCGCACACGTACACGCCAATAGCAATGCCACGTAGTGGCGAAAATTGGAAACAAACGTGGGTTCGTTAACAGTGCCTACCCCCACCACGGCCGTTTCCAGATCTGTATGTAAGACCGAGGATTGGACTCCTTGCCTACAGCACTATTATAGGTCGTGTTCGTTGGGTCTTATCCACGGTCTTACATACAGGTCTTGCAACGAAGCTAAATTTTCGTGGTGGGGGTAGGCACTCTTATATGTTTTAATTTTCGATTCACTAGGCGCCGCTACGCGTCGCTACTAGCGAGGGGAAGTAGTTTCCCCCTTACCTCTTACCGGCGAATGAGCCAAAGGTGTTTACGTCACGCAGCCAACGGCGCATGCGTTGCGGTCAGGAGGGAAAAGGACACAAGAGCTATTTCTCTCTTCGTCGCACCACTACTTCCCCTTGCCGTCACGCACCAAGCGGCAGAAATCGGAATGAAAAGCAAAACATCTAAAGGTGCCTACCCCCACTACCGCCGTTGTCAGACCTGTATGTAAGACCGTGGTCTTATCATTTTGATTGCGCATGCGCATAATGATGCGCATTTGTTGATGCGGACGTTTCATTGCGCAGTTGCGAGTTGCACATCATTATGCACATGCGCACTTGTTCGTATCAAAATGATGAGACCCAACGAACGAACACGACCATAGTCTCCTTGTTAAGGATCTTCGTTGACAATAATGAACAGTTACACATAGGTCGTGGTCGGTGGGTCTCATCATTTTCATTGCGCATGCGCATAATGATGCGCATTTGATGATGCGCACGTTTCATTGCGCAGTTGCGTGTTGCGCATCATTATGCACATGCGCACTTGTTCGTATCAAAATGATGAGACCCAACGAACACGACCCTTGCCTCAAATTGATCTAATCGTTCACCGCCGGCGCAATTCCAATGATCATACACGTATAGAAAACACTGATACGAAGTAATACATCTAGATAACCTTCAAACATGGGTATTCGTGGCTTAATGACCTATATGAAGCAGAATCCGGCATATCACGAGCTTTACGAATTGCACGGAGGATATATCGTAATCGACGGTCACAGTCTCGCATCCCAGATATACATTTCGTCGAGATGCAACTGTTCATTCGGTGGCGATTACGACGTGTACGCTCGCGCCGTAGCTGAATTCTTCGACGACATTATCAAGTGCGCGGTCGTACCGTTGATCATATTGGATGGTGGTAAGGAAGAAAAAAAAATGAAGACTGCGCTTCAGAGAATGACGGAAAAGTTGAAATCAGCGGCGTGTTACGTTCCGGCCTCTCAAGCCCAAACAACATTCACACCCTTGGGGTTGATGCTTGTTTTCGAGAGGGTCCTGAAGCAAAAAGGACTTAAGATGTTTCGTTGCATGCACGAGGCCGACGCAGCAGTAGCGGGAGTGGCCAAGGTCCTGCGCTGTCCGGTGCTTAGTTACGACTCGGATTTCTACATCTTTGGCGTCGCCTACATACCGATAAGTACTCTTATGCCGTACCCCGTGAAAACGAGTGCAGGCTGTTACGCAAAACGCTGCAAACTTTTCAGACCGGAGAATTTTTACCGCCGTTTGCCTGGCCTGGACGAGTCCGTTCTACCGCTAGCTTCCATTCTTCTCGGCAACGATTATGTGCAGAGCAAGACCTTCAAGAACTTCTTCCAATGTCTGAGACTGATGCGTCAGAACAGCAGACTGTACAATCAGAACCAGGCGAGGATTCATACCGTACTGACATGGTTGAGGAATTACAATCTCCAAGACGCAGTTGCCGCTATTTTAAGCAAATTACCACGGAAGCGTCGTCGCGGTGTACTCCGCGTCATAGAGAACATAGTGAACTACTATCGCGACTTGCCGTGCGAGCCGCTCGCATCGCTGGGATTCAAAGAGCAATACGGCGCTGAGATGAGCAGACGGCGAAGCAACCAGAGGACGTTCGAGTTTCGAGGAAACGTCGACACGCTGGAGTCGAAACAATTGTGGAGGGACGGCATCCAATCCGAAGATTCAAGCCCTGATGCAGATTCTGACGAGGAGCTCTTCGAAGTCGTTGCAAAGAGCGAGGAGGAGGAGGATCCGAAGAAGCCTGGGGAGGTTGATTTTCCTCCTTGGTTCCTGGAGCAATACATCAGGGGGGATTTTCCGCCTTGCTTTGTCAACCTAATGTGCATGAGGGTGTTTACGATTCCGATACAGATTGAAGACCACAAATATCCTAGCACGTCCGACATGAGTTTGGGAATTTTTCGAGTGATCGAGGGTCTGCTGATCGCGGGTCGGCAAGTCTCCGATTTGACGTACTTCACGCGAGACGGCACGCAATTAGTCAAGCGTCGCCTGAGCGAGCCGGTACGTGATACCTGCTCTACCACGTTTCCAGCACTTCGCCATCTCCGAGATATGGAACCGGAAACGAGAAAGCGTATCATCGACGATACTCTGGAGATAACAGGGAAGGAAAAACTGCTGGAGGAAATCCCTCCGCAATGGAGATTGTACGTTGCGACGATATTGTACTGGATGACGAGATCGGACGAACCACCGCGTGATTCGTGTCACTTGCACGCTCTTCTCTTCACGATGCTCTTTGGTGTGATCGACAAAAAAATTGGGTACCATCGATCTCTCCCCAGCTTGGGAAAGCTGCAGGCCAGTGCTACGTCCCGAGTAGCGCCGGAGCACGGAAAAAGCATAATTGAAGCTCTCGATGCCGTAACAAAGGACGATTGCATACGCGCCGTTCCTTTCTTCGTTTCCATCGGCACGATGGATCCACAATTGGTCGCGTGTCCGCGAAAATACAACGTCACGATCGTTCACGTATTCTCGCAGTTCCAGGCTTGCCTGGTAACGGCGACACATTTGAACGCGCTGTTGGGCTGCCCTTACGAGGAGCCGATTCTCGCTGAATTGTACAACGGCACGATGCTCTACAATCTTTACGGAAAATTCGCAAAGCGCTCGGACGTCGAAGCTTACGTATCTGTGACACTAGAAAAAGCGCCGAGTCTCTTGAATGTTATGAAATTAATAATTGACACGGTGAAGAGGGCTCTCGAAACAATGCTCGTCGCGATCGGTAGCGGTGGGTCCGGAGGCAGCAAAAAAAGACGACGCAACAGAAAGAAAAAGAAGGTGGACGTCGAAGATGCTGAGGATTTTGTCATTGAGGAGGATATCGAAGAATCTGATATTTGTTCGGTATTCGTGGATCCTCAAAATCCATATTCTGCTCTTGCCGTTTCTGCATAATTGTTAATTGATACTGTACGGTCAAACGTTATTTATCGGTACTTTAACTACGTGTCATTTTTTATTCACTTGACAACAAATTATGCACGTTCATATACGTTGCTCGAGCCTCTATCGAAAACACACGTTCCCGTGATCTACATAGTAGCGGTCCTGTCAATTACTGGGGAAAAACAAACAAGGTATCACCTTGAGAAGTGAAAACTTATTTTCAAAAAAACTGCATTGAACAATATCAAAAACTGTTTAATTTATGGTGCAGAGCATGTATACAATGATAATTAACATTTGAAAAATATATTTTCTTATAACGCTAAAGGTATTTAACACCTGAAGCTATTTTTTCCGATACTCTGACTATACGTTAAACGTGTGATTCTCTATTGTTGGTAATAAAATAATAGTTTCCCATCGAAACATATTTATTTGGAGCGTTTACTTGACCATTGTTCTAAATGTAAGTATGAATATTAATAGAGTAATTCATTACTCGCCTATTAATATTTATAGTATTTCTACTTCGCGATGCAGGGTTTGGATCAAGTATTACAATTATATGATTTTCAAAGCGCATGCAGAACCTTTAAAACACAATGAGTGACAAAGAAGTGACAATTTTGGAGTTAAAAATTAACGAGAAAATCTTTTAAAAAACAAGCCTCTATTTATAAACTATTTAACTAAGAAGTAAAAGATAATATTTAGTGTATGAAGCTAAATGGTGAAGCTACTAAAGAAGCCTATCCTTGGTCACTAATCAAAGGCGCAGGCGGTACATAATAAATCTTACATAAATTTAGAACTTTAAAAAATTATTTCAAGTGTAATGACGTTTCACGCCTTAAGCTTTTAAGAACATTTCCATTTTTAAATGTTCTATGTTTATGTAAGTTTTATTAAGTATATCTACTGCCCACGCCTTTGATTAGTGACCAAGGGGTCCTTTGTAGCTTTACTATTTAACTTCATACACTAAATATTATTTTTGACTTTTTTAGTATTAGAACTTGTTTATTTATTTGCCATTCAGACATCGGCGTGATAAAAAAAACCTTGCCTTAGGTCATAAAGGTTTCGCGAGAAACTTTATATTAGTGTAATTATAAATAGTGTTCAAGTCAACAAAGTTAATGAGCCCAAACTCGATTATCCTACCATTTGCCATTAGGACATTTCAATTCCCGCCTCCCACCACCATTATCGGACTCTCGTTATCATGTGTAATGGAAAGTGCTCATGATAACAAAACAAACTCGTACTTTGTTCTTGCATGGTAACCGAAGTTACATGCTGAATTAGATTAAACTAGGCATGCTAAATTCCAGCTCAATCGGATGCCAGTGAGTGCTTGAAAAACGGATTAGCAATTTTGAACCGGAGACATACGAACGAAGCAAGTTAAATAAAAGCTTGTGAACAATGAACGGAATGACTAGTTTGTATGGACTATCAGTATATGTTTGCACTATCAGTGCATATATATTTTGGAAACTTGACATTTTTGCTATAAGAGAAATAAATAAAGTTGTTCTCTTTTGGATAGCTTCAATTGGTGATTTAAGGGCTTACATATACCTGAGACGGCTAAAAGTAAGGTTATGTTCAAGAATTTTTTTTGTATATAAAACTGAATTTATTGAACAACCATGATATATACTTTAAAGTATGACATTTCATCTACATTGTTTGAAAATTTGCTTAAAGAAATTCAAACGGTGAAAAGTTACAGTCGTTTTCCTGGGACGCGTTTTTGTTGACAGCGTTTGCGGTGCCAGACGTGCCTCTGCCATTTTTTTACCTAAAGGAATTGTTTCTTCAATTAGCTAGTACTTATCGAGCTGGACTTTAAAAATTTAATTTTTCCGAGTCACGACAGTCACTGGAATAAAACAAGCGTTTTTTCTCCTCAAAATTGTTCAGTACTTATGATGAAAAAAAACTAGGCCAGGTATCGAAAAAACGGCTCGATAAGTACTAGATTATTATGTGAAGCATAACTGTGCAAAACTTTGTTCCGATTGGTCCAGTAATTGCGGATATATTTCGGGTACCGATTTTGAAAACACTGTTTCGAGTAAAACGCGTTTAAAGTTTTTGAGTACACTTTGCACTAAAATAACTGGTTTATTTTAAACTTACATGAAATGGTCGATTCCTGGGCCATCGGACCCGGCGCACTTTTCGAAACACGACATGACCTTGCTTTACAAAAGCTGCATACCAAGGCCGCGTCTACCTGCGCTTCAACCTTTAGTCGTCGCTCATTCGGTCAGTTACAAAACGCTATAACTTCGTCATTACTGCGAATTTCCTTGTGTAATTTTCAGCGTAGACACAAGAGATAGTACATTCAAATGAGCATCTTTTTGAAAAATCGATCTTTTTTACCTAACCAGGTAAAGCCAGGTAAACCCTTGAAACTTCTGTATGTGATTACGGAAAAAATGTAACGAATCGAAGACCGTGTACTCTACAGTCAGTAAGTATGCCTTTCATATCATTCACTGATAATATCAAGGAATACGGCAGCAGCCCGATGCCAAATAATTGAAATAGAAGTTGCCACATACTCTTTAAAATGAGTTGAACGGTTACCAGTTGTTTTCGAAACTTCGAATCAACGTCGCGCGAAAACGCGTGTAACGCACAAAAGTCAAAAAAATTTTATTGATGCAATTTTGGTTATTCCACTTTCGACTGATTTTTGCTTTATTTCGGTCGGTCTACGCAATCCCGCGATCTCGCATTGTAAGATGATTTATTTTTTGATTAGAGAAACGACTTCACAGTTGGAGCTTAGCCAAAAATTGTGTATGCGCTGCTCTGAGGCGTACGTAATATCGTACTACGAATATTAACATAATACCGTTAGCTAAGGACTAGTATATTAATATAATATTAGCGTACAATACAATGTTGCTACTAGTATTTAAGCGTAAATCTAGGTGGTAATATGTGTGCAACTTAAAGTTTATTTGAAAAAAAATAGTGTTATCTCTAAGCCCTATGGATCCAATTGCCTATTATGTAAATGTGTATTTGACGAATTAACGTGATTCTTCAATGTTATTGCTATTTTTTCTTTCATAATCGAGTTTTTGTCTGTTGCGTTTCCATGACTAGCTTATGAGGTCGTACAGATCCGCACTAACAGGCAGCACACTTTTTATTTTTCTTAGAGCCTCTTCAACGGGCTTGGGGCCCAAAAAACGGATCGGATTTCAATTTTTTTTTTTTGTTACGAGATTATTGGGATGTCGAGCTCGGTATTTACACATATAAGTAGATAGACTTACTGATAGTTATTATTATTATTTAAGGGGTTACACCTGGTTGGAATTTTTGAAAAAATCGATTATTCGTTATCGACGGATTCTTATAATATAACCTTTCAAAAATATTCTCTGAAAAAGTCACGTCGGTCCGTTGAACATTGGGGGCGTTATGAGCGTTTACAGGTAGGGTGTTGCGAACCGGTCTATATACCTGACGTGAAACTTCAAACGCGTTTTTCTCGGAATGCTTTTTTTGATATCAAGGAAAATAGTGTTTTTTCCACCGAAATTTCGACGATCACTTTCGATCGGCGACCATTTTTTTGAAAAATCATTATTTCATTGAATCCTTCGATCAAAGACTAGATAGTACGGTACAAAAAGTAAATCCATTTGGTTTTTTTTTTATTTCAGATGATTTGTTCCCGAGCAGGAGTGGTCACCGCGAAGGACCTTTTCGCACAGCGGTCTGTGCAATTTACTGTATCTCCATCGTTTATAAATATATCCCATTTAAAAAATGGCCAAAGATACTTGAAATGATACCCTTTACTATACAAAAACCTGAACCCATTTACCAAAAAAAAATCACGAAAACACCTCTTTTTTCCGACCGCGAACTAGGTGTAACCCGTTAAACACCATGCCGGCTTTGCTTGAAGTAGGTGGTTTTGGCAACTAAGGTGGTCTGAAATAAAAAAATTATTTTAGTATTATAATAAAATTTCCGTATGATCGGATACTTTTAGAAATTTGGAACATTACGAAAATGGTACGCAGTAAACCAAATTTCGACTTTTGAACAAAACAAACAATGCGTTATTGGCCAATGGTTAAACATATCAAAGAATTTTCCGGTTAAACGAAAGAAAATTATATAAACTATGCTTTGTACAAATTTAAAGCGAATCCGACGAATATATTTTAAGGGGCTATACCAGTGTGAAAAGCTTCAGCCTCTGAGCAGGCATTATTCGAGGAAGAGGAGGGTCCATTGTATGGGCCAGGTTTAGCTGATTAGCAGTTTTTATGGTAAATATCATTTTATCTTGCAAAAATCGATAGTTATATCTTTAAACGCATTTTTATCGAAATTAGATTTTTCAAATTTTCTGACAATGTAACTCAAAGAGCAATTATCCGATTGACTTGAAATTTCAACTGAGTACTCTTGAATATATTTACTCTACAATGATTTAGGATTGGATGGCAATTGACGATTCGGCATTGAAAAAAACGACCATTTTGTAGGCAAGAAAACAGACTTTTTTCATAACTACGCCATTTTGTTAGATTTTGATATTTTTCGAAAATCCTACCTTATTGTACAGGAAATACCTTCCAGTTTAACAACATTTTATCCTTTTTCGGTTTCAGCTACTCGATCGGCCGAATTCGTGTCAACAGTGGAGGAACTTTTTTTTGCGCCTCCGAAGGCAGCGCATAAGTCGCTTGGATCTCAATATTTTTCTATGAGAAAATTATGTAATATAGGTCAAATATAGCCAAATATACTTTTAATTTTCCGAAACATTTAATTGAGGACTTTTCTTTTAAAAAATGCCCGAAGATCACCCAAATTTGTAACGCTCACACTGGTATAGCCCTTTAAAATACGACCTACACCGTTTTGAGAAAAACGCAAAAGAAAAGTGTACATCGTAGTCGGGTGGTTCGCGGTAGCGCAGTGAACTGACGCTTCACAAAAATCGTCATAACTCGGTGAATTTTTGGAATTTTTACAAAGTCGGTTGCAAATTAAAGTTAAGACCCTAGGCTATCATAATGTGCAATAAAAATTGTATTTTTAGAATTTCATGCTTATGCAGACCTGCGGGTAATAAGGCCTGCCTAAGCGAGATTTACGATAAAATGAAACATATTTGAATTAATCGAGGGGTTTTTCATGATAATCGAACTTTTGTATTAATGATTATAAAATATAAACAAAAATGGCAATTTCCACCATGAAAAAAAAAATTAAATGGTTTTCAAAACCTCGCCAATAGGCCTTATTTTACTATGGTAGGGTAATAAGGCCTACGGCTTTAACATACTTAAATAATTAACCGAGATGTTATACATTTGGTATTTCCGATCAACAATCATAGAAACGCACAAATTACATTTCAGAAACGCATATGGGTCATTCCATGTCAAATCGACAAATTTTTTACCTGACCCCCTTTGATTTCGCTGAAAATTTTCTATCTTTTTCTACCCCCCGAAAGTTATTTTTCAGAATTTTTTCAAATTTTTTTTCCCGACTCAAAAAAAGTTATGAATTTTTAAAAAAAACCGCTCTTTTATTTTTAAATTGCCAGAACTTTTTCAAAAATTGACCGTTTGGGAACTTTTTTTTTTCAAAATTTTTGTTTTTAAATGTAGTTTTCGAAAAAAAAATATGAAAACATTTTCAGAATCCCAGATATATGAAATATTTTAGTTTTTTTGAAAAAACCGTAATTTTCTCAAAGTCCGACCGTTTTTTTTTTGTTTTTTTTTTGCTCTAAAAATACTTCAACTAATTCTGCAATGATCCCCGTTAATCAAAAGATGTGACGACAATCGCTTCTAATTTTTTTTCTTGATTATAAAAAAAATTTTGTTGAATTTTTGCTGATTTTATATAACTTTGTTATGAAATTTTTTTTATTTCCTCGTGAAACCTCAAAAGTTGAAAAATAAAATTTTATTGGAGAATTTCAAGTGATTATCGTCCAAGAAATTGTTATTTTTTTTCAAAAAAGTAAAAAAAAGGACTTTTCATACTCTTAAATAAATTCACCGTCTCTTAACATCTTTAAATAAATTAAAAACATTTTTTTGTATGTGTTCAAATTATATTATCTTTTATTTAACTTTCATCAGAAGTATTGTCAACAGAGGGCTGAAGCATTTTTTTATAACATGAACTACATATTCGCTCATCAGTCGACACATTGTATCGAATTGCTAAATGCTCCGGTAAATTTCGCAGGGATATTTTTTTTCTATGCTTCTCCAAATTAAATGGATTGCAACATCGATCAAAAAACTTCGGCATTGTAATCACTCGTTAACAAAATATAAATTAACAGCACTTTATGATAAATAATAGGTACTTTATTTAGCAATAGTAAGTCTACGTGACACGATGAACACAACGACAATGTAATTATTCTGAAAACATAACCTCCATATTATTTAAATGAAATGTAGATGATATCTTTTTTACCGACAATCGATAGCTCTTAAATTATCACATTGTATCAACTGGAGGTAACTTTTAAACCCATTGTATTTTTGAAGTTGTCATATTTCAGTACCAAAAAAAACGTCCATAAGAGTAAAAAAATAACGTCAATGAGAGAAAAAAATTATTTTTTTTTTAAAATAACAATTTCTTGGACGATAATCACTTGAAATTCTCCAATAAAATTTTATTTTTCAACTTTTGAGGTTTCACGAGGAAATAAAAAAAATTTCATAACAAAGTTATATAAAATCAGCAAAAATTCAACAAAAATTTTTTTATAATCAAGAAAAAAAATTAGAAGCGATTGTCGTCACATCTTTTGATTAACGGGGATCATTGCAGAATTAGTTGAAGTATTTTTAGAGCAAAAAAAAAACAAAAAAAACGGTCGGACTTTGAGAAAATTACGGTTTTTTCAAAAAAACTAAAATATTTCATATATCTGGGATTCTGAAAATTTTTTCATATTTTTTTTCGAAAACTACATTTAAAAACAAAAATTTTGAAAAAAAAAAGTTCCCAAACGGTCAATTTTTGAAAAAGTTCTGGCAATTTAAAAATAAAAGAGCGGTTTTTTTCAAAAATTCATAACTTTTTTTGAGTCGGGAAAAAAAATTTGAAAAAATTCTGAAAAACAACTTTCGGGGGGTAGAAAAAGATAGAAAATTTTCAGCGAAATCAAAGGGGGTCAGGTAAAAAATTTGTCGATTTGACATGGAATGACCCATATAAACTATACATTTGCACCTTTAACAGCCATCAGGGCACTTAAAGTCAGCGGTATCTTCAAGCGACAAACCGATGCATTCCTCATGGTACCACTTTCCGCATTTTGTGCACTATATCATGTCAGCTGTCCTGTCCTCTTCACAGCCATGACAGTACCAACTCACTTGCTTCTGTGAACCACGGCTGTCTTTAGTGGTGGAGGTCTTTTTAATTTTTTTCTTATTTTCATTATTTTTTCTGAACAGAGCTTTCGTGACCGAAGTTCCTCTGTAATTTATGGCTGTTCGTCTAACCATAGGTTTTTTTTCTGTAACTTTTACTGGTGCGGGCATAAGTTGACGAAATGCCACTCTGAGCCGAGTGAGCGGCACATTGTCTTCATCATCGTCCGAACTCGAAATACCGTGAACCATACGGTAAAAGCTTCCCGTAGACCGCAACTACTTTAAATTCTATATCTTTTTTAATCATGATGGCTGTCCCGCCACCCGCCTGTTTAGGTCCATCGTTTCTAATAATGTGAAAGTCTCTTAAATTAACGCCCGTGCAGAAATTTTGACCGGGATACCCTATGTCCGATCAAATCCCGATCAGGATTTGTCATGGATTCCCCAAAACCGGTATCTCGGTTAGAATCCAACTTGCATCAGTATCGGCATCTGTACGACGACGATGGCATCATTTTGAAAATTTTGACGTCACGTGTATTTTCTGTATTACTATGGAAATCCTATTTATAGATAGGAATTTCTGTCTATAGATTCCTATCTATAAAATGCCTATCTATAGATAGGAATTACATAGTAATACCGAAAATACACGTGATGCCAAAATTTTCAAAATTATGCCATCGTCGTCGTACATATTCCGATACTGATGCAAGTTGGATTCTAACCGGGATACCGGTTTTGGGGAATAAGTCTCTGTTTATACCCACCGACATGTCGGTGGGTATAAAGATATATTTGAGACAAATTAAAATCAAATTCACAATGATTAGATTAAAATTTACACCAACCGTGAGTTCTTACGTATTTCGAGAGAAAACATTTCGTCGAGGCAAAGAAATTTTTGCAAAAAAAATTGTGAGTTTCAAATATTACATTATAAATATGAAAAAAATCACAAAATGAGTTGTCAATTTCCTCAAGTTGAAGAAAATAAAAATCGAATTCACGACAGTCATATCAAAATTTACACCACAAGTGTAAACGTATTTTGAGAGAAAACATTGTGTTGAGGCAAATAAATGTTCGCACAAAAAGTTATGTGCAAAAATTTCTTTGCCTCGAGGCAA
Organism: Ophion obscuratus; assembly: GCA_964007375.1. NCBI lineage: Eukaryota > Metazoa > Arthropoda > Insecta > Hymenoptera > Ichneumonidae > Ophion > Ophion obscuratus. The sequence continues at coordinate 17,241,270 of OZ023317.1, forward strand.
TGTTTTCTCTCAAAAAACGTACGAACTCACTTTTGGCGCAAATTTTAATGTAATCATTTTGAATTTGATTTTAATTTGTCTTAAATACGAAAAAATTCACAACTAATTTTGTGAATTTTTTTGTATCTATAATTTCTTGTCAATACATTTGCATTCACAGATTTTGATGTGAATTTTTTTTAATTCACATCAAAATCTCGCGATGAGCGCGATCTGCCATTTGAATCTTTGGACAAATTTTTTTTTATTGATAGTTTAATGCACCAAAACTTTATAAATGTTATTTATTTTTATAATAAATTTAACATGTCATAATTCCATTTTTGACATTTTATTTCAGCCTGTATTCACGCGTGATCCTTCCCAGATCCCTCAATGATTCAATGGGGAATCTATTTGGAGTCATTAAAGGATCCGGTTCTGGATCCCTAATGGAATCCAGTTTACGGATCTTACATTTAGTCTTCGAATCTGATCCGATATCGGACTAGATCCCAACTGGGAGCCCGGGATACAAGTCCGAATCCAGCTGTATCCCTGCCAAAATTTCTGCACGGGCGTTATCAGTCTTTTTAAGCCACGTTTCCGCGAGCATTATCACATCGAAATCACAGGCTCGCTTGTTAAGCTCTGGCAATTTGCCTTTCAGACTACAGCAATTCCACTGCAAAATGGAAATGCTATTCTTATTTGTCCTTCTATTTATAGTGAAGATCTACGGCCTTAAAGAGTCTCATTAAAAACTGACTCTTGTCATCGTCCGCCACTATACGTCTGATTAACTCGTGAATCAATGTGTCCAGATACTTAGGTGCCGAGTCTGATGCTCTGTTTTCCGCTGCCTTGAACTCCTCAATTATTCTCGAAATATCCCCGGCCGCTAAGCGGCGAGGTTCTGGTCGGTCTCGCTCCCGATGGTTTATACTGTTCGCGGCCATTGTCCCGTCGTCCCTTCTCGTCGATGCTTCGAAGCCCGGAGCTGGTCGACCCTCTGCATCTCCATACAAGAACCTTATGTTATCCTGTTTCTGATTCGAAATCGGTCTTAGTGGAGGGAAATCCCTCAGGTCACTTGTGTCGCAGTCGTTTGGTCGGCGGGTGTTCAGCACCACACTCCTCTTCTTCGCCTCCTCAAAGGATACATTCTCAAATGCCATGATTTTATTAATTTGGCTCTGCTGTCTGTATACTGGGCACTGTTGTTCCGTGCTTCTATGCTGTCCGTTGCAGTTGACGCATTTTGGTATTGGAGCCTGGTAGGCTGTTCCTTCCTCGTGTCTATTCCCACCGCAGTTTTCGCATCTGCTGGTGTTTCTACAAAATTTCTTGATATGTCCGATCTTTAAACAATTGAAGCAAATTTGAACACGATTGATGATGGTTTTAGTGCGAATCTACATCGCCACATGATCAAGGCCTTTGGCATGATCTGGTTCCTAAAGGTTACGCATACAATTTCCGTATTGATGTATTCGGTTTTGTTGTTCTCCGTCGTACGTCTTGTGAACCTGTAGACATCTACTGCCACCAGGTCTCGATTCTCCGTGTTTATTGTCTCTATGATCTTGCTGTTGCTTACGTCGCAGGGCAACCCTCTGATTAGTCCTTTCCGATATATTTTGTACCAAGGGACCGTCGCACAGTAGGAGAAAAGCCCAAAAACCTGGCCAAAACCTCAAATGACCTTTGACGGGAATGAAAATTGGCTTACAGGGGTTTTCAAGGTCGCTGATTACGAATCTGAAAGCCAAATTATCGTAAACAAAATGGCCGATCCAATATGGCTGACATGAATGTTAAAAAGTTGCCAGATGTCGACAAAAATTGGTATTTACGGGTTTTCAAGGTCGCTGATTACGAATCCGCAAGCCAAATTATCGTAAAAAAAATGGCCGATCCAATATGGCCGACATGAACGTTAAAAAGTTACCAGATGTTGACAAAAATTGGTATATACGGGTTTTCAAGGTCGCTGATTACCAATCCGATATCTATTGTTTATAACTTGCAACAAAGAGCTTACAGCAAATTGTTATAAACAAAATGGCCGAGTATCCTGCTAAATAGATAAATTAATATATTTAAAAAAATCATCATAATAAAATAAACGTGAACAGTGTATTCTACGCAATTATTATTTTTATTTCCAAAATACATACGGAACGTTTCAAAAATAGAAAATTTTATTCTTAATCAAAATCGTAATCGGAGTCGGAGTCGGAGTCAGAATCATTATCCGAGTTTGTATCTATTACAACTCCCGGCACGGCTTCAATCTCGGCGCAAAATTCGTCTGCTGCAGCAGTCACTTTAGGAGCGATCAACATCGCTACAGCTTCCGGCGACAAACTCTTCAGCTTCTTCTGTGGTAGTCTTCTGACACTTGAAATGTACGGATCAGAAGTAACTAAGAGCCGATGAAAAACATCTTCCATAGTTTTAACCCTGGAACTTTTTCGCGCAAAATCTTCTCGATATCGTTTGATGTCTTTGTTTCGAGCTTCCTGAGCATCTTCGGATAATTGGCCGATTGGTAATAGAGCATGAGTTATTATCACTGGACCATGAATTAATAGTTTGTGCACCGAAGTAGGCATGGAGTACCAAGGGTATAATGCAACGGTCTTTCTTGCCGTTTCAATAGCATACTGTTCAAATCTTTCACAGTTTATCTCGTGGCCACACGATATAACTTGTAGGATTACGTACAAGCGTTTAATAACTTCTTCGTTGACCCCCGTTATCGCAGCGGAAACCGTCGAATTTTCAAAGAATCGCCGAGCTGTGTTGCCATCATTGCTGCTGCCGTATCCAGGCTTTGGGCGATCGATATTTAGACCCAATTGCTTCTTGAATCCTTCTTGAATGGCCCTCTTGCGTTCCTGGGTAATTTTTTTTTCTTCGGCACTTCGAGCTTGCCATTTTTTAATGCCGAGTTTGTAAGACACGTGTAAGCAATACTCGAAGCACCGTATCCACGCATGCAGCGTCGACAATCCGAACTTCAAATTTGTTTCATTGATTTCCCTTTGCAATACAGTGTCGATGGCATTAAAATCTTTGCTGGTTGCTCCACACAAATAGCACCGTTGAGCAGATTTCGTCAATGATACAGCGTTGCAAACTTTACCATCTATCATGGTGAACAACAACTTGTACATTACGGAGATTTCTTTTCCATCTATTACACTTTCGAATGGACGAAGTGACTTTATTTGTTCTTCAACAATTTGGACTTCATTAAGTGTTGACTCTGTGTCTTCGCGTAGAAACAGTAGTCTAAGCGGTCTACAAAATCGTGGAGACGAGGGTCTGGGGTTCTTCCAAACAACTATTTCTTCCTTCGATTGTTGATCATAACACACGAGTTGTAATGGCACGACTGAAGTAAAGAATACATGCGCATCAGATTTGCTGTCATCACTGAACGTCTGCTTATATTCACTTTGCCCAGAACTTCCATCGCAACCCCACTTGCAAATCAAGTCCATTTTACGAACATTATCTGGAGTCAATCTTTGAATGAGTACATTTTGGACGAGTAAAATACGTTCAACTGTATGATCTAATAGTGCCTGTAGTTGGACTTCTGCACTACTCTCTGTAATCCTGATTGCATCACGTGGTGGATAACAACGCTTTTTTGCTTTCATCACTTTTTCGTAAGACGGATATAGCTTACAGTTATTTTCCTTCCCTAATCTTCTCATTCCCTGGTAAGTACTCTTGGAGAATTTATATTCAATCATAGCGGAAAGTGCAGCCTCTTCGGATAAAGTAATTTCATCCGTTGGTGAGTAAGCTTTACGATACTTGGAAGCTCTTAAAGGACTCGTCATTGTTACGTCCTTAATAACTTTTGCGGCGTCGGATTGTCCTGAAGAGCGAAGGCTCATCTGAGTAGCGTATGCTAACTCGACCGAGTTGAACGATGTACGAATATCTTGGGTCTTCCTTCGTTTAGATCTTTCACTGGACATTGTAAACTCAAGGGACGGGCGGCCGCCCGTATTACCCGGGCTTGTTACTACAGTGTCTGTAGGTGCGGCAAAACATACCTGCTTGCTAAGCCATTCACCGTTATTCTTGAAAAATACACAGGATTTTCTGTGAGCTTGTTGCCACCTCGTTCTCATTTGATTGAAGAGTATCGAAAAAGTCTGTTTCGAGTCCTCAGGCACTACAACTGTACGTCCGGTGTCCTTGGAAATTTTTTCTACCATAAATTCGATCAAGGAAGCGAATTTATCGGATAAATGCTCGCTGATTATCAGAAATACTTCTTTCCTTGTCAGCACCAATTCTTTGTAACCGGATCCTGTAATAAAGACATAAAATTGTAGAAAATTGGTGTTAAAGGAAAAGATAAAATTTCCAATTAATACAAAAACTTGAACAATGTACATTATTTTACCAAATAAATAACCGCAATAAGTGAAATAATTTTAAGAAAATTAGACAGAAAATATTGACATGGATTTGGTTAAAAGAAAGCTTTGCTTACTATATAATATATATATATTCAAATATTTTATTTGAATGTTATAACATTTCATTCATATTTAAGAAATTTTTATGTGGTTGATTTTAATATGTATATATATATATGCATACGTATATATCATAATTAAATCACAGAAAATTTATATATATATATATACACATACATATATATTAAAATAATTTATTTCAAGCGTATAACAGCCGTCTTGTCCGTTATGATGCTACTTCACCCCAGGGTTGCAAATAATGCATTACTTTTTGTAATGCATTACCGTTTTCATTACCCATTACTTTACATTTTGTAATGTAAAAAAATTCCATTACTCATTACATTGGATTTTGTAATGTAAAAAAATTCCATTACCCATTACATTGGATTTTGTAATGTAAAAAATTCCATTACCCATTACTTTATATTTTGTAATGGAAAAAATTTCCATTACCCATTACATTGGATTTTGTAATGGAAAAATTTCCATTACCCATTACTTTACATTTTATAATGTAAAAAAATTCCATTACTCATTACATTGGATTTTGTAATGTAAAAAATTCCATTACTCATTACTTTATATTTTGTAATGTAAAAAAATTCCATTACCCATTACATTGTAATGGGTAATGAACATTTGTTACATTACAAAATATAAAGTAATGAGTAATTGAATTTTTACATTACTTTTTCGCGTTGACAGGTAGAGAGAGCGAGAGAGAAAGCGAGAGAGAGCGAGAGAAAGAGAGAGCGAGAGAGAGAGCGAGAGAGAGAGAGCGCGAGGGCGAGAGAGAGAGCGAGAGAGAGAGAGTGAGAGAGAGAGAGAGAGAGAGAGAGAGGTGGATGGATGGATGGATGGATGGATGGATGGATGGATGGATGGATGGATGGATGGATGGATGGATGGATGGATGGATGGATGGATGGATGGATGGATGGATGGATGGATGGATGGATGGATGGATGGATGGATGGATGGATGGATGGATGGATGGATGGATGGATGGATGGATGGATGGATGGATGGATGGATGGATGGATGGATGGATGGATGGATGGATGGATGGATGGATGGATGGATGGATGGATGGATGGATGGATGGATGGATGGATGGATGGATGGATGGATGGATGGATGGATGGATGGATGGATGGATGGATGGATGGATGGATGGATGGATGGATGGATGGATGGATGGATGGATGGATGGATGGATGGATGGATGGATGGATGGATGGATGGATGGATGGATGGATGGATGGATGGATGGATGGATGGATGGATGGATGGATGGATGGATGGATGGATGGATGGATGGATGGATGGATGGATGGATGGATGGATGGATGGATGGATGGATGGATGGATGGATGGATGGATGGATGGATGGATGGATGGATGGATGGATGGATGGATGGATGGATGGATGGATGGATGGATGGATGGATGGATGGATGGATGGATGGATGGATGGATGGATGGATGGATGGATGGATGGATGGATGGATGGATGGATGGATGGATGGATGGATGGATGGATGGATGGATGGATGGATGGATGGATGGATGGATGGATGGATGGATGGATGGATGGATGGATGGATGGATGGATGGATGGATGGATGGATGGATGGATGGATGGATGGATGGATGGATGGATGGATGGATGGATGGATGGATGGATGGATGGATGGATGGATGGATGGATGGATGGATGGATGGATGGATGGATGGATGGATGGATGGATGGATGGATGGATGGATGGATGGATGGATGGGAAAACGTGTATCCATCCATCCATCCATCCATCCATCTATTCATCCTTCCATCCACCTATTCATCTATCCATCCTATCTATCCATTCATCCATCCATCTATCCATCCATCCATCCATCCATCCATCCATCCATCCATCCATTCTTCTACCTATCTATCCATTCATCCATCTATCCATTCATCCATCTATCCATCCATCCAGCCATATATCTATCTATGCATCTATCCATCTATCCATTCATCTATCCATCCATCCATCCATCCATCCATCCATCCATCCATCCATCCATCCATCCATCCATCCATCCATCCATCCATCCATCCATCCATCCATCCATCCATCCATCCATCCATCCATCCATCCATCCATCCATCCACCCACCCACCCACCCACCCACCCACCCACCCACCTCTCTCTCTCTCTCTCTCTCTCTCTCTCGCTCTCTCTCTCTACCTGTCAACGCGAAAGAGTAATGTAAAAATTCCATTACTCATTACTTTATATTTTGTAATGTAACAAATTTTCATTACCCATTACATTGGATTTTGTAATGTAAAAAAAATCCATTGCCCATTACTATGTAATGGGTAATGGAATTTTTTACATTACAAAATATAAAGTAATGAGTAATGGAAATTTTTACATTACAAAATCCAATGTAATGAGTAATGGAATTTTTTTACATTATAAAATGTAAAGTAATGGGTAATGGAAATGTTTCCATTACAAAATCCAATGTAATGGGTAATGGAAATTTTTCCATTACAAAATCCAATGTAATGGGTAATGGAAATTTTTTACATTACAAAATATAAAGTAATGGGTAATGGCATTTTTTACATTACAAAATCCAATGTAATGGGTAATGGAATTTTTTTACATTACTTAATGAAATGTAATGGGTAATGAAATATTTTTCCATTACTTTTTAAAGAAGTAATGAATAATGCATTACTTTTTCATTACAAATTTCGCAACCCTGCTTCACCCATTCTCAGGTAGAGGCGCAGAGGCTGCTCAATAGTGCCGCGTGCACGCTCGGCTACCGCACGATGCGAAAAAAATCATAACGGACAAGACGCACGTTTTCCGCAGGTAACTCTTGTAAATTTCGAAAGCTTATACATTAAACTAAAGGCCGAGACTAGGAGCTTTGCAAAATGTGACAAAATATATAACTTTTCGGACCGTTGAAAATATAAGTTTTCAAAATTATTCAATTTTATTTATGCCGAAGGCTATACTACATTTCAATCATTTATACATAAACTTTAGATTCAACCGATGTAAAAACATGTTCTACATACCTCCAGAAGTCGTATCCATGTTGCAGAATTGAAATTAAACCCGTCACTTTAAAGTTATGGGTTTTTGAAGTCAGCGTTATTTTCGTCTGTTCAGCGCGTGACACGTACACTCTTCACGAACACTAACTGCCAACTGACGCTGCGGCGCAGGTATACACTTAAAGGGCTTTCCCTTCCACAATAGAATGCAGTTACTAGTCCTCTACCTGAATGACTACTCAACTGACCCTATTTCGAAAATTTATTTTTTGGGGTTTTGGCCAGGTTTTTGGGCTTTTCTCCTACTGTGCGTCGCCGTCAGATTCTCATGAGCAAGCCGAGAGTCGCTTACAAGCGCATTCGCGTCAGTCACGTTCTTGAATATTACGGCGAAATTGTTGTGTCCGGATCGAGACATTGTGTCATAATTGATTTGCAATTTAAACATCACTCTGGCCGTTGCAGCCAGAGATCGGTACTTTTTCTCAGTGCTTTGCAAAGTGACTTCAAACGGACCAGGATCCGTGTTTTCGTACCTCCGTCCTACCTTATCTCCTGGAGGCCGGCCTATCCTCGGGGACGAATCCTTCGCTAATGATTCTTGTCCATTTTCGTTCCCTTTTTCCTTTGTGTTGTCTCCTATCGCCGAGCAGGCCTTTTTTCCTTGCTTCGTGGCTGCTTCCCGAACCTTCCTCGTCTTTTTTTCCTTGGGTCCTTCACAGATTAGTCCCGTATTTTCGGAGTGTAAGCTCCGCAAGGACGCTTGGACAATTTCGTCATCTTCACAGCATCTCTTTAGAGATTTTGCCTCGGAAACATCCATTTCCTCCATGTCGTCCGAAAATTCGTCGACCGGGAGGCTAGGACGGTACAATAGCCTTTCTAAGGACCGCGCCATGGCGGCCTAGGCCACCTATGGCCGCCCAGCCCCGGCGAATTGCCGTTCAAAAAGGTTACGAAATCACCCAGGATTCCGAAATCGTCGTTCTAATTGCCCCACCAGCTTAATTCGCTTCTATTATTCGACACAGTTAGCTTTTGTAAAACACCCTGGTGTGTTTATGCTAAATAACTTTCATTTCGTTGTCTAGCACGTGGAATCAGCGCACCAACGAGAGCGGGTTATCGTGCATGCGCCAGCTTGTGGCGACATCTTCATGCGTTATGCGCCTGCGTGTGTAGCCTTGAGCGAAAGCGCTGATCCGAAATACGATTTTCGTTCAATAGGCCTTATTAGCCGACAGGCCTTATTACCCGCAGGTACCTTATTTCGCCACAAATCCAAGAAAGAAATGTGTCACACACTATTTTTTGTACTTTGTCTACATGATTCACAGAAAATATATATAATGTATGAATACATAACCATACATTATTAATGGTCAAGTACGTTTTTGAAGCCTGGGTCAAACATGCATGTTCCTGTGGTCTCCACGATAGCTGAGGCGTGGGTTGATGGACCTGAAAAATCCGAAAGGACTTATGTAAAGTAATGTTATATTCTATCAAGCCACATTTGCGAATGCCCAACAAAGAACACGTTGGGGGTCGTATATAAATTATGTAACGCCAAATTCTCCAATTTTCTTGCCGGACTCCCCCAGTCGCCTTTATTCCGTTACGTAACCGGCGGCTATACGAATAAATACGAATCGTTGATGATCGTCGATTTTTTATATATTTTTTTTAGCAACGTGGCGACGAATTGAAACTCGAACATACAAATTCTATGAAAAAAGTTATAATTTTTGCGTAACTATTAAAAAATGAAGATCGTTTTGGAAAATAATGAGATCGTCAACGGCCTTCAAATGTTTATCTTATCCCCTGTAAATTTGGAAACAATCCATCAAGTAGTTCTCGAGATATCATGTCCACCGACATTGAAAGAGTGTTTCGAGAAAAATACGTTTGGTTTGAAGTATAGTGCTGCCACCGCTCGCCCGACCAACCGTGAGAAGCTGTAGCTCATTTAATTTCAGAAATGTTTGAATGAAATTTTCAGGGAATATAGCTAAAAGGCAATCGAATAAAATATCGAGCAAAAATATTTTTGCAAAATGCATTTTTTTACCCAACTAGGTAAATGTTGCCCGTTAAGCCACCTAAAACTTTATAAATAGAATATAATATAGAAGTATGTAAAGATAATAGTCCCCAAGAGAAAAATCCTCACTTTTAAATGTTTGCGGTATGCACCCCCTGAATATGAAAGTGTCACACAAAAAGCTCTCGTCTATTTTGTGTATTTAGCCCTTGTCTAAAATCGCATTTATTTCCTTGCAACACTCACTGCCGAATCATTGAAACGTCAACGTTATTTTCAGACATAATCAGGGGATGTCAAAAACGGTTTCCAGACGTAGTCTTGAACGAGCACGAAATAATGAAAGGGATTAAGGTTTCGTCACCTCAAAACCTGGAACATTTGCTCTTGACTGTTAACAACTTGAAAAAACGTCTCCGCATCGGGTCAAAGGTACGTCCAGGTTTTTACGTTACAGTTTATTTGGGTCATTGTAGGCCCTAAAATATTCAGTGGCACATCAATTACTAAACTGTATTATTAAGATTATTCTTATTTTCACATTAATAATAACTATTCAATCGTTGATTGGTGCAAATTCTGTATCCTTTCTAACATTACTTCTGTCCCTTGCAATATTTTGAACAACATTTTTGTACCAAAATTTAAGCTTTTACAGTTGTCGTGACAAAAATTATGGACTAATTGATGTATAGTGCCTGAAATCTCGAATTACGCAACATTCAGTGTCTTTGACCGTAAATAAAGTGTAGTTGACATCAATGGCTGGTGTTTTTTTCACCATTAAATGTACACTGCCGGCCGAAAGTTTTGGGACACTTCAGATAATTGCCAAATAATAATAGAATAATATAATTCATTTAATTTATTATTCTCCGAAGATACTATATTGCTCTATATAATGAATTATATTATTCTAACATAATGTTGCAATTATCGAAAGTGATCGAAAGTTTTTCAATTATTATCTGAAGTATCAGGAAACTTTTGACCGGTAGTGTATATCTATGAATACCCCAATCGTCTTTTAAGTCTCACAAGGGCGTACCTTCACAGGAAGCCCCGTGGATAAGCAGTAAGAGACGATAGTCAACTATTTTCTAAATTTACGAAGAATCTTTGAAGCAATGTCCGTGCGAGAAAACAAGAGAAAATATAAAAGCGGTTTTACTGCCTTTGTAACGTGGCTCAGACCTGAACGAAGTTTCCCTATATATGGGCAGTTCCATTTTAATCCCTCATTGACATTTGTTTAGTATCGAGATTCTGTTTTACATTCTTTTTCAGGGAAAGATTCAACGTCAGGGTTTTAGGCTAATTCAATTCATAAAATGGAATAAAATAAAGAATGCATAGGCTGTTTTTATGGTGAGGTAAAGTAGAATTTACATACTTGAAAAATGGTCTGTACATGGAAAGTACATATATACTGGTATACAGGGTGAAGCATTTATCACTATAAATGTACATATATACTGGTATACACTATATCACTATAAATGCCTCACCCTGTATACCAGGATATATGTACATTTCATGTAAAGACCATTTTTCAAGTATGTAAATTCTACTTTACGTCACCATAAAAACACCATTAAGTCACCATTCCTGGAAAAAATTGCCTGGGTCACTACCCAGGCAATTTTCTCCCAAGCGAAGCGAGATACAAAGAAATGTTCAATACATTAGTTTTATGGTTTCGGGGGGAACACAAGATGGTGTCTGTGAATTTTTGTCAAAGTCGAAGATCAAGGTCATTTGAGGATCAACTTTGGTTTTTCAAATGGGATGGTGTAATTGTTGTTCCGGAAATCGAAAGAGCATTCATTTCCAGGTCTATAAGTACTGGTATGCTATGGTCTCAAAACTGAAGGATCATTGGATATTCATTAAAAAAGAAAAATAAATCGGTTTACTTTTTAATGGCGTAGACATTGCGGGGGCAAAGTTCTTTTGATGAAATTTCACAACAAATGTTCGAAATGTTGGCCATTCACTTCGATACATTTTTATAACGTCCAATTTGATAACGCCCAATCGTTCTGCATATAAGGTAAACGCTGCACGGGCGTTTTTCTTCGTTTCACCGTAAAGGTAAATCATATCGACATTCTCGGCCATCGTATATCGATCCATTCTAATTTTCACTATTCACAGCAGCAATACTTTATCATTGACCTTGAGTTGATTACGTCCAATGTAAGAGTGTTGCTTTATTATTGAACTTGTTGCAATCGCGATGCCAAGATAAACAATGACTTTGATAGCAACCGTTGTCATTGACAATCAGGAATTATTGATAAAGAAAAAATGACTCTTGATCAAATCCAGGAATCGTTGGTTGCCAATGACAACGAATGTTAGCAAGAGTCATTGTTTTTCTTGGGATTGCGTTTTCCCCTCGCAATGTCTACGCCATTAAAAAGTAAAACGATTTATTTTTATTTTTCAATCAATATCCCATGATCCTTCAGTTTTGAGACCATAGTATATCAGTGCTTTTAGACCTGGAATTGAATGCTCTTTCGATTTCGGGAACAACAAATACACCATATCATTTGAAAAACCCAACTTGACCCACAAATGACCTTGATACTTCGACTTTGGAAAAAATTTAAAGACACCGTCTTCTGTCCCCCTCGAAACCATGAAATACTGAACATTTTTTCGTATCTCGCTTCGTTTGGGAGAAAATTGTCTGGCTCACTATAAATGCCTCACCCTGTATAGAATAGCATATAGACCACCGGTCGAAGGCATCGACACACTTTCGCGGTTTTGTTTACCTGCTCAAAAACGAAGTTCCTGAAATTTTTTTGTCCGAAACTCCAATCTTTTAACTTTTCTTTTAGTCAAACTTGTTTCCCTTCGTAAATTTGATGTTGAGTATACAGTTCGCGAGTTACAGCATATTTTGCGGAATCCAAACGTCATTTTAGCCTTTGCTAAGGCCCGGTTCCACAACTCTCAGTTAACCAGATTAACCCGAGTTTAGCCCGCTAAGCGTAGTTCTGATTGGTCCAGTCGCCCTTAAACTTCGGTTAACTAGGTTCACCGAGAGTTGTGGAACCGGGCCTAAAACTGAATAATCTTTGGGGAAAAAGACAGAAGAAAAAATTATATAGACGCAAATTGGACATAAATCTTAGTGCTTGCTAGTCCCTATTGCCTTTTTCAAACAAACACACAGAAGTCCAATATGGTAGAAAAGTAACAATCAAAAACCACCGTATTCAAAGTTACTTAGAAAGTAAAAAGGCAGTATAAAATGAGGAAGAATGCAAAACGGAGCTTGTTGTTTCATTTTTTAACCTACTCCGATTATACCTCCGTGCCTTTTTCGGCTGACATCTCTACAATTTTTCGTCCCGAACGAAAATTCATAAAACGGTAAAAATTCATCAGTGATTGATAAAAACTATATTTTGTCGTTTGACGCTATCAAGTTTTCAAGGGGTGAGATGCAGGAAGAGGTGTGAAAAAACTTTTTTTTCAATAGTAATTGAGTTTGTTTTACAAAAGTGGTTACACAGACTTTTTATGTTATATTTCAACTTGACGTGTACAAATTTTCAAAGAAAAATATTGATTATTTATAAAAATATCGCCATCTTTGTCGGACCCCCTTCGGCATGTAGTGCTTTGCAGTGACCATCATAAAATGTTACTGAATCATCTGATATCAAAAAACCCAAAAAAAAATTATTAGTTTAATAATAAATGGAGTCCTGAATGGAAGCTTTTTTTGAAAAATTAACAAAATGGCGGCTTCCAACAGATAACTTTCGATTCTCGACAAAAAAAATCGCTCGTTTATTGTTAAAGAAAAATCGAGATTTTCAACAAAAATGAAAATCTTCGATTAAGGACTAGTTTTTAATGCTATCAATAAGCACACCAAATTTAATCCAAATCCATCGAGTGGTTTTTTAATTGGAGTGGTCACCGACCTAAAAAACATAGTTTCGAGAAAAATGCGTTTAAAGTTTTTCGATGTGGATACGATATTATATGTTCGTAAAATTTTGAGCTCGATGGATGAAGCTAAACTTTTTTTAATGAATTTTGATCCGCTGAATCCGAACATCAGAATTTTTCGGCGAAAAGTCGAGCATTCACTTGTTCATAACCAATTGTTAAAACAATTTTTCAAAAGATTGAAGTTTTTCGGGATGAATTATTTTTATTTAACATTTTGGGCAATTTAGAAACGAAAGTATTCTTTCTAAAATGTTGCTAAAGTTCCGAGTTTTTGAGTAATACATTTTTGAAAATTTCTGAAAGAGTTTTCCAATTTTACACTTGATTTATGTATAGAAATACTAATTAAAAAATTACTTACATCAAATCATCAATTCCTGGCCCATACAATAGGGCTTCTGCCGATGTGGAAGGTTCCAAAATATCAATTTGCCCCTTCACTAATTGTGGGATATCCCGGAAACTATTCATCGGATTGACTTGAAATTTTTAGGGAATATTTTCGAAACATCATACTTCAAGAAAATGTAATATAAAAAAATCGATTTTCTGAACATTCTGATTGCATCTTACCCCTTAAAGTGTGTGAATATTGGCGATTGTTTCGTGTACATGTTTAGATACGCCTGGTGATACTCGATAGCTTGTCCCTTCCGGTGCAATGCACCTTTGCTGACGGATGGCAACGTACACAGTTCTACTTTCGAATAATCGACGAGTTGCAGAAGATCGCCGATCGCAACAGCGTCGCAGTGAGTGAACTATCATATCCTTTGAGACGCTGGGCTCAAGGTGCTTTTTCGTTTCCTTCGTAAATGAGCTTTCTCGTTGCTTGCCCAAGGTGATAATCGTAAACGAACTTCGCTCGCACATGGATGCCGAAGGTAAGATCGCTTACGAGAGTGCCGGTGGTCAACTCGTCGCACACAGAGCCCACAAAAGACTCGTCGTCGCTCGACTCAACGATTCCACATTTGCTGCCAGAATCCTGAAAGCTCCAACCCTGCCACAAGTTTCCATCAAGTTTCGTGTGAGTTTCGTACTTGGGGCGCGATTCCTCGATTGCTGGTTATTAAATGATCATCACAGTGTAACCGGTTGAAAAATAGCTGATTTTCGCCATTTTTCGACGGTTAAAATACGCCCTTGAGGCGGATTTTTTAATGTCAAATCAAAGCACTCATGAAGAACAGAAAATCAATTTTGAAGCGTTTATTTTTATTTATTTTTACATTTTTTTAACGGTTGAAAATGTCGGTTGTGACCTTAAATATTGTCTGAAACTAAATTTGTAAAAAAAATGTCAATCAGTATGAGTCCAGGTTGAAATTCCGAACTTTAAATGATCAGAACGCTCAAAACTCCGATAGGATACTACCCCGAAAGATCAAAACTGCGAAAGAATTTTACAAGAAAGACCAAAACTCCGAAAATCCGAACACCGTCAAAATAATTCGGCTATGGAAGTTTCAAAAGTTTCAAAATTTTCAAAAAATCGACGAATTATTTGAAGATTTTTTTTATTGAAAAGTTATTTTGCGTCAATTGTGAAATTTGTCTAGACAATGTTATACGTTCTACATAATTTACAGTCAACTGTGTAGACTTTCGCTGGCATGATCTTGACTTGGGGCCGGGTTGAAATTCCGAACTTTGAATGCGCCGACGGTTTGAAATTCCTAATTTTAATGTTCCGAAATTACAAGGTTCGTCAAGATTATGCCAGCAAAAGTCTACACAGTTGATTGTAAATGATGCAGAACGTATAACATTGCCTGGACAAATTTCAAAATTTACATACAATTACTTCTCAATAGAAAAAATTCTTCAAATAATTCGTCGATTTATTGAAAATTTTGAAACTTTAAAAACTCCCATTGCCGAATTATTTTTACGGTGTTCAGATTTTTAGGGTTTTGGTCTTGCGTGTAAAATTCTGTCGGAGTTTCGATCTTTCGGGGTAATATTCTTGCGGAGTTTTGAGCGTTCTGATCATTCAAAGTTCGGAATTTCAACCGGGCCCCGTTCAGATTTTCGGAGTTTCGGTCTTTCGTGTAAAATTCTTTCAGAGTTTTCATCTTTCGGGGTAGTATTCTTTTGGAATTTTGATCTTTCTGATAAAAGCTGCTATCTTGCTATGGAGGTTTTTAACAATCAAAATTGACAAAATGGTGACGGTTTGAAAAAAAAAGTATCGCATTTAGCCTATTTTTTCGACAGTTTTTCGTTAAAAAAATTCGTCGATTTTAAACAAAAAAATCTTCCCTAGCGAGATAAAGAATGGCATGAAGATTGTTGTGTCAAAATTTTAGACGGATAGCTTGAGAACTTTTCCTCTGAGACTGTACATTGTTTTCAAAAACGGCATTTCGAGAAAATCGCGTTTAACATTTCGAGTGTGGCATTTTCATATAAATCGTCTACTTACGTTTATGTCAGTATATGCACAGCATGTTTATAACCGTCTACACTATCGGATAATGTAAAAAAAAGTAGATTTTTAGAAAATTTTACACTATGATGATCCCTTAAGCGCGTATGGGTGGTTCACGGAAATGCTGCAATGCCGATTAAGGGGTTAGACTACTGTGACGACCCGAAAATCCGCGTCATACAAAAAAAATATTTTGACGAAATATGATGATTGCAAAATCGTTCCGACATTTATTTGTATGTACATAAACAAATTTGTTTACCAACTTTTTTTTTTTAAATATCAATAACCAAAGAAGTTATGAACAATCTCGTAAAAGACTTTCGAACGTGAGGTTCGAAGTCAGGGAATTTCTAAGTCAATAATGCGTAAAAACCCTGTCTGAGCCTGAATTCCAAGTTTCATATCGACCCACTAACCCGTCGAAGAATTACGACCATTTCAATTTGCTGTAAATTGCCATGCCTTTTTATGGGCGGCTGTTTAATTCTCAGCAATGAACAGAAAAGGCACTATGAAAAAAGTGGGAACGCTGTAAATAGTCGAGCGGCTCGAAAATTGTTCTAATAATATCGAATATTAATAGTGGTGAAAAACTTTCAACTGCAAATTTAAGGCTCGGTTTACATATTGTGCAACTTGGAACCGATTTTACCTAACACGTACGGGGCCATATATTTGAGAATTTTCAATTTCGATTGCTTTTTCTTGGGATTGTACCTCTCGCATACATTCTTAAGACGGAATGACACCTCATCGTAAACCCGCTCTCAAATTCAGAAAATTTGAGGGGCAAACAGCTATTCGTCTATTTATTTGACGTCGTTTGGCAAAGTTTCGACGGGATCTGAAGAGCCGTTTCAGAGATTTTTGGGTATCTATAATTGTTCTACCACACCGACCGCGATGAGGTGTCATTCCGTCTTAAGGTTGTTATAGAGTTTAGCCGTCGGAGGTGAAGTACGAGGGGAGCGCCCTATGCTTATGCAGGGAGTCGATTGACTGACCAACTATTAGCTTTCAAATAATCGTCATATTAAACGTGCATTTTCGACCTATTTTTCTACATCTATTTGTAAAAAAACTGCATTTTTGAACATTCGTTGATTACATTAAGTCTATTGATTACTTTGTATAAGTATTTTCTATAACTTTTTCTCGCTTAATTAACGCGAAACGAATTGGCAACGTCGTAAATCGTGGTATATCATAATGCCCAGGTTGGCAGACGTGTCGCGAAGTTAGAGACAATGCGCCCCAAACGTAACGTCAATATCGGCCCAATGGGCTGTCAAAAATGAAAATCAAAAACTTCAATAATTTTCCAATATTCTACAACAAAAAAATATGTATGAAAAAAAACCGCGTTATTTTGTCTTTGCCTAGAAATGTCTACAAATGTATAATTTCTAAACATAGTTATCAAATTAATATTAAGTAATTATGACTAATTAAGAGAGTAAGTACCAATAATATTCATTGTTAATTATCTTGACCGAGTACTTTGAGATTGCCGGGCATAATTACCGATTACCGATCAGATAAGTAGCGTTTGTGCCGTCTACGACGTTACCATAATTGCACAGTCGAATATTTGGTGTGCTGGATTTCCGCACAAATTCCATATCAAAAACATTAATAATGTTATAACCGTACTGTAAATTCTCATTTTCACGGCACCAAGGGTTAGTCCGATAATTAGTCGAACCGTACCTATTTTTTCAGCTCCGTGGTAACATTCACTTAGCAGATATTGATAATGTACTGAAAAATTATCGAGAGTTTTCCATAAGCCCAATGTAATTAGCCCACGAAATACATCGAGTTGCAGATTTTTTTCTATAAAACGGTACTATGGATTGTATTCAAACTGCATAGGATGATCAGCAAAGAGGTTATAAAGGGCCAGAAAAAATTACAGCTCGGTGCTAACGTGTTGACTTAACCCTACAACAACCTTGACCCTTCATAACTCAACAACGTAAAAAATTAAAAACTGTATGATCCGTTTTGACACATGAAAAAATACGTATTATTTAGTTTTTGACAAATTGAACCAGGGTGCTAGTTATAAAGCGATAAAGAATGTGTGACTGACATGTTGCATTGTGTAGTGACATTCCTTTATGATGTATGGAATGCTTCAAAGCAGTTTTGCTTATTGTAGCACAAAGCCATGCCACATTTTCCACACACCATTTGCCGTTTTGATATAATATTCGCTTTTTGCAACCTTTACGCACACTCGAATCTTGCAATCTCGCGATAAGTGAACTTCGATCAAATTTTGATCCAACCAACGCCATCTAGTTTGCATGAGTTGCACTAAAGAATTCATAGAGCAGTTTGTCGCCATCGTGTGACATTGATTAAAAAACGAATTAAATATAAATATGGGATTTTGCGAGGACTTGGATTACAGAATTCACACGCGATATAGAGGCTTAAACCGAGCTGTAATGCATATCGGCGTCGAAATGATATCGATGAGTAATGAGACGTGATTGTTTTTGCAGATTACCGAGGATGGCGTGAGGGACCAATCGAGAGATCGAAGCCCCCCGGATGGCGAATAAAGCTTTGTGGAATTATCTCAATTTCCCATATAGCGTGGCAAAGCTTCGCAAAACGATACCTCGACACCCACGTTTGTTCTTTATTCATTTGTTCCTTTTCTTCTTTACATTCAACGATTAAACAGTAAATATAAAGCCTTACTGGTTCTAAAAAAGGCCAGCAACATATAATAACAGCTTATTCATTCTTCGAGTTGTATAAACATTTAAAAAATATATAATAGGCCATTCATGGTTGTACAACAAATTGCTCGTGTGAAAAATTCTTTACGTTCTCGGGCATATATATGTGTATATATATATATGAAGCAATAGCTTTAGTTCCGACATTGATTTTTGTAATTCTGTAAAATTCGATAATTACAAGGATTCGCAGTCATTTTCGGGGTTTTCCATTGTGCGTAAGATTCGATAAACTTAAACAATGTACAATTTAGACTGTTTGTCAATACAATAATTCCTCCTGATCGTTGCGATAATTAAGCAACAATAATCACGACTACGGTTCTCTGAAAATGTCGATTGAATGTCCGAATAGTTGATTGCAACACGTGCACGACCTCGATCGATCGAGCGCAACAATGTCCATGCGCTGTTTCGCTCGTTGTACGTGACGTCGTTTATAAACTTACGAAATGTGTTCTCGCCGGTGCACTTGATTCTTATTAACGAGGTTATCAAACCTCTGCATTCGTATAGTGTGCAAAGCGATGTAAAACGAGATTTGTGTCCGTGGGTTCAGTTGAACGGTGTAAAGCCCGCGTTGTGCGCTGCTTGTAAAATGGATGATTCGATTCGCTTGAACACATTGGCGAGGGTACAAGATTACCGACGCGTTTGAAGCACACTTAATGTCTCGCGAATGCTCGCGGTGTATTGTCCGAGGACGGGCTTATGTGGAGACGAGAGAGAGGAGAGCTTTCTTGTAGTCGCCGGAGGTGTCGCCCTATGAAGAACAAAAAGACGAAATGGTTATTGTATCGAATTTTTCAACGGAATTGTCTGGAGGGAGTGTGTCAAGGAGACATAACGCCGCAAGAAGCACAGTCGTGTTTATCGCGAAGTTATAATAATTTAACGGGTTACAAGTGGGGCGAAACCTAGGTGGGGCGAAACATTGCATTTTCCAAAAATATTTTTATTCGATAGTATCACCTTTTAAGGTGGCTGCTCAGGGTCTTTGCGGGGCAGGCGGCAAAAGGGGAGGGGGGGCTTTGCGGGGGGGGGGGGCATATACTTAAGGGGCCAGTTCATTTCAAAAATTTCAAAAAATCGAAAGCAAGCAAGACTCGAAGAAATCGACGATGATGAGCAATCAGAAGGGGTTTTGTACGGTGCAGGAATTGTCGATTGAGTTCAGGTAAGAGTTTTTCATAGTATAAACGTCAAACACGTTTTTCTCGAAACAACGTTTCCAAAATCTACCTCCATCGTATCTCTAAAATTAATGAACTGATACTCTTGAAATTTGAATCACATATTGTAAACATAAGTCGCAACAAGATGGCCCTCGATGGTTTTAAAATTTTGATTTTTACTCTTTTTTTTTACGAAAAACTGCTTAAAAACGCGTTTTTTGAAACTTTTTTCGTTTTTCATCTGCCATTTTTTTTTATTTTTTAATAAAATTTTATTTCCGAGAATCATTTTGTAGCTGGTGTCATACCGAATCTAATGGACTTTGATTTTTTTGTTTCAGACAAGCCGTTGCCGAGTTGTGATGGAGCTACCTAGCCCACCTATTTTTGAAACGTTACGTTAAACTATAGTTTTTATACTTAAAAATGAATAAAAATGAATAAAAAATGTTTTTAATGTATTTCAAAACTTTTTCGATCAAGCCCAACAATTTTTATATTCATATCTTCTATAAGATCCTCGAAAAAAAATCGCGAAAACAACCTTTTTTCGTGGCTCCGAAGTGGACTGGCCCCTTAAGAACGGGTGCCTGTAACTGCTGCCAACCCCGAATAATCAAATTTTCAGTTACGTAAAATAAATAAATGCCAGCTAATAAATATGTGGAATACATATGATTGACAGTTTAGAAATGTTATTAGTCTTTTTTATTTAATTCCATCGCGAATAAGTTATAAACCTAGTTGAAATGTGGCAATCGCGCAATTTAGTTCTCAGTAACTGGTATCACTGAGCTCAGATACGAACGCCACATCGTGAGCGCGTAGCTGTCAAACATCCTTCGCGAATTTGGTTTTTTTGTTCGGCGAAAATGAAAAGATGGAAGGGAAAAATGCAAACCGAAAAACAGTACGATCGACGGTTGGAGCAAGTATAACCTGGAAAGCGGCGGAAAAAAGTAGTTCAGCCGGAAAATGAATGCGCAGTCAAGGGACGACGCGTAATTGATTTGAAGATTATGTCGAAACACATGCACTGCAGGTTCTGCAAAGAATAATTCAAAATATTTGAATACTCTTTATGAAACCACGGTAAGAATTGTATAGCAAGGAAGCAATAGTACGTGCGGGTCAAATTTTGGCGCCTATTCAAAATGGCCGACTTGACAGCAGCCACGCGCCGTAAGGCGCTTTATCGTTTTACACGAATCAGCTGAAATTTCCTGTTTTATTCCACGAATATCTCAATAACGAGACAGACAAAACGCAGTACTCTTCGTTGAAATTATTCATAAAAATCCTAAGAATTTTTTCCGCCTATTTCTATTCAATTCTTACTATTTTTATTATGTTGCGACAGTCGTATTAGAGTTCTCATGAAGCTCTTGCTATGTCGCCCGTGTATAAGCGGCTAACTTCAATAATGAATTGCTCAATATTCACGCAGACGAAGTACTTGAAATTTTACACAGAGTCGTAAGACCAAATTTACAGGAAATACAATGAGACACATCTAAAGATCCTTGATCATCTCACTTATTAAAAATCGATCTTCGTTTTTAATAGTCACGTAAAAACGAGGTATGAAAAATATTTTGTTTATAGATATTGTACGCTCGAGTTCCATTCGACGACGCGTTGTTAAAAAAAATGATTTTAAAAATCGACGGTCGTCAACGACTCGTATTTATTGTTAACTTGAATATCCTATTTGGTTTTCAGACTTCAGATGCACCGTTTACGCTAGAGTGTCCACCGCCAAACGTTGCGACGTTAACCAAAAAACAATTTTTTTATTCAAAATACTGTGTTTTCGTTACATTCAGCACAAATTAAAAATAAACCGTTTCAGGCCTGTCGAAGCCGAACTGGAAATCACAAAATTATTAATAGCATTATTGGAGATCAAAATGATAAAAATATTCTCAAAAAAATATGATTAATTCGAAAAAAAATAGAAGGAAAAATGGACCCACGATGAGACTAGTCTTGAAAATCATAGACTGGGTCACTCTATTTTAGAGAATTTTTTGGAAAAAATTAAAAAAGCTAATCTTTAAAAAAATAGTATTCACTTTAGAAGCAAAAAAACGGTGACATTGATAACTGACGATTTTTTTACATTTTTTGTCGAAAGTATGCTTCAAAATGAAAAAAGTTATATATCGACATTTGTCGATATCTCAACTCCTTCCGGAGTTATCAGCGTTTAAATATTTCCAAAACTTCCGAAATCGATATTTTTAAAAAATTATAATTCCTAAAAGAGAAGAGATAAAAATTTGAAAATTGGTGTGGATATTCCTTCCATGGCGTACAATTTTAAAAAAATCAGGAAAACAAAAAACGGGCAGGGTCACAGGCTAGGTGAAATGGCGTGGAGTGTCACATATATTATGAGACATTTGTGACTTTAGAAGAAAGTGCTGGTGCAAAACAGTTTTTGTTTCGCGGATGTATACATGCACACAGGTTGTGCATTTAGATTGAGACGTCATAACAACTCAAAAACAGCGGAGTTAACCCGTTCTTGACTCACTCATATTTGGCCACGGCTTTGACACACTGGGTCAATTTAACCCGAATGGTATACTTCATCCACCTGCTCTTAAGAAACCTTTGGTCGGTTTTTATTGAAAAAATCCGGGATAGAATTTAAACATTTCCTAATATGTCTGCATAATTGAAATTGAAGTTGCATTCCAACGATGCAAACTTCAGCGTCATTAAATTTCTACATCTTTGCAATTTAGGGGGAAAAAGGCCAAATAAAAATATTTTTTGGGCAAAATTCATCCGTTTTGTCAAAATGAACTAAGATTTTGTTATAAAAAATACAGGTTTCCATTAGGAAAAAAGGTTAACGTGGAAATGATCTTGTAACCGTCAACCGAAAGTTATTTTGCCATTTTACGACTCGCTTGAATCTCATCGATACTTGTTTCGCGATTTTTTAAAGTTATTTCTCAAGTTCGTGAGTTATTTTGGCGTTTCGAGACAAACGATTATCGGAGCGATAATTAATTTAAAAACAAAGGACTCACAGCGATCCAGCTTTCGAGTGACTTTCCGTAGCGCTCCTCGAAGGCCTTTTTGATATCGCCGAGGTCAATTTCGCTTCGCGATACGATGATGCGTATGAGGGTACGGTCTTTCGTTCCAATTCCGTGCATACTCGCGTAAAGTCTCTCCGCGAAAAATCCGACCTTCGACTTGACGCACTTCACTGTGTGTGCAACAACGATAAAAATACAATAAATATCGCAACGCACGTTTGGCGTATATTTTATCGTCAATTATTCGAGAAACTTACCGATTCCGAGAAGACCTTTCTCGATACTACCCGAAAACTCTTTTTTGATCGCCACCTCGATGTCGTGTCCCGAGATTTTCTCGTATTCGAGGAACGTCTGGCGGAGCTGTTGATAGCTCCGGGTCACGAGGATAGAGTTGAATTGAGACTCGTCCGTGCCCCATTGTTTCTCACCTTGTAATGTTGAAAAAAAGAAACGTTTAATTGATTAGCTCGTTACTTTTCAAGAATAAGGGGGAGGGGGAGGGAGCGATGGACGTCGATCGATTACCTGATTCGAAGAGATTCTGAGCATCGGATGCTGCCTGTTCTTGATCGACACCCTGATTCTCATCGCGATTCGCCTGGCACAGAGAAACGAGCAATCTCTTGAAGTGGCCCGAAGTATCCCCCTTCAGCTCGCTCTCGAGCGACTTGCCGTATACTGTAACAGATGTCGAAATAATGAGAAAAGAAAGAAAAGGCAAAAAGAAATTAAATATCATCAATTGTTGGGTAATTGAAGTTAACTTGCGAGGCAAGCGAGGTCGAAGACGCGCAAGACTACAAATATATATGTATAATATCGCCATGCGCGACGAACTTGGCTGATTGGCAACGAGGGGGGAGAGAGAGAGAGAGAGAGAGAGAGAGAGAGAGAGAGAGAGAGAGAGAGAGAGAGAGAGAGAGAGAGAGGGGTGTATTGTAAGGCGTGCTTATTCAGCCACGACCACGATTTCTCCCATGTATGAATGGCTTTAACAGAAAAAAGTCATGACATCATTCTTACCGCTTGAGATTGCACATATTTGTATAATTATAGATTAGTCATCTCTAGGGCTCTAATGCTATACATATGACTCTGAAGTTTAAATTCGAACGAAAAAGGTGTGCAGCCTTGATGATATGCATTCACTTATCAGAACTATAGGATGACTCATGAACTGCCGAAAATTACACAGTTCAGATTATGCAGGGAATTTCGCACCACAGGGGAA
This sequence comes from Ophion obscuratus, assembly GCA_964007375.1. NCBI lineage: Eukaryota > Metazoa > Arthropoda > Insecta > Hymenoptera > Ichneumonidae > Ophion > Ophion obscuratus. The sequence goes on from OZ023317.1 coordinate 17,265,516, forward strand.
AGTATTTATAAACATAGCATTGTTCCGTCATTACCTTTACTGGCAAATATTAATCTTCGAGAAGCGGTATAAGTATCTGTTGTAGTTAAATACAAATGCATATAATGATTTGTTGATATAAGTCACACGATAGTGAAGTGAAACGCACTGTCCACCGGAATGTGCTTTGGGGCAAGAAATATGAGCTCACGAGGGCAATTCTGACCGATTTGTCATTTGGAAAGTGAATAACTGCCGGCTGTGAAAATATTTTCCAAAAAGCAATTCATGATAGAGCGTGTTTGAAAAATAAGAATACAGCAGTTTGAAAAGAACTCGATGTAAGTACTCTTGATATTGATTTATTGGATGTACAAATTGATTTGTTGCTTTTTGTTGTGAAGTTCAAATTTGATTTAGAGAAGTACCAGATTTTTAGCAATAAAACAGTTTGCATCATTTCCAATTACGTTAAGGGATAACACCACTATTACATTTTGGAAAAATCGTTTTTGCTTAATAAAACTTTGGGGTTATAAAAACAATATGCAATTGGTCCTGTAGCGATTTTTTCTACAGGTTCAATTATCGATTTTGCCGCAGCGCCTTGGACTTCTTTCAGGCGCCTCGTACAACTTTAAACGCATTTTTCTCGAAACCACATTTTTCAAACTGGGAGGGCGGATTACCCGAACACCTTTGCATGGATCGATTTGAAATTTTGATAGTAGCTTCACGATTACATTCTCTATGGGAGTATGTAGCCGTTTTTAAAAAAATGATATGTACACTTTTTTATGAAGGATTCACTGCTTATTTTTTGGACCAAAAATCTTTTTGTTTTTTTTTTTCAAAGTGCGCCACTTTTTCCAAATTTGATAGTCGTAGTCCCATAGCTGATAATATATAGATCATATTTTTTTGTTTTTGTCCAGGTCTTCTACTTTACGAGAAAACCGTCCTCCCGTGAAGATATTTGTGAAAAACTCATTTTTCAAGATGGGCTCTGTCGACGCCATTTTGTATGAAAATTATAATACATTTTTCCTCCCGGTAAATGTATTACGGTTGTTTTTTTTTCGGCCCCAAGGCTATGTGGACCCCTTAAAGATTATGAAAACTATTTTATCGATCAAAATCTGCCCGTCACTATAACAAAGTAATTTTCAGCTCTACAGAGGATGCTATTGATTGATTTGTACACTCAATAGTATGCAACATTCTTGACTACATGTGAGATTAGCGAACAAACTTCATTCGCTTGCTCGCAAGTAATCTTTGCTATTCTTGTATTTCCAAGCAACAAAGCTGCGCACGTCTAGGTACCAATTATTATTATTGATCGATCAATGACGCATGAAAACATGAATTTTTTGTAACAAAAACGTCTCTGGAGTATGCTAAACATGCGAAATTCATCAAGCTAGCAGGAATTTTCTTTTTCTTTTAAAAAAGCCTGCTTCATTATTACTCCCCGTTGACTCGAAAACTCTTCAAAGGCAAGGAAAAAGTCTCACGATTTTCGTAGAAAGCGGCGATCGTGCGAATGCCGTAGTTGCTCAGGGTGCACAGTATCTCAACAATGGCTTCCTCGTCGGTGCCGAGGCCGGAGACAGCATCGTGCAATTCTTTGGCATAATAATGAGGCAGCGGAGTCATGAGAGCCACTATAACGTCCTCGAGCTTTCCGGTCAGTTCGCTCTTCAGGTCGTTTATAAGATCCTTCCCGTAGAGCGTCTTGAATGCCTCTGCTATTTCCAGACGCTGGACGATGCCTCGCCTGGTGAGGACGTCGATGATGGCTCTCTCGTCGGTGCCAAAACCTTTCATGGCCTTGCGCAGGATCGCAGCATCTGTGTTGGCGTCGAATGGCTCCGCCGGATACACCGTAGGGGTGCACTGTACAAATCATTTTTCATTGAAATTTCAACTAAACATCTACTTTACATTCCATTTCCATTCGACAACTCTTTACTATAAGAATGCCTCCCAAAATTCTTTCATATTAAAAAAAAAAACAACTTTTTAAATCCTTTTTCATGCCAACGGCTTTCTATCTCGGACTATTTTTTCTTCCCCTCATGAAACAACTTCATTTAAACACCAATCACTTTTTTCGTACAAAAGGGAGACAAATTCGGTTACTTATTCCACAGAAATTCAATAAACACTGTCTCTTCTAAAATTTACCAAATTACAATTCTTTCTATAGACGGATTTTGCTTTCACCAAAAGATCCAAACGAAATTCCACCTTCGTACTAATCACGGCTAGTGAGATAAACTTCAGTGTGAAGAAAGCAATGCCAGAAAGTTTGTGCTAAAATAAATGTTGAATTTACGGAAATATTTTTGCCGACATAAAAACTTTATGGAACTTGGGAATATTGAAAAGCTGTAATTCGCATTCGTTCGTACATTGTATCGTAAACATTGCGAGTGCCTCTTTTGTTCGTGACTCGAAGCATTCTGGTATAAAAATATACCCATGTATATATAATCTTATAAAATATACCTATATATATTCTTTGTAAATTCTCTATGACGCCCATCGACGTCCCTGACCCACTTGGTATACACATCAACTTATTCACTGAGAAAATACATTGGCATATATATATATATACACATATGCACACACACACGGCACACACAATACGCAAATATATGTATACAATCGAAATGGCAAGTTGCGTACTTTATGTTATCCTGTATAGTATATATACGTATGTAGAAAGACTGACCTTGAAAGGATAGTATTGTTGCGACATATTGACTGTGGACGGGGGCTTTTAATAATCTGAAAATGAATTGAGGAATTTAATTTAATTCATAAAGTAATATATATATATATATATGACTGGATTGCGAGACTGAAGTGCGAGAATTGCACTTTTTGCTTGCAGTTCGCGCGAAATATTGACCGGCACGTGATGAGTAAACACGCCCGCACACAAGGCAATACAAAAGGGTGATGTATCAGCGGCAATTTTTTCTTCGTTTCGCCTGCACAAACGTTGCAAACCTCATGAAAATGAGATTCTTTAAAATATAGCTGTCGTTTTATCGCATTCACGATATGTACATTTCCCAACGAGCGGAAAAAAAATTGCCGATGTACTTTTTATTTTCTTACTGCGCATGGGAACGCACGCACACGCACGCACAGCCCGTAGATACGGAGGATCGTAAACCTGCGCGATTGGACTTCCGCGTGTATATAAGTCGGGAAAATTCTCACGTGCACACGGCGTGTATAATATGTCGAACGATATTTCACTTTGAGCCGCGCGATATAAGCAACGAAATGTTTAGTAAAAACAAATGAAAGGAGCGCGCTCCGAAAATAAAACCTACCGGAGCGATCACTTTGAGAAACGGCGATCGAATGACGAGAGCCAGAGTCACACCCACCGCGGGGAGCGTACTTCGTACAGGCTTTGGGGTCGCGCGTGTATACGTATACGAAATAAGGAGGATGGAGCGGACGAGTAAGGAGAGAATGGGAAGAGGAGGAAAACCGGCGTTCCGATACGAGCGAGACTCGCAGGGCATCGATATTCACTAAAAACGTGTCATACGTCAGAGTGTGGGGGGGGGGGCCCCCACACTCTTAATACCCCTCTCCATCCGACCAATCTTTTAGTCTTCGTGGCCTTCTTCGACGCGCGAGAAATCGGCCGATTGGATTATCCCATTGTATGAATCATTATGCGTATTATTCGCTATGCTGATTAATCAGGCCAAGAATTCTTTACGATAGTCACGCATGCCCCGCCGCTTTGACAAAGTAAATGAAAAAGGACGTTTGTTTTTTAATTAAATAATAAATTAGGTTTCCAAAATTTGATACAAAGAAAACAGCGTACTATTTTTTTTATGATCACCACACACAGGCGCCATTTTTACCGGAATAATGGTGGAATATTTTAAGAAAGTTAATTTTTTCAGCAAAGGTCGCCTGGTTTTGGTAGGGATACACCATAGTCACATTGCCAAGTTTGGTCGTGTCAGGATTAAGTAAAGATCACAAAAGCGTAGCCATGATCTAAGCTAGGGTGGAGGGGGCAGTGCATATTAGTTTCTCGGAAGAGGGGGGCAGATAATAAACTAAATGTTTCCTCCAGGGGGGGGGGGAGCCCCTCGCTGAGTACGCCCTTGGAAGATCACCTTAATGTTTTGAGGCAACCTTTTTTTTTTATGACACAATCGACTTCGGAAGGCGATGATCGCTCTGGTGCCCCGACTCGATCGACGCGCGCCTTTCTTATGAAGCGACTTATGACGCACGCATGCGTCTTTCTCACTCTCGTCCACGGTCTTACATACAGACCGTGCTCTCGTCTATCCGCTCTCATCTCACGCGCGCTTACGGCTCGACTGCCCCGTTATCGCTTTTCGGTAACAACGGATCAGATACAGCCGGGCCGAAAAACGGTCTTCGACGTGATTCATTTTTAAAGGTTAAGGGGCTAGTGACGATCCGAAAATCAGGGTTAAAGGAATTAGTTCTGAAAGAATAAGATTCAAAGTCGTTTAGACAGTTATTTGTTTGTAAATTAAAGGGGGAATTTTTTTGAGATTAACATTACATTAAAATATTGCGTTTTTTAAAGATTTCTCCACCATTTTCGAGACTTAGGCGGGATATACATTTAGACAGGAAAAAAATAAGCAATATTGAGGGATTGTTTAAACTAAGAAATAATTATTCTAAAATCATTAAAATCTAGGTATACTTTAATAGTATATTTAAGTTAAACCGATGTGTTGGTCTAGTGGTTAGCGTACCTGCCTCTGAAATCAACACATCGGGAGGTCACGGGTTCGAATCACCGTTTCGTAGTTTCGTCGAGAAATAAAAACACAGGCGTGACGTTAGCTCCAGTTGTACTCAGATGTCGCGCACACGGACCGGTACGTGTGTGTGTCGGATGGGTATGGCTGTAGCCTGTGAGCTATTTCTCGACGAAACGCGACTAGCTCCGAGGCTGGGAAGCGAACTCGTGACCGGCTGTATTGGTATAGGTTTTCCGCAGTTTCCCTATACCCATGACAGAAATGTCATAATGAATATAATACAGAGGGGGGAGTCGGCTGCGGCCGCAATGGGGAGGGGGGATGATGGAGAGAAAGAACAAGTGTAGAGCGGTGGACATATAAGTGGAGCCTTGTAAAAAGCCGAAAAGGCTGTGCAAGTAAAACTTGAAATAATAGTATATTTAAGTATAGAAAACAATTTTTAAAAATTAATTCATCATTAAAATGGCGCAGCTGTGGCAGTGTTACAGCAAGGTCGCCGCGGGAGTTGCGAATCGGCGTGCAGTCTAGTTTCCCGTAGACTTTGATTTGCAAAAAAGTTCAAACATTTTCTCAGTTGGAACGTGTATAATTTCTATGTGACGATGATTAAAATGAAGAAAATGCAAATTCAAGAAAATGGCCCGCATTTACAAAAAAAAATCGACGTTCCACGCAACATTTCTGTAAAATGTGGATTAAAAAAGTAGTTTTTTTTTCAATTCTTCAAAAACAATTCCCGTCAAGTAGAAGGTACCAATATTATCAATATTTCTACCACGTTTCAACTCAACCGGCTTAATAGTTTTTGACTAATCCTGCGCGCCCACTTCGATAATGCAGTTGTGAGAAAGACGCGTTTGAAGTTCACGCCCGCTCCGAATCCGAGCGGTGAGGCACAGCGTTGATGGGCTGTAACGTTTGAAGATTTTCGAATTTCGCTTTGATACTTTGGGAACATATTCTACATATATAGTTATATCGTTTAAGGAAAAAAAAAGAAATCTATATTTCGATCGTTGTAAATATATTCCCGCCTTAAGGGCCATCTATAAATTACGTCATTTTAAAATGGGGGGGGTCTAATCGTTGGATGATGGTAACGATAGTTGGATGAGGTAACAATCAGCAAAAAATCGACGAAGTAATATATGGACGGCCTCTTAGGGTATGTCTTATTACTAGTTTTGGCTGTTACGTGTTATTTTAAAAAATGTATCTTCTAAAATGGCGGAGGTATGGCACGGTCTTCTAAACTGTATTTTCAAAACTGGTGTGACGGGTAGCGAAAAACCTAATCTTCCGATTCTGATGAGATTTGGTATAAATCTTTCAATCCTTATTGTCTAAAACATGACCCTAAATGTTTTTGAAAATTAAGAAGAAAAATATTTTTATATCAAAATGTAGGCATTTTTCAAAGCTGAGAAAAGTTATAATTTCACGATTTTTTCAGCTTCTTAATGTACCCAGAAGAAAAATATATGGCAATTGAATATTTTATTGGGTTTTTTTTTTGTTTTAGCCAAGAATTACGAACCGTATCTTTCCGACCGGTTGGGGTCTGCAGTGGCAAGGCGCACATGGAATTACGCTGCTAAATCAGCAGTCATTTGATGTTTTATGTTGAAACATTTTTTTAATACATTTCAAATATACATGAAAAGATACCTCAATGTTTACAGGGCTCACTTATTTTTTTTCCTTCTAAAAAAAATCCCGAAATACGCTTTTTTTAACCTTCTAATTGAGGCTCCCGTCTCAAGAGGTTAGGCTACTGAGAAAATTTCAAAAAATCGTTCGTCGCTTGAGGCGACTCAAACTGAAGAGAAATGTCCAACGTACGGTGCACACTGAGAAAAAAAACCAAATGAATCGAAAAAATATATTAGTTGATCCAAATAAATGTGCTGCTGCGGAGTGCCACCGACATATGAGATTGTTACAATAATGTGATTGATTTAAATAACATATTATTTTATTTGAAAAAGCTCTTCTGTTCTCTGAATATCTACATTATCCTTTAAATAAAATTATGCTCTATTGAAATCATTCTATATACAATCCGTAGATGTATGGATGAAATAATTAAGCGTTTGCTACAACATTTTTTATTTCGTACAAAAATATAATCAATAGAATTAATTATTCCTTTACTGCATCGAAACGAATATGCCATAGGACGTAAGTTTCTCAATTTCTTTGAAAACATAAATAAAAAATTAGCATTCGAATGATCGTCCACGATAATAGTGGAGAAAATATCAGATATGCGATGGAATATCCATGGAGAGGATTTCAGTTTTTCAACTGATAAGAACAGATACTACACTTTGATCTTAACCACAGGCTAAGAAGCGATGCTCTTTAGAGTTTTTCCAGCGATTAAGTAGATTTTCGGTTCGCGCTACGCTTACGAGAACCGAGCGCGCGTGCGGATTCTAGCGGTTACTCCAAGAACTACGGGTTTCCTCACACCTATAATTTCGGTAGCCCTCGGCCATGATTTGGTTGAATTTTTTCAACCAAATGCGCAAGAAACAAATTTTATTTTCGCATAATTTTTTAACCAATTCAGACATTTGCTTAATATTTTTTAATCAAAATAAAATATTAATATTTTAACGAATAGTGTACTTGGAAATCAATATCGAATATGGTGGAAAAAATAAAATAACATATTTACTCAATAGAAATTTTATCTGAATCAAACGAGTGAAATTCAATTTTTCTTGTGCACTCGAATCAACAATATTCATGTTATGAATTAAAACGGTTTTTTTGTTCGCTGCAGAAAATACATTCAAAACTATATAAGTTCTCGGCTAACAATATATCTTTTGAATGAAAAAAAACTTTTAATTTTATCATGTTATTAAAGTCAATAGCGTTTTGTTTGAACTAATAAATACGATTATTTGCACCAACAATTTTACAATTGAATCAACGAAATTTTATTCAATAACACCAATGATATTGGATCAATGATTTTTTTTTATCTCAGTGCAGGAATCGCCGATTTAAGGTAAAATTATTATTACAACGATAGAACTGTTAGTAAAACTTTAAGGGTGGTTTCTTCTTTGTTGGACCAAAAAAATCTTCGATTTTTCACCAATTTTTTATGCGATAAACACTAAATCTAGAATGTTGAAGTTTGGCATGTTCACTAAGCAGTCTTTATTGAACATAATAGTGTATTTTTTAGTCGACAAAACATGGTTGTACTGGGAGTGGGAGGAGCCACGTATGTCGGTGCGTCGGCGATGATATTCTTGCTTTCGGAAGTCCTAAGTCCGGAACAGGTGATCTAAAGCAAACAAAGCAAACATATTTTTACTTTGTACAATATTGTGAATAAATCGAACTAGAATCAAGAATAAAAATGGAAAAATAAAAAAATTGTGAGCGATCGAAGGGGAAGTTTAGTTTTTTACCAAACATTTGTGCAGTTTTTTGTTCATAAAATTTTATGAAAATTTGTTCATAAACGTTTGAATGTTTTTGGATAATTCTAGTTCAAGTAATGAAGACGTTTGTTGTACACGTGTCTGCCAAATTTCATAACCATTGCTCATCTAAGGCGTGTAAGAGCACTTCCAAAAATTTAAAAAACGTTTCGAGAAAAACGCATTTAAAGTTAAACGGAAATTCATGTGTGAATAAAATGAAAAGTTTCATACTTACACCTAATCTGCTATGGCAGGACAATAAAGTACAGAAATTCTTTGAGATTGCCTTTTTACGAAACGGCAAAATAAAAATTTAATGTTGGCTCAACAAAGTAGAAATCTCCCTTTAACGTCGTACGAGCGCGCGCTCTTGATTTCTATAGACTTTGTTCAAATTTCAATCAGACATTTTTCAGATCATTATGCACGTTTGAGTGAACTTTCAGAACAGTCGACTATTTAGATTGGGAAATAATGGGTTTTTTTAATTGCAACTTTTAAGGGGCTAGACCAGTGTGACACTTAAAAAAAATCGATTTTTTTTGCCTTTTTCGACAGTTTATACTTTCAAGAATATGAGATGAGATTTTTCAAATTTGCTGACATTGTAACTCAAAGAGCAATTATCCGATTGATTTGAAATTTGAACTGAGTACAGTACTACCTCCCTAAGAGAGCCCTCCCTAAGAGAGAATTTCCCCGCCGTTCCGCTTGAGCGCATTTTATGGCTTCCCCCACCTAGCTCGAGCTGTCCAGTGTACCCGAGGCCTCTCGAGTTTGTCGCGGACACCTCGATAAGAGATCGCGAGCGATTTCAGAAAATCGCACGTCGCACGATTGTCAAATGGATAATATTCCTTTGTATAATATATACGTATATATATAATATATACGTTTATATATAATATATACGTATATTATATATATATACGTATGTCGTATATATATATACGTATTATACGTATATATATATACGTATAATATATATTGTAAGTTAACGATACAACTTAACTTACAATACGTATATTATAATATACGTATAATATACGTATATTATACGTATACGTATAATATACGTATACGTATATATATATACGTATATATATATACGTATTATACGTATACGTATATATATACGTATTATACGTATACGTATATATATACGTATATATATACGTATTATATATATATACGTATATATATAATATATACGTTTAAGCCGTAAAGTCGGAGAAAAAAACATGCACCATAATTAAATTTCAAGTAGTAATTTAATGCAAGTAAAAAATATTTTAATAGACATTAACACAGCATAGAATATTATTGATATTAATAAAAATTATCCAGGCTACATTATACTAGAGATATGTTTTTGAGTAATAGTAATAAATGCAAATATCGTACAGCATATACAATATGTATGTATCATAACATATATACTATACATCAGAGTATAGAGTCCTGTTGACGTCCCCAAGAATCGTAGAGACGATTATCCGAACTTTTGATTATCCGAACTAGTCTCGGTCCCAATTGGTTCGGATAATCGAGGTTCTACTGTATATGTTCGAGTTTCGATAACGAATATACTACGTATATTTTTGCGAACAATAAGATAATTCAACAATTATTGAAAGTTTTACAAATGTTTCCTTCATATGTGTTATAATATTGCAACAACAAAATATACCAAACAGCAGAATAAAAAAAACGCGAAGAAAAAGAAAGATTTACACATCAATATTCAATGAGATATACTTACGCATGAAACGACGAAACGCCAGTACACTTTCCGCAACTTGTTTACAGTTTTCTCAACACTTTCGTTCGCGCTCTCTCATAGAGGACGAGTGGAGAAACACATACACGCTACCACATGCGCGATTTTCGAGCGCGCTAACCTAGCGGTGGGGGAAGGCTTCGGCGACGAATTTCTCGAGAATTACTTCCCCTAACCGCCCTAGACCGCTCTCTTAGGGAGGTAGTACTGTACTCTTGAATACATTTACTCTACAATAACGTAGGATATTTTTGATTGGATGAAAATTGACGATTTGGCATTGAAAAAAACGACAATTTTATAGGCAAGAAAACAGACTTTTTTCATAACTACGCCATTTTGTTCGATTTTGATATGTTTCGAAAATCCTACGTCATTGTACAGGATATACCTTCCAGTTTAACAACATTCTTTTCTTTTTCGGTTTCAGCTACTCAATCGGCCGGAATCCTGTCGCGGAAGAGGAACTTTTTTTTTGGCGCCTACGAGGGCAGCGCATCAGTCGCTTGGGTCTCAACATTTGTCTATGAAAAAATTATGTAATATAGGTCGAATATAGCCAAATATATTCTTAATTTTCCGAAACATTTGATTAAGTACTTTTCTTCCAAAAAATTCCCGAAAAGCACCCAAGTTTTCAGCGTTCACACTGGTATAGCCCCTTAACAATGCAGGGTCTGTATCGACCGAAAGTCAGGTTACATAATTCGTCGTACCGTTCTATTGTGTTTATAAATTTTGAAAAAAAGAAAAAATATGTTTAGAATACAACCTAGTTAGGGAAAAAGTGAAAAAAGTTTGGATGGCCTTTACTATTCAGTGTTGCTAAAGACGTTCGGTAAAGACAGAATAATTATCCGTAAAAAATATTTGTCCTCTATAATAAAAAGACATGGCAACACCGCCGAACAGTATTTTTCAAAATTCCTAGAAAAAAAATCCTAGAAAAAAGTGCACGATTTTTCGACATCTAATGAACGGATTGACTTGAAATTTGGTACACTCATTCAGTGCAGTAATAGTTTGGTCTTGATCGACGTTTTTCTTCTTAACATTTTTTGCATCATTTACTAACAATAATGATGACATTTCTCCTCGAAAAATCGAGAGAAAAAATGTTGGACGATTGAAGCACGATAACAAAAAAAACTCGGCCAAGTGCGAGTTTATTTTGTTATGTACATGGACATTTATTGTATTATGTATGCAATAAATTATTATATATACTACATTATGAATCGGTGTTTTCAATATTTGGTGTTTAAATACAGTATATAGTAAATAATATACAGAAATTCGAAATTCCTAACTAGTTTAGTTTTTGAGGACAGACAGCAGCGTGTCCGTAATAGGGTCCCGTTTCGCTCTTTAGGTTCGGAACCCTAAAAAGCTCGGTCAAGTCTCAGCCAATATTGCATATTTTTAGAAAAAAATCTCGTTTTTTTGTGTCACACTAAGAGAGTGGACGAAATCAAGTACACCGTTGAGCCCCTCACGTTCAAGGGTTCTTCACGAGATTATTTATGACTTCTTTAATTATTGATATTCCTTAATGAAATTTGATACACAACTTCGTTAATGTAAATAAAAATAAATGTCCAAACAATTTTTCAATCAGCTTACTTATTCCTTCAAAATTATTTTTTTTTAAATTAATTTGAATCTTTAAATAACTGATTTTTGAATAATTTTTAAATCATTTTGATTTTCGGGTCACAGTAGCCTAACCCCTTAAGGGGGGATGACCATTTAGAAGGTAAAAAATTAGGGTTTTTTTTGTTTTTGTAAAGAATATTCATGCAAATTTCTAATTTTGTGTATTTTTACATTGATATTTTAAGTATGCAAAAATATTTTATTATTTTTTTTAAATCCAAATTGCCAGTCGTGCACATCGATGTTTAGAGGAAGTCGCTCAAAAAGTTTCCGCACTGCTGGAATTCTTCCTCGCGCTGTAATTGTCCGAAACAACAAATCAAAATGATTCTTAGGGAGTCTTCTCACTTCAGACGCTGAAAAATGCGATTTTCATCAATTTTTCAAATAGGTTTATACTATACATATTGACATAAAAGTTGTTACACGTAATAAATACACTTCCGAAATTCATTAAAATTTTTAATTATTTATTTACTTAAGTCACTATAGACAAAAATGGTAGTTAAAAAAAATATCAAACGGTTTTAGATTAAGTATGTTAATGGCTATAGCGCATATCATGCGATTTTTTATATATGCAAAAATAACAAAATGCGGATATTTTTCGAAAAAACAAAAAAAAACTATCAAACGATTGATATGCGCCATAGATATAGTTGTAAAGAACATGTGGTTAAAATGTCATAAGGATCGCTTCAGTAGTTTCGAAGATTTTATCAACAAGTCGTCGAAAAACGTTGTTTCGAGAAAAACGCATTTAAAGTTTGTTTGCGTTACATGAATACATTTTAAAAAAAAGTTTAATGTATTTCGAAAGTGTATTTATTAAGTGTAACAACCTTCATATCAATATTTATAGACCGATCAAAAAATATTTTTATATCAATATTTATAGACCTATCAATAAACCTATCAAAAAATGCATCAAAATAGCCTTTTGTACCCTCTAAATTGAGAAGACCCCTTAAAGGTAACACCCATACGCTGTCGGTGAAGTAGGATTTTGGAAATATATGCAAAATTCACGAAATGGCAGCTTAATAAAGTCAATTTTGTGATTCTTCGTGAAATTTTTGCTATATTTAAGGGCAAAAGTACGTTTCATATTTGGAATTAAAATCTTATTTAGATTCACCGACAAACTGATGGTACAAGGAAGATGTGTGACAAATTTCATCAAAATAGGTTTAATAGTTTTTGAGTAATCACTCCAGCAGTTGGAAAAAATACAGTTTTGAGAAAAACGCGCTCAACGTTTCAACAAGGGAAAACTTAATGATTTTTATGTCTTACCGGCTAATCAGCGATTCCAGCGCCATACAGGCTGCTTTCGGCTTTCTCGTAAAAACCATTTTCCTGTTGCTGGGGCTCTCTACGGGCCTTCCGACCCGAAATTCAATAAACCGATACATCAACAGGGGATTCCAACACACTTCATCAGAGCTCGCACTAAAAAGTTTTTTGGCACTAGCACTCTGCCTTCCGTTATTTTCCGTATTACGATTAATATGTTGGTTTCCAAAAAATGTTCTCTTCCGTTAAAGTTCCTTAGGTGTTGCATGGGAACTTTTTGGGTACGCGGACATTTTGAGAAGCACTAAGTTCACAACTGGTCCAAGGTGGATTTCAAAGTACCCGCGACGTCCGCATCGACAACGATAGGTACGATTACGAAACAGAAAAGATCGGAGCAATACGAAATATAGAAGGGCGCATAGAAGAAATATAGAAGTACGCACCGCCTTCCGCGGCCGCGTACTTGCGTCTACTCAGCACGAACGCTCCCCGAGATTTTCCGCGACAATTCAGGCAATTCTTGGAATTTCGCTTTAAGGCGTTACCCCCACTTGTAGCGCAAAAAAGGCCTTTTTCATGAATTTTTTTAAAGAAAACTACAAAACTTTTTTAATCGATCAATATACCATCTTAAAGAACACATCTTGAAGAAATTTCAGTAATTTTTTTATTGAAAAATATTACATTGTTCAGTGGCAAATGGCCGTCAATGAAATAATGTTTTTATATACACGGTTTGCGGTGACCAACATTGGGGCGAAGTGGATCATCTGAAAAAAAAAATGCGGATGGATTTAGTCAAATATAAGTATAAACTAGTCTTTAATCGAAGGATTTTAAAAAATATTCATTTTTCATAAAATGGCGGACAGTCAAAGTTAATGGTTCGATTTTAACGAAAAAAAACGGCCATTTTTTTCAAAAAAAAAATCGAACGATTGAAGACTACATTTTTATATATTAAATAAGCCTGCAAAATTTCAAGAAGATCGGTTCATTAGTGTTCGAATAATCTTGGTCACCGACTTCAGAAATGCCATTTTGAGAAAAACGCGTTTAAAGTTTCAATTTCCGGTCGTTTACACAACGGATTCTTCTCTTTCAACGCTCATATCTCAGTCAATTTTGTTCGGATCGACTTGAAATTTTCAGGACATATTCTCAGATACTTGTACTTGAAAAAAATGCAATAAAAAAATCGATTTTTTCAAAATCGCAAGTGGGGGTAACCCCTTAAAAATTAGACACCCTATTCTCAAGACATTGAACGATCGATTTATGGAAAGAAAAAAAATCAATTTTTTTCATCTTAGTAAATGGTCTTCCCCCCCTAACAAAAACTCGGGGCTCATGAAGCACCGAAACTCACCACAGTTGCAAATATCGCTTAAAAACGAAATAAAAAAGTCGAATGCCTTCAGCAGTAATCTTCATTTCCCCAAGTGATTCTCGTACATATGCAATTTCTTTTTCGAAATGTATTTTTCGAATCGGTAGTTTGCGTTGACCGGAAGTACGTACGAAAATCGTCGAGCGCATTTTGAACGGCCATAAGCGCATGCGCTCGGCGATTCTTCTTTTATCGCTTTATTCCCGTTAGTTTACTCACGTAGCTGAACGGAGCCAAGGCAGGAGCGCGCATTGGCCGAGTGTGCTTCGCGTGTAGCTGTCCAGAGCTTCGTCACACGATCGAAGCATAACCAAGAGAGAATCCCGCGACGGCAACTACGTTTATAGCTTTATCGCGGATTCGCAAGCGAAAATCCGTTAGCTCGTGGGCGATGTACGAGCGCGTTGACGTCGCGCGCTTGTCAAACGTCTCGCTTGTTGTGCCCCAATAATAAATACGCGTTGTTTATGTCGTGTGCGTACGAAATAATGTAACTACGATGGATCGCGGACGCATAAAATAATACTTGGACGTTCGGAAGGCGATGAGAGAGCGCATTTCGAGGCAATTTTTAGTTTAAAAGGAGAATGGGGGAGCGAAACGGTGGTTCGTGCTGGTGGTGCGTCAAGGTTCTCAAGTGGGTACCCGTCATCTTCATCTTGACTATCGTCTTCTGGTCGTATTACGCCTACGTCGTACAGCTGTGTTATTGTAAGAACGTATTCGTAACCGTTACTCTTTCTTTCGCTCGTTACACATTTATCTTGCACGATACTCGCAAACGCGATTTCGTAGCGGACGTTGATATAACCTCTTGCTTTCTCTCTCTCTCTCCGCCCCGGCACCGCAGTCTCGAGCTGACGTAGTCGCGAGCTTCGTCGCGGGCACGATAGGTGCATTCGATTTCTCTACGGGAACTTGATAAAATCGATATTTATAATATAAAGCAACCGGAAATTCCTACACCCGTCGCACTATAGTTTCCTACATCCCACATTATTTTATGCCCGCACACTTTTCGTAAATGTTTACTAATGTCACAACGAAATTGTGTCCTGATACGCATTTGTTAAATTTGCATAGTTTTTTTTCATAATCTCTGTTAATCTTGATTTCAGATACAGTAGAGAGCTACATACAGAAAGGTACGTGCTTACTTGTTTGTTTTCCGTCTTCTCCGTTCTTGCGTCGCAACAGTACAGAGCAAGTCGAGGATATTTTGCAAGTACCTAGTTATATGCGTGTAATTTATGTACGGATGACTTTTATGTTGC
This sequence comes from Ophion obscuratus, assembly GCA_964007375.1. Lineage (NCBI taxonomy): Eukaryota > Metazoa > Arthropoda > Insecta > Hymenoptera > Ichneumonidae > Ophion > Ophion obscuratus. The sequence continues at coordinate 17,281,145 of OZ023317.1, forward strand.
AGCGTTTTATCTGTTTTTCTTCCATATTGTATTTCTACAATTCTTGTGGTCCTACTGGCAGACAGTGTTCACCGAACTGGTCCCGGTACCCGAAATGGTAAGTACATTTGGTTAAGACGTTCGGGTTCTCTCACGCGTAGCGTATGAAACAACGGAGAGGAGATTCAATTTGCGGCTTTTCATTTGCTCCAAGCTAGTCGTGTCTTTCTCTCGAAAAATCTCGAGCTGAGCTTTACTGCAGAATGGAAGCGAAACAACAGCACGGTGTATATGTGAGGTTTAGGAACTCATAGCTGGCTTGAAGAGCAGACGAGGGATTTAAGGATGCACGGGGTCTCATGAAAGTGATATCGCAGAGATGGAAATTGCATGCGATGTTACTTGGTTTTTTTCGAATCTGTATAATAAAGTTGGCGGCAATCCACGAATGTGGAATAGCCTTAAGGGATAACACCACACTAGCGGCAGAAAATAAGGCCTAACTTTGACAATTTATTTTGGGAGTATGAAAAGAGGAATAGGATTTATTTTGAGCAGGTTTATTTAACACATTAAAGTATTAAAAAAAAAATTATTATAATTTTCATACAATATGGCAGCGACAGAGCCCATCTTAAAAAACGTGTTTTGTACAAATAGCTTCACGGGAGGACAGTTTTTTTTCGTAAAGTGTAAGACCTGGAACAAAAACCAAAAAAAATTGTAATCTATATATTATTAGCTATGAGACTACGTAGAGATTTTTTTAAATCAAATTTTGAAAAATTGACGCACTTTGAAAGGAATTAATCGATTTTTTGCCCAAAAAATGAGCAGTAAATTGTTTATAAAAAAAAGTTCACATTCAATAGAAAAACGCTACGTAATCTCATAGAGAATGTAATTGTGAAGCTGGAATCAAAATTTCAAATCGATCCTTGCAAAGGTGTTCGAGTAATCTGTCCTCCCAGTTTGAAAAAAGTGATTTTGAGAAAAATGCGTTCAAAGTTGTACGGGGCGCCTGAAAGAAGTCCGAGGCGCTGCAGCAAAATCGATAATTGAACCTTTTTAAAAAAATGTTTGCTACAGGACTAATAAGTATTTTTGAAGCAAAAAAAAACGATTTATCCAGAATCCTAGAGTGGTGATATCTCTTCAGAAAGTTTCAATTTGTAGTATTTTTGCAAATGTGTCTCCTCGTGGGATGCTGTTTTACTCTCAACTGTGTTGGAAAAAGGCACGTGTAAATGTACGAAGTAAGCTTGCTGGAAACTTTCACGATCGCTTGGTACACAATTTTAGCGTATTTGTGACACATTGAAATGCTGCTTGTTTTGTCGTTGAGACATTATGGTATTGTCGTTTGCATAGTTGGATTGCGAGAAAAATTCTTTTGATATTCTTATTATCACAACGAATATTTTTGAGGGGTTGGGCTACTGTGACGACCCGAAAATCAGGGATATTCAAAAAAATTGATTTCGAAGGAATAAGTAAGATGAGTGAAAAATCGTTTGGATATTTATTTACATGCAAATACCAAAGTTGTGTACTAAGTTTTATAAAAATATATTAATCATTAAAGAAGTTATAAACAATTTCGTGAAGGACCTTTGAATGTAAGGGGCTCAACGGCGTACTTAATTTTGGCCATCCGGTTGTTCTGAAACAAGAAGTTTTTTTTAAACAGATAAAATACTTGACCGAGCTTTCTGTGTGTTTCGGTAATCGAACAAAAAATATTGATTTTATATTCACTCTTCATGAAAAAACTGGCACCATTGGTGTTAATAACTAATGAAAAATAAATGTTGAGAAGAAAAACGTCGGTCAAGACTAAAATACTATTACACTGAATGAGTGCACCAAATCTTAAGTCATTATAGATGCTGAGAAATCGTGTACACCGTTTTGAAAAACATAGTTTCGAAAAAAACGCGTTTAAAGTTTCACTAGCAGTTCTACAGTTGTAATCATAAGTTTACCTTGAATCCGCGATTCCTGCACTATATGTTGGACCTTCCTCTTCGAATTGGGTTGCCTAAAGTGGCGAACGAGTGTTCGTCAATTTAACACTAGCCTAACACCTTAATAAGCATATTAAAAAATGATCGAGGGATTTTCGTAACTAAGGTCTGCTAAAAGAAATTCGAGCAATTCGAAACGATCAATTTTCATTGTATTCCAATAATCCAATAATGTATTCAAGCGCATAGCGTATTGACAAACTGTATGACAATGTTGCATACGGTTGAGCGGCTTGAAAACGGTTTTAGTCGTCAGGGGCAATGTACTCACTCACAAAAGTTTTGCTCAATAAAGTTAAATGTAAACCAGTTGAGGTGAAACAATTGTTGAGAAAAAAATATGCATACCTGGAAATTTAAGACTTTAGACAAATATCATGCAAATGATGACTGATTTCACTTTACACCTGGAAGAGATATTTGTGAATTCTCAGTTTTGTCTACTCTTGCCTGGGACTTCATCTCTCACTTATGCTGAATGCGGAAAAACGACTTGCATAATTGATGAAACAATATTTTACCCATGTGTACAGTAAACAAACATTCGTTGGAGAGAATAATAATTGTTTATTTGTTTTTTTCGGCCTCGCAGTTCAAAGTACCTGCTATAGAAATGGAGAAATTGCACCGGGCTGAGAGCGAAGATGCGCAACGGCAAATCCTCGACAGGTTCGCTCAGGACCTTCCTCTCACCAATCGCACTATCAAAGGAGGTAAATTCTTGAAAGGAATTCTAATTGTCATTTTGTAAAGACAACGGCGCATGGCTGCAAGGGCGAATTTCACTGTCTAGATTTAGTTTAAGGCCGTGTCATCCCGTGCGAAGGCTCTTTTTTTTCGCTTTTTTGGGATTTTTTTTGGCGAACTAAATAAACATGCAACTGCGAACTTTTCACCACATATTTATTCATATTTTGAGCACACTTTACTATTTTTTAACCCGAAATCATCGCTCATTACTGAAGTACACGGCAACTTAGCCACTCATTTTCAAAAAAAGTTATTTGCGGTGACCACTATTGCGGGCGTTCTGCTCATCTGAAACCAAAAAATCAAACGGCATTTTAATCTGTAAAGTATGCACTAGTTTTTGAACTAGGATTATTAAAAAATATTGACAGGTACATTTCTGGCATCATATTTCGTGAATTTTTGTGTTTTTTCACGACTTCTTCAACATGAAAAAAAAAAACGGCTCGATGAATCAGAATTATCCTAGTTTTCAAAGTGTCTACATGTGTATTGAATAAGTAGGGGTGTGCGGGTAGCAGAATTGGTCGGGTCGGGTCAGGTAATTAGACTATGATTCGGATCGAGTACCTGAATTTTTCGGGTAGCCGTGATCGGACGGGGTATACTCGAACCTTATCGAGTACCCGAGTTTTTTCGAGTACTCGTCTAAGGGTACTCGATAAGCCGTGTTGCCGGAACAAAATTTCAAATTTCGTTTCATAGTAGATATCGCCAAGAAACCATACCAAAACAGACGAAATTGACTCCAGCTTTATGTTCTCTACCCTTCGCCAATAGGTTGGAGTTCATAAGAAACAAACAATTGATTTAATAATTTTTGTATTTTTGTTATGTTATTTACAATTTTACGTTATTATGTTATTTACAATTTTTTTTCCGGCAACCTTCTTTTAAGACACTCGCATTTCAGGAAATATCGAGATATTTGAATGTCGACAAACTGAATAAACGCAAGATTCTTCGTCGAATTTTCATTAATAATTCCTAGTGCTAACTGGTAATTTCGGCGATTCATTCTTCTTAATTTAATTTTTTGTCATCTTTCAATTTTTTCCCAGAAAAAACCTTGTTTTTCAAACGCTTGTTCTTCAGAGAAAATATCTCTGAAAGTAATCAAGATATTTTCAGTTTTAAAACGTCAAATAGAAGCTACAATCTTCTCGCTTCGAATAAACGCAGGGCGTTGAATCTTGGTCTTTTTCGGTTTTGTCTCCATTTAAAACCCACGTTAAAAAATTCACAACTTTGAGGCGTTTGCCGGAACAGAAGATATTTATTGTAAATTTTTTCCTTTCGCACGTTTACGAGTACCCAAAATTTGAGAATACCCAATGACCAAATTCGGGTATCCAATAGCGGCGGGTAATGCAAAAACGTAACCCGTCGGGTACCCGACCCGACCCGAACATCGGGTACCAGAGTGAATCGAGTACCCGCACACCCTTATGAATAAGTCATTTCAATTTCAAAGGAATTCGTTCGAGATATCGAGATTTCGTGGTCACCAGTCCGAAAAATCCAGTTTTGAGAAAAACGCGTTTAAAGGTTCAAATACGTTTATCACCAATAAAATTTGGACTCACCCTTAATCTGTTATGCGTGGTCCATCGGAAAATCCCGATACCCACATATTCTACATTGTATTTGGATGCAATTAATGCAAAAAAATCGATTTTTGTTTCGGAAAATTAAGAATATATTTGGCTATATTTGACCTATATTACATAATTTTTTCACAGAAAAATATTGAGATCCAAGCGACTTATGCGCTGCCTTCGGAGGTGCCAAAAAAAGTTTCTCCACTGCTGACATGATTCCGGCCGATTGAGTAGCTGAAACCGAAAAAGGAAAAAAATTCGTTAAACTGGAAGGTATTTCCTGTACAATGACGTAGGATTTTCTAAAAATATCAAAATCTAACAAAATGGCGTAGTTATGATAAAAGTCTGTTTTCTTGCCTATAAAATGGTCGTTTTTTTCAATGCCAAATCGTTAATTTTCATCCAATAAAAAATATCCTACGTCATTGTAGAGTAAATATATTCAAGAGTACTCAGATAAAATTTCAAGTCAATCGGATAATTGCTTTTTGGGTTACAATGTCAGCAAATCTGAAAAATATAATTTCGAGAAAAACGCGTTTAAAGATTTAACTATCAATTTTTGCAAGATAAAATGATAGATATACGGCCTTGAAATTTTTACAGGATCTTCTTGAAAGTATAAACAGTAAAAAAAGCCAAAAAATCGATTTTTTATAAAGTGTCACACTGGTATAGCCCCTTAACTAGCAAGTTGCTTTTATTGTACTGTCGTAAAAATTACAGAAAAAAATTCGAACGGCAGACACCAAAATGAGTTAGCCAAATAGATGAATTCGTCTGAATAACAGAGATGCTTGTTTGTTACAAAAATAGAATTTCATTTTCCAACGATCCTTTGTGCGCCCTTATAGACTTTGCCCTTTCAATGCATACTTGCTACTTCGCTATTTATAATTCCTCAGCGACTCCTCGGAGTGTTGCCCACTGATCTCGAGTCCAATACTGATGACGTTGAATTTTGCTTCGTTGGAATGCAACGAAAGTGATTCTTTTTTATTTCCCAATTTCAAAATGACGCGAACATTTTTTTCGATTCTTATTTAGCGATATAAGACAAATTTGCAAAGTATGCAATTAGTATAAAATTAGCAAGAATTTTCGTTGCATTCTAACGATGCAAACTACAACCCCATCAACAATGTCGGTTCGAATGTGCCATTAATTCGTTGTTGGGCACCGTTGAAGACCTTCTTCGTGTTTCAGGTATTCGTTTTTGTGAGAAATGCCAGTTGGTGAAGCCCGACAGAGCGCATCACTGCAGTGTTTGTCAAACATGCGTACTGAAAATGGATCATCATTGTCCGTGGGTCAACAATTGTGTCGGTTTTCACAATTACAAGTTTTTCATGTTATTCCTGGCTTACGCTCTCCTCTACTGCATGTTTATAGCAGCCACTTCTCTACAATACTTCATACAATTCTGTAAGGTGAGTGACCGCTTGTGAAACAAAGTTCCGAAGACGATTGAATTCTGGCTTAAGTAAACCCGGATTTACGGTTTGCAGGGGGAATTGGACGGTATGGGCAAGTTCCATCTCCTCTTTCTGTTTTTCGTGGCGCTAATGTTCGCCCTCAGTCTGAACTCGCTGTTCTTCTATCACTGCTACCTCATTGTGCACAACAGATCGACGCTGGGTAATTCACTTATTTGTTTGATCGATTAAGGCGTTAGGCTACTGTGACGTTCAACCCAAACTGTGACGAAAATTCGTTTCGACATTTATTTGTACGTACATCAAGGAGTTAGGCCACAGTAACGGGTACAAAATCATGGGCGAATTTAACAATTTTGTTTTGTATGAAAAAGTGATTCACTGATAAAATTAATTACATATCTATTTAGTATGAATATCGAGCTGTTAGAAACGATACATTTTTTTCGATGCACAAAATGACCAACTACTAATATTTACTTTTCTTATCTTTTTTTAGGCGCTCCGCGGCATGGCATTCAGTATCCACAATTTTTTTACCTAGACCAGAAAACAAAAATTGTCGTGAATTTTCAGTGAAAAATTTCGTATAAAACTGCTCTGAAATGAAAATTTTTCGATTAATCAGAAATTCCGTACGAAATGCAATTAGAAACATAACTTTTAAATTTGAAGTAAATCGAGTGAAAATTGTTAAAGTTATTTGTCACGCCAATTGGAAAAAAGCTGTTTTGAGAAAAACGCGCTTAAAGTTTTAGGTACTCTCTGGCCGTGCCAGAGGGGGGCTTACTTCATACGCTGAAAGTCGGTAAAAAAATGTCTTGCTATAAATCGAATAGTAACTTATTCCTATGGTGATAAAGCACCGTTTTAGCGAAAAAAATCGGTTTTTGAAAATTCTACTGTGGCCTTACTCCTTAACAAATTTTTGTACCAAATTTCATAGAAAATAGAGTAATTATGCAGTTTGAGGACTTTTCCGAAAAACGACGGGACTTTTTTTTCACCGTGAAATTGTTTATTTCATTATATTGAATGATATTCCGTTGGGGGAGTCTGACACTTTCCATTAATTCCATAAGTTATGGGGTTTTGAAGTTCGCCGGAACGCGTGATAAAATAGAGTATTTTTAAATATTTCGACGCTTAACTTGGGGGTGGGGGGCATTTATATAAGAAGCCTTTTCAAATGCAATGCCGAAAATAAATCGCGGCAGTCACCCTTCCATAAAAAGGTAGAGGGTTTTGAAGTTCACGAAAACACGTTGTAAAATAGTGTATTTTTGAACTGTTTCGCAACACCTATATTGGAAGCGGGGAGTGGAGGGATTTATAAAAGAAGCTTTCCTAAACACCCCCCCCCCCCTCCCCGGGGTTGTGTGTTGTATGTGGAAGGTGTCTGATGCGGTTACGCCGGAGGTCCGGGGGGTGCAAACCCCCGCGACGGCGGAGGGGGCGCAGTCACCCCGAAGACACTAAACGTAGGTTTTAAATATATTTAAATGAACTACAATTGTACTGCGTTGACCATTTTTGGGGCCCTAAAAACAACCCAAAAAACCGAAACAACGGCTAAAGGGGGAGGGGGGGAAGTGACCGCGGCAATTTTTCGTCGGCATTGTATTCAGGAAAGTTTCTTTTATAAATCCCCCCACCTCCCACCCCCAATGTAGGCGTCGAAATATTTAAAAATGGTTTATTTTATTACGTGCTTCCGGGAACTTGAAAACCCCATAACTTATGAAATTAATAGAACATTCCAGCCTCCCTCGACGGAATATCAATACTGGGGACCAATAGAAGCAGCGTGGGAAAAAAAAGTTCCGTCGTTTTTCGAAAAAGTCCTCAAACTGCATAATTACCAAAAATAGTAATAATTAAAGATGTTATAAACAATGTCGTGAAGAATCTTTGAATGTGAGGGGATCAACTTGATTTTGGCCATCCGGTTGATCTAAAACAACAAGATCAGTTTTTTTCTTCTTAAAATAGATAATACTGGCTAAGACTTGACCGAGCTTTGTTTTGTTATTTTTGATTTTTTTTTCAATCTTGTGACGGAAAATCACATCGTTAATAAGTAACGGCAAAAATGTTAAGAAGCAAAACGTCGGTCAAGACTAAACTATTACTACACTGAATAGACGTACCACATTTCAGGTTGACTCGTTCATTAAATGTTGAGAAATCGTGTACACCGCTTTGAAAAACTTAATTTCGAGAAAATAACGCGTTCAAAGTATTACTAGCAGTTCTATCGTTGTAATCATAAGTTTACCTTCAATCTGCGATTTCAGCACCATTTCTTGGACTTTCTTCTTCAAACTGAGTTGTCTCAAGCGCCGAACGAGTGTTCGTGATTTTCACAGTAGCCTAACCCTTTAAGGAGTTTCGAGACAATTGACTAAATATTACCATTTTATTTAGTTTTGTAAAAAGCTTTGCGCAAAAGTTATGCAAATAAAACTCGATACTACTACCAATTGATTTAAATTTATACAGTAAATTCTTTGCTATTTACTAAATGTACCCTGAAAATTTTAAATTGCTCGTCTGCACCGTTATTATAAAATTGATAATTGACAAAACACGTTTCAACATAGGATGCCTACGCTGATCGCTGATTGGCAGTTTTACGTACGACAAAAGTGTGAAAAAATGTTTAAAATGTTATGCAAAACCGTCAAATCACTCAGTACATTATGACAATTTTGTCATCAGTCATAATGTACTCCTTATGTTATCTGATCATAGGCATCTTCTCGTGTTAAAAATTGTTTTTTCAATTGTAAATTTTATAGAATCTGTGTATACGTTCGATTTGAAATTTGAAGAGGGCATTCAGCATATGACAACGAATTTACTGTATAAATTTGAAGCAAATGGTAACATTTAGTAATTTGTTCCGACTGTCCTTAATTAGCAAACCTGCTAATTAAGGTGCCTGCACCTGGGCCGATAATCGATGTTTGTATGCCCTTTTCAAAAGGGAAAATCATAAAAAGATCGGGAACATACGCATCATATATTATTGATTTAACAATAAAGTATTTTGTTCATTCGTGCCTCTGTCATGAATCGTGTGCTCAGGGTCTGCAGGCGTCTATCGAGTCAAATTATTGAATTTCGAAAAAAAAACTCGTCATCACATTGAAATTTAAAACATTTTTTTCGTCTCAACTTCCGCGGTTTGAATGTTCATAAAAAATGTTATAAATTAAAAATTAAAAAGTTGGCTCGGCGGACCATTTAGAATCTATTCTCGAAGATTTGAAAAAGACCTGCATTAAAAAATATTGCAAACTGCTCAAGTTATCCCGAGGCTTGTCTCGTCTCGTAACTCCGTCGCTAGTTAACTTTTTGGAATAATTTGTTTTTTCAAATTTGGAATAACATTTTTTTCCAAGTTTGGGATAACTTTTTTCCCATGTTTGGAATGACTTTTTTTCCCAGTTTAGAATAACTTTTTTCCTAGTTTGGAATAACTTTTTTCCAAGTTTGGAATAACTTTTTTCCAGTTTGGAATAACTTTTTTCCCAGTTTATAATAACTTTTTTTTTCTAGTTTGGAATAACTTTTTTTCCAAGTTTGGTATAACTTTTTTCCCTGTTTTGAATAACTTTCTTTTCCAGTTTGGAATAACTTTTTTTTCCAAGTTTGGAGTAACTTTTATTCCCAGTTTTGAATTATTTTTTTTCCAATTTTGGAATAACTTTTTTTCAAGACAACCTGGTAACCTCAAGTGTTCTATCTTCTCCAATGAAAATCACAATATCAAGAAAAAAATGCTCACTTATCTTTGTACTGATAATCGTCATAATTTTTGCAGAAGCGTTCAGGCCGCCGATGTTTCGGATGGGCAAGGACAAAGACGGCTTCAGTCTAGGAAAGTACAACAACTTTCAAGAAGTTTTTGGTGATAATGCACGACTGTGGTTCCTTCCAATCTTCACTAGGTGAGTTTCGCCCCTTTACCTCACGTTCTCTTCCGCCCACATACACAATACACTCGCAAGAATTTCCGATTTATCGCGCGTATTCGTGTCCGTGATTTTTTTCTTTATTTCTCCAAATTGAGGCATTTTGTCGCGACGATGAGCCAATTGCACAATACCGATCTCCGTATATATCGTTGAGAACGCGACAGTACATTTGTCCATTGAGATTCATGCGCGATCAATCGAACATCGAATGGTTCGCATTTATTCTCAATACAGACAATTGGAACATCTAAGTCTATTACTTCGCTCTTTTTTGCCATTTTTTTGCCTCTCAGTCGTTGATCATTTCTCGTTTTCGATTACAGCATTATGTGCATTTGCATCGATAGCTCAGTGTTCCTTCATTTTCTATATACTAGTCTGTCAGTGTGTTTTTATTTTGATTTTTCATTAGCTCAGAATTGGTACTTCGTAACGTACATAGACGCGATTTATGTATGTCGTATAATACAAGAAGCTTTTATGCTTTCACATTTTGTCACGTATTTTCGATGTTGTTTTCACAATTCTCGCCACGCGCGAAAGCGATTCACATTCATCTAGAGATTTTTCGAGAATTTTAAGAAATCGTTCGAACCTCGCATTTGTGCCTATTTACTGCAAAGTATTCGAAATTATTTCGCACAATTCCATAAGAAAAATACTGTTCTCATCGAAGGTGGCTTTGCAGTAGAGAAATTTAAACGTGTTGAATTGAAAATACGCAGTGAGTAATTTTGGGTAACGTGGGGATTCTTTGGCGCGAATAATTGATGGAAATTTTTTATCGAATTTTGAGCATTGTTTTCTTAAGGCCTCAGGCCACAGTAACGGGTATAAAATCATGTGCGAACGTAACAATTTTTTTTCGTATGAAAAAGTGAATCACTCATGAAATTAACTGCACATCTATTTAGTATGCATATCAAGCTGTTAGAAAAAGTACATATTTTTTTTCGATGTACAAAATGGCCATCTACTAATATTTTCTTTTGTTGACTTTTGTTGAGGTACTCCGCGACGTGACATTTAGCATCCACAATTGTTTACCTAGAACAAAAAAAACAAAAATTCTCGTCAATCTACATTAGAATACCTCGAGAAGAACGTACGGAATTTAAAAAATATTGTTCTATTTAAAAGTTGTAGGTATTTGAACTTATGAAATGAATTTTCAGTGAAAAATTTCGTTATAACTGCTCATAAACTGCTCATAAAATAAAAGTTTTCGATTAATCGAGTGAAAATTGTTGAAGTTATTTGTCACGCCAATTGGAGAAAAGCTGTTTCGAGAAGTTTCGAGTAGTCGGCGATTTTGTACATCGAAAAAAATATATATATATTTTCTAACAGCTTGATATTCATACTAAATAGATGTGTAATCAATGATAAGAGTGAATCAATTTTTCATACGAAAAAAATTGTTAAATTCGCACATGATTTTATACCCGTTACTGTGGCCTAACGCCTTAATATCGATTCAATCTAAATGAACGACCACTCAATTTGTTCGGAAAATAAATACCGTTGACAATGTAAGCTTGTGTTTTGCTTTTTTGATTTGTTGTTCGAACAAACCGAAGACGAAAGAACGCGCAATATTGTTTTTAAATGACAATAAAAAATTGCGGTCCTCGCAACGTCGAGATCGCGGATGAACAATGTCCGACCAATATTTAGAAACGCTTCTTTGTTCGGAAAAATGCACGGACTTTTAAAAATTTGAAGTCTAATCACTTAAAAACGTTACAACTATTGATAATGTCCCCATAATTGTCTTCCATCATATTATGAATAATCATAACGTCTCGAAGTTATAGGAGAAAAAAATCCTGCTCCTTTTCGAAAAATTCACTTTGCTAAATATTCGCACTTTTTTCTTGAAAATTTTTATGTTCGGCTCGTTTGAATGCAACGGAAGGGATTTTTTTTCTCGATATGCCTAATTTTTTTGACAGATTTACGTTACGAAAGTTACTCAAACGTTCTATAGGACTAAAAAGTCAGTCAAACGTTCTTTAGGATTGAAAAATCACTCCAACGTTTTTAGGATCCAAGAATCACTTACAAGGCCCATCACTTTGGTGACCGCCTTCCATTTTGTTGAAACTCATGTTTATGGTAGAGTGTTAAATGATATTGGATACGAACCTTTTTTTATCGGCGGAAAAACGGTTTCAATGGGCGCAACCACTCTTTAGATCGAAGCAGGTGACGGGCTGATTTTGCAGTTTCACCTGCAAACGGTCAGAAATCCACTATGGGTACATTGAAGAACAAGAAATGTAGAAATGAACCACCGTTACACCCTTACCACCTTACCTAAATGTAAAAATGAACCACCTTTTTCTTTCTCTTAAGGGGCACCACTAGTATGACAGTTCCAAAAAATCGATTTTTTGTTGTTGCATTTTCCGATAGTCTATACCTTCAAGAATAACATACTAAAATATCAAGTGCGGATCTCAAATTGTTTTTGAACTACAACCTTCTAAAGAACAGCTGTTCTTTCATCTTTCAACGTCTTTTTCTCAAAACGACATATTTTTTGCGCACTTTTCAATAGTCTATACCTTCAAGAATAACATACTAAAATTTCAAGCGCGGATCTCAAATAGTTTTTGAACTACAGCCTTCTAAAGAGCAGCCGCTCTTTAGAAGGCGCAGTTGCTTTTTTATCTTTCGACGCGTTTTTCTCAAAACTACATTTTTGAAAATTGCTGCAGCTTTATGGCGGAATGAACATTTGCAACGATCAAAAAATCAATTTCTTTTTTTTTCTTTAAACGATAGAACTATATAAGAAGAATATTTTCCCAAAGTTTCAAAGCGAAATTCGAAAAACTTCAAACGTTACAGCCGTTCAACACTGTGCCTTCATTTCGAATTTTGTTTTGAAAGTTTGGGAAAATATTCCACATATATAGTTCTATCGTTCAAAGGAAAAAAAAGAAATCGATTTTTTGATCGTTGTAAATGTATATCCCTCCTTAAGTTGATGTCGCTCAAATGTTTGTACTACTGGCTGCTTGTAATTTTGCCGATACCGGAAAAATGGCCGGAAGAATCTGTACATTTTTTTTCGACTTTCATCCATTTCAAGTTTTCATCTATTGGGAAATTTTTCACCGATTACAAATGTCATCAACTTTCGTCGAAAGCTCAAAATTACTCGTGGGAAACGCGAAAACGTTTTTTCACAGACTTCCGACGATTTTTTATAAAATTGTTAGGTTTTGTAGCAAATAAATAGTGAATTCGTATTCAGGGGATAAAACTAGATCGATAAATGAGGGGAATAAAACTAGTTCGAAAAAAAATCCATATTTGTTTCACATCTCGATCGAAATTAAATGTCTTCATTCAATCGCCGCTTATTTTTTTTTCCGCTTCGGTTTGAAATTCCGCGTGCCGAGCATTCTCTTCGCATTCGTTTGCTCTAAATATTGTCGCTTTATTCGTCAAACCACGATAATTTTTTTAAACTTTGGTAAAATTCCTAAGGCGGGCCATCGATTTCGCGAAATTTTCCATAATCCAAACATCAATTCGGAATTTGTAGAAATATTTTTCATCGGCATACACATTTTAAATACAGAAAAAAACAACTGCAATGTGGAACTTGAAGTAAGCGGTGGCTTACCCCCTTAAGCATGCTATCCGGCAAAAATACGTAAACATTAATTTTGTCCTTCAATATTTTTGTCAATATGTAAACATTAATTTTGTAATTCAATGCACCCCTGTCAAATGTGGGGTGAGAAAAAGAAGAATAAAGGGGTGGTTCATACCTTAATATTTTTTTCGATGTACTTATAGTGGATTTGTGATCGTTTTGCATGCGAAAACAAATCATTTTTGTTTTAACGAAATCAGTGGACTGTTAACTGAATAAATTTCAAAATCAGGCCCCCACATGCTTGACTCACGCGGTGGTTTCACGTCTTAAGGTAGAACGAGCGCGCGCTCTTGATTTCGATAGATTTTGTTCAAATTTTTACCAGACATTGTTCATATCATTATGTATGTTTGAGTGAAAATTCAGAATAGTCGACGATTTAGATTGGGACATAATGAGTTTTAAAATGGCAACTTTTAACGTTGCAGGGTCTGTTTTGAAATTTAGGCAGAATAATTCTCCGTACAAAATATTTGTCTCCTATAAGAAGAAGACACATGGCAACACCGCATCGGTGTTGCCACATGGCATCCACGTATCCAATGCCGTCAGTTTGTGCCGCATATTTAAAATATTACTGCAACACAAATTTTTAATTGTAAGTAATTTTTAATCGAACAAAGTTGCTAATTAGTTATGAATTAACCAACACTTTTATTTATTAATAAAGATAACATAAACAATATAAAATATTAATATTAATAACGAAAATATTTTTTTATTGCAAAAGTTTTCAACTTTAGGAAAACGATAAAGTTGTTTTTCTCGAAATATTGAACAATACTGTTCTGCGATGTTGCCATATGCCTTCTATTATAGGGGACAAATATTTGTCACGGAGAATTATTCTGTTTTTACTGAACGTTTTTATCAAAACTGAATAGTAAAGGCAATTCAAACTTTATTCACTCGTTCCCTAACTAGTTTGGAATGGTACGACGAATTATGTGATCTGACTTTCGGTCAATGCAGACCCTCTAATGTTAAAAGTTGCAATTTTAAAACGGATCATCTCCCAATCTAGATAGTCGACTGTTCTGGAATTTCACTCAAACATGCGTAATGATAAGAACAATGTCTGGTTAAAATTTGAACAACATCTAAAGAAATCAAGAGTGCGCGCTCGGTCTACCTCAAAATATTTTTTTCGCCGATAGAAAAATACGTATCCAATAGTTTTTAATGCTCTACCATATACAACAGTTTTGACGATAATCGAAGGTGGACACTAAAGTAATGGCCTTTATTAATAGTTCTCTGGGATCCAAAAATCGCTCAAGCGTTGTGCGGTATCCAAAAAATCACCTGAACGTTCTCGAGCGATCTGTAATCTAAATCTGCAACAAAGCCTTTGGGCAGTAATGGAGGTAAAGAAGGATTTTCGTTGCATGCGCGATGCAAACATCAGCACTGTCGAAAGACCTCAAAAACCATAGACTCCAAGAACGAGGAACGCGAACGTTGCCGACTGAAAATCGCGAAGGGGACGCGAAACAGGGAGAAGGGTCGAACAACACGATAGAATAACATTCATGATATGCTGTAGGAAAATGGGGGGCGGGGTTTTTGACACGATTGTGTTTTAGTCTCGGGAACGGAGTGGTCTATCCTGTTCGATCGCAGCACCAGGCTGGCTCCAATACTTACAACTCGATGGGCAGTACGGAAAACAGGTCAGACATAACATAGCGTGTTATTACCTTGCGTGGGCTTGAATAACACTTTGGAGCGAGAAAGAATATACGTTCGCAAAAAAGAACAAAAGAAAGAAAAAATTACTGTGGAACTCTGACCTGTAAGGAAAAAATTAAGTCTCGTTATGCGGAGTGAGGTTTTATGCTCCCGTACGTACATGTTTGTCCGAACGAGTTCCATAGTATTGAGTATCGCGTCGACGCGTTGTATTTTGCATGTGCATGAAAACAAAAAAGTTATGAACCATTCCTACGCATCCTCGTTTCACCGAAAATTGCTTCATTCTACTCATCATACTTATTTACTCGTTAATACACTTTCGGCTTGCTCGTTGCTCACTCTCTGTACGCATGCGATTTCGTGTATCGTTGGAACTCGATGGAAATTCATATTTCTTAATCATCCGATGTTTTTAATAGATTTAGGCTACACACACACACGCACGTTTTGAAGGGTCTCCATTAGAGATCTTGAACCGGAATCTGCAAAGTAAAACGTTTGGATAATAATCAAACTTGAGGAATGAAATGAAAAATTGCCAAAAGGTGCGAGATAATTGCTTAAGGCGGAAGCCTGAATTGGAAGGTCAGAAAAGCGTTTTTTCGGGCTTTTTTTTAGAAGGGAGTAAAGAAGCGAGCCCAGTAAATATTGAGGTATCTTTTCGTGGATATTTGAAATGTATAAGAAAAATGTTTCATCATGAAACAATGAATGACTGCAGATTTATCATCCTATTCCATGTGCGTCTTGCCGCTGCAGTCTCCAATCGGCGGGAACGATGCAACTCGTAATTCCTGACTGAAACAAAAAAACCAATAAAATGTTCAATTGTCATATATTTTTCTTCTGCGTGAATTAAGAAAAAGGTGAAAAAATCGTGAAATTATAACCTCTCTCAAAACACTTTAACGTGCTATAAAAATTATTTAAAAAGACTTTTTCAACGACTTTTTTCATGCACTTAGAAGAGATTTTCACACCGAAGAAAATAAACTTTGGTTTGATTCAATAGGTTGTTTAGTTTTATCGCTATCACGCCCCCCAATTTGGAAAAATCGTGAAAATGAAAACTGGAGAAAACGCGCTTCAAAGTTTCCAATAGGAGGAAATATCAATATCAATTATCAATCGCTTTTCTGCTTTCGGCCTTGTATCTTAGAAAATATTTACAATTGGCCTCTGTAACTTCGTAAATATATTCTTGGATAGTTTATCTATCGATTTAAGCAATAATAAAAACGATTTTTTGGACCTTCTAATTCAGACGCCGGCCTTAAGGGGTTAGGCTATTGTGACGACGAGAAAATGAGGGTTATTTGGAGAAAAAAAATTGATGGTATAAGTGAGATGATTGAAAAATTGTTTGAACATTTATTTTTTATGTACATTAACAAAGTTGTATACCAAATTTCATTGAAAAATATAAATAATTAAAGACGTTATAAACAATCTAGTCAAGGACTTTTGAACGTAAGGAGCTCAACGGTGTACTTGATTTTGGCCACCTTGTTGATCTGGAACAAAAGAAACTCGTTTTTTCTTGAAATAGTAAATATTTGCGAGGACTTGACCGAGCTTTTTGGTCTTATCGTGTATCAGTAATCAAAAAAAAAAATTTTAAATGACATTATTATTGTTAATAACTGATAAAAAATGTTTAAAAAAAGCTTGGTCAAGACTGAACTACTATTACACTAAATAAGTGTACAAAATTTGAAGTCGATCCGTTCATTAGATGTCGAGAAATAGTGTGCACCGCTTTGAAAAAAATAGTTTCGAGAAAAACGCGTTAAAAGTTTTACTAGCAGTTCTATCGTTGTAATTATATCATCATTCACAGTAGCCCAACCCTTTAAATTATTGCAACAGAATTACACTACGAAAATCACTGAGACATTGATTGAGGATTCTCATTGCAGATTGACAACCTAAATCTGTAAAAAAAACAAGAATTGGATCACAATGGAGGGGTCTTCTCACTTTAGACGCTAAAAAGGCTATTTTCATGAATTTTTTCGATAGGTTTATATTATAAATATTGATATAAAAGTTGTTACACTTAATAAATACACTTTCGAAATACATTTAAAAAAATGGATTTATTTATTTAAGGCGGTATATGCATTTACAACGATAAAAAAATCGATTTCTTTTTTTTCTCATTAAACGATAGAACTATATTTCAAAGCGAAATGCGAAAAACTTCAATCGTTACGGCCCGACAACGTGGTGCCGCACCGCTCGGATTCGGAGCGGGCGTGAACTTCAAACGCGTTTTTCTCAAAACTGCATTATCGAAATTGGCGTGCAGGATTACTCAAAAAATATTAAGCAGATTGAGTTAAAACTTGGTAGAAATATTGATAATATTGGTACGTTCTACTTGACGAGAATGGTTTTTGAAAAATTGGAAAAAAAACTACTTTCTTAATCCACTTTTTATAGAAATGTTGCGTGAAATGTTAATTTTTTTGTTGTAAATGCGTGCCATTTTCTTAAATTTGCATTTTCTTCATTTTAATTACCGTCACATAGAAACTATACATGTTATAACTGAAAAAATGTTTGAACTTTTTTGCAAATCAAAGTCTACGGGAAGCTAGACTGCACGCCGATTCGCAACTCCCACGTCGACCTCGCTGTAACACTCTGCCACAGCTCCGTAATTTTGACGATTAATTAATTGAAAAAAATATTTTGTATACTTAAATATACTATTAAAGTATACATAATGTTTGATAATTGTAGAATAATTATTTCTTAGCTTAAAAAATACCGCAATACTGCTTATTTTTTTCGTGTCTAAATATATATCCCGTCTTAAGTCACTATTTATAGACGAAAATCCAAAACAAAAAAGTTAAACGGTTTTAGATTCAGTATGTTAATGGCGATAGCGCATATCACACGATTTTTGATATATGCGAAAATAACAAAATGTTTCGAAAAAACAACATTTTTCGAAAAAACAAAAGCAAACAAAAAAAACCAGTTTTTTTCACCATTTTTGACAAAAAAATAGTAAATATCAAAATTTAAAAAAAGTCCTTGCATATCAAGGACTTTTTTTAAATTTTGATATTTACTATTTTTATAACGTTATAGCTATAATTGTAAAGAATATGTGGTTAACCCCTCATAAGGATCGGTTCAGTAGTTTCGAATATTTTATCAACAAGCCGTTGAAAAACGTTGTTCAGAGAAAAACGCGTTTAAAGTTTGTTTGTGTTACATAAATACATGAGCATAAAAAAAAATGTATTTCTAAAGAGTATTTATTAAGTGTAACAACTTTTATATCAATATCGATAATATAAACCTATGAAAAAAATTCATGAAACCAGCTTTTTTCAGCGTCTACACTGAGAAGACTCCTCAAAGTAAATAAATAAATCATAAAATCATAAGGAGAATTTTCGTTGCGTTCCAACACTGCAAACTTCAACACTTTTTCAACACTCTGTTATTCATCGCTTCATACTCATAATTTATTATCCTTTCCCCATATCGTCACGTTCATTCCACTATTATTTCACGCTACGTTGCGAACATCGTAGTTCTTTCTTTTTTCGTTTAGAGAGTCGCGTCCATCATAGATAACATTTTTCGTTTCCTCGCAAACGTCCATCCATCAAGATGCGGTTTAGGTCGCGGACTTTTCGTTCGTCCCTCAATTTCACAGGTTAGCTTGTAGTCGACGTCGACGTATGTAGCGGTTGCCATTTTGTTACTCGACGAGTAAGGATGTTCCTGCCCAGCCAATATTCTCGTTGAACAACGAAGATGGGCTTGTTTCGTTGGTATAAAGTTCATTTGGACCGAGCATATTCATAAGTTTCGGTGAATCACAATGAAGTTTTTGTCCTGCTCTTGCGAAACGTAGCGAAAACACATTGGTCTCGTTATGCGCGTACGTAGAAAAATGTTGACTGCATGAGCTGTTGTATTCTCGTTACTTTTAACGTAGCAAGTCATCGTGTCTCGAGATCTCGAAATCTTCCAAAGTACCGAAAAGGGTGCTCGCCATGATTGTTCTCGTTAAGTTTTTTTTTTTTTGCGAAAGGTATTGTGCATCTGGTTCTTAGGTAGAAACGTACAATTTGTATTCCATTGACATTTTCTCACACCGTCGTTGTGTTTAGGGCTGTATGACACATTCCCAGTCTTAAATTCGATTTTGGCGGAATTTCGGTACTCCGCGACTCGAGAAAAATCGAAAAAATATTCACGAGAAAAGGTTGCGAGGTCGATTTCTCCGATTTCGATGAAATTCGGCATGCTTGTAGAATGGGTAAAAATAGGACATACGTATTTTTTTTTCTATCTACGGAACTCTATTTTTGAGGGGTGAAATGCAACCCTCGAAAATAGGTGTGTTTTTCGTCGATAACGTTATCGTCCTCATCTCCAATGTATAGTACACGAAAAAAAACATTGTTGCAATTTGAAATTTTTGTCATATCTCGTACCGTTAAAACATTATCGACGAAAAACACCCCAATTTTCGAGGGTGCGTTTCAACCCTTAATAATCGGGTTCCGCAGATATAAAAAAATACGTGTCGCCTATTTTTACCCATTCTACAAGCATGCCAAATTTCATCGAAATCGGAGAGATCGACCTCGCAACCTTTCCTTGTCGGACATATTCAAGACGTTATGGACATTGATTTAGAAAACAAGAATGCCAAAACAATATTAAGCAGTTGCTTAAACTAGTTACGGTTCAACGAATAATCAGTAATAAAAATTTTCGTATGCAATTAACTGTTTTAAATACTTGTGCATTATTTTTAGAAATATATATCTTTGCGAAAATGCATTTTCACTCGTTTTCGAGGCTGTTTTCGTTTAAATGCTCATTCAAAGGCTTGGAAAATACTCAGGAGCACCGTAGATTTTACAATAAAAAAAAATGTTAAATGCGATGTTTATGCATTTTTCAGAATGCCTAACCAAAAAAGTTGTTAATCGGAGAACATTCTGGACTCTGGAGATTTTTTACTCGTTACTTCTTGATCAATTATTTGTTCGTACTATTTTTTAATGCCTTGTAAGCATTATGATTATTCCAAATAATTGTTTATGAAAATGTCAATTTATCCGAATCTTTTCAGTTTGTCGAATCGTGAAGTACTGAAATTTCCATTAAATCAAATGCTTGCTGGACATTAACCTGTCAGATCCTTAAGGGGGCTACATCTACTTAGAGGCCCGAAAAGTGGCTAATTCCGATTTTTTTCTCCACGAAACAGTTGGTGAAAAAGAAACCCATTTTTTTACACAAATGTGCATGTATTGAGAGCCTTTAAAAAAATCACCGAAAAATACAGAAAAACGACAAATACATGGTCGCCGGCAGATTATGAAATGTTTTCGCAACGCGGTGGACTCTCTCCGGCGTAACGATCTATCTTAAATCTAAAAACCCAACGGGCTATTCAAGTTAACAATAAATACGAGTCCTTGACGATCGTCGATTTGTAAAATCCTTTTTTTTTAAGAACGTGGCGACGCATTGAGCCTCGAGCATACAGAATTTGTGGAAAAAAGTCGTCATTTTTATGTAACTATTAAAAAATGAAGATCGACTTTGAAAAAGTAAGATCGTCAACGACCTTTAAATATTTCTCGTCGTATCTCCTGTAAATTTGGAAACAATGCATCAAGTGGTTCTCGAGATATCATGTCCACCAACTTTGAAAACAGTATTTCGAGAAAAACGCGTTCAAAGTTTCGAGTGTGGAATTCCCATATAAATTGTCCACTTACGATCAGTCGGCGATGTTTATAACTGTCTGTACTATCGGATAATGCAAAAAAGAAAACGATTTTTCGAATATTTTACACTGTTATGATCCCTTAAGGCAGGAGCCTGAATTAGAAGGTAGAAAAAATACGCGTTTATTTAGGAATTTTTTTAGAAGGCCAAGAAACAAGTGAGCCCAGTAAACATTGAAGTATCTTCTCATGTATATTTTAAATGTATTTTTTTAAATATTTCAACATGAAACAATAAATGACTGCAGATTTATCAGCCTATTCCTTGTGCGCCTTGCCATTGCAGTCCGAAATCGGCAGGAAAGATGCAGCTTGTATTTCTTGACTGACACAAAAAAAATCCAATAACATTTTCAATTGTCATATATTTTTCTTCTGGGTGAATTCAGAAAAAGCTGAAAAATCGTGAAATTGAAACTTTTCTCAGGTTTGAAAAAAATTAAAAAAAAACACTTTAACATGCTATAAAAATTATTTAAAAAGACTCAACGACTTTTAAAATTCACTTAGAAGAGATTTTCATACTGAAAAAAATAAACTTTGGGTTGATTCAATAGGTCGTTAGATTGTTTTCCTATCAGGCCCGCCAATTTGGAAAAATCGTGAAAATGAAAATTGGAGAAAACGCGCTTGAATGTTTTCGATAGGAGGAAATATCGATATGAAATATCAATCGCGTCTCTGCTTTAGACCTTATATCTTCGAAAATATTTACAATTGGCCTCTGTAACTTTGTAATTATATTCTTGGATAGTTTATCTATCGATTTACGCAATAAAAACACGATTTTTCGGACCTTCTGATTCAGGCTCCGGCTTAAAGTTGGAGATATGATGCTGCTACCGCTCGCCCGGCCAACTGTTAGAAGCTGCAGTCCGCTCAATTTAAAGAATATTTCAACGAAATTTTCAGGGAATATAGCCATAAGGTCTATCGAACAAAAATATGGTATCGAACCATAAGGTATCGAACAAAAATATGAAAAATGCTATTTTAGAGCCACCTAGGCAGATGTAGCCCCTTAAGGGGTTAGGCGACAGTAGAGGGCATAAAATTATGTGCGAATTTAACAATTTATTTCGTATGAAAAAGTGATTCACTCATAAAATTAATTTCACCTATTTAGTATAAATATAAAGCTGTTAGAAAATATATGTATTTTTTTCGACGTAAGAAATAGCCGACTACTAATAATTTCTTTTATCTTTTTTTAGGCGCTCCGCGGCGTGACATTTAGCATCCACAATTTTTTTATCTAAAATAAAAACCAAAAATTCTCGTCAATCTACATTAGAATACCTAGAGAAGTACGTACGGATTTAGAAAGAATCTTTAGAAAAGATTTAGGTATTTGAACTTAAGAAATGAATTTTCAGTTAAAAAAATTCGTTATAACTGCTCATAAACTGCTCATAAAATTAAAAGTTTTCGATTAATCAGAAATTCCGTACGTACTTCTCTGCGAAATGCAATTAGAAACATAACTTTTCAATTTGAAGTAAATCGAGTGTAAATTGTTGAAGTTATTTGTCACGCCAATTGGAAAAAAAAATTATAACAGCTTGATATTCATACTAAATAGATGTGCAATTCATTTTATGACTGAATCACTGTTTCATATGAAAAGAAATCGTTAAATTCGCACATGATTTTATACCCGTTACTGTGGCCAAACCCCTTAAACGACTTCGAAAGAGTCAAAAAACGAGAATACAAAGTTCTCTCGAAGTTGAGCGAAAGATTGCGTGAACGAAATAGCAATATCGGGGTGTGGGTTGCAGTTTCGGAGATGGGATTACCTTTCCTGAGCGACTGTGTGACGAGGACACCCACACTCTGTTGGGTGACGGTACCTAACGGTGGAAGGATGAGACCGAGTCCGATTCACCTACAGCCGCTCGGTCTCGTTCAGGTATTTCGTAGCTTTGTTATTTCGGAAACTCTACTTACTATCGTACGAGCCTAATATTAAGATTGTTTTATTTTTATTTTTTTCATCTTTTCTATTTCTCGATACTCGTAATTACGAGATTCGTTACTCTCGTCTCGGCGCTTCGCGTCGATCAAAGGTTATTTTCACTAGCGTCTCTGATCGCGAACGAGGTGCAAAATTCGCTGTATATCAGTCACGTCGATTGCGAGACTACATTCCGTTGCTACTCGATCGTTTTCGTCCGTCAGTAGACAAACACATTTGGTGGTCGTTGTAATTCGTCGCAATGGAGGAAAAATTTTCATTTCGTTATCAATTGAACGATTTGATAATTGTCCGTACAAATTGTCATCTCGATCAAATCGGGTTCTCCCCAAATTGAGTTGGCACGACAGTGCACTCCTCGCATTTTTCTTCGCGCAAACAAGTTCAAATAACGAAATTTGAGTGTAGTACAGTCGTGCTGTATATTGGAATCAGAAAAAATTAGAAGAAGGCTAGTTTTTTGACAGGTGATTTTGTTGGTGTCGCGGGTGCTAAATCCAAGTTCGCCTAAAAATCGGGATATAGGGTTTTTTTTAGGGGATGAAGGGGGATGGGGGTGGATTAATGCCAAACTACAACCCTCACGAGGTCGGCGCTGGGAGACAAAATGTTGAGAAAAATCTGGACTTTATTTTTGTCCACAGCGCCGAAGTCGTGGAAGTTCATTTTGGGGGCGAAAGAGTGGGGTAAAATCTTGAAAAATCAGTTTTAATTCGATATCTCTTGAAGAAAAATGCATGCAATTTTGGTTCAAATGGGAACGTTGTAGCCCTTGAAAAGACGTGTTGATCAAGTATTTGATCATCCCTCTCCAATAATATCTTCGCCCCGAAAAAAGTTGTTGGAATACCAAAAAAATTGTTTATTGAATAACTCAAAAACAATCGATTTTTCGGGGATGGTTTGAATGTACGAAATGTATAGAATAATTTCCTCTATGTTTTCGTTTTTATGGACCACCCTTGAATTTTGCTCTTACCAACCTTTCTCGGGGGTTGAAAATTCACAATGAAATTTTGGAAAAACTATTGACGGAAAATAAAGAGATTCGAGTTTGGCCCTGTGGACAAAAATGTAGCTGAGGGTTCAAGCTACAAATTCTTCCACGGCGGCACAATCGCGCGGTCAATAGTTTTCCCAGAATTTCATTTTGAATTTACAACCGCCGAGAGGGGTTTGAAAATAAAAATTCAAGGGTGGTCCGTAGACACAAAAATATAGAGAAAATTATTTTCACCATTTCGTACATTTAAACTATACCCGAACAATCGATTGTTTTATAGTTATTCAATAAACAATTTTTTTTTGTATGTCAACAATTTTTTTGGGACTGAAGATATTATCGGAGAGTGATGCTCAAATACTCGATCGACGCGTCTTTTCAAGGGCTACAACGTTCCCATTTGAACAAAAACTGTATTAATTTTTCCTAAAGAGTTATCAAATTAAAACTGATTTTTCAAAATTTCACCCCACTTTTTCACTCCCAAAATGAACGTCCACGACTTCGATGCCGTGGACAAAACTAAAGCCCGGATATTTCTGAACCTTTTGTCTCAAGGCGCCGACCTCGTAGGGGTTGTAGTTTGGCACCAATCCCCCCCCCCCCCCCCTCACCCTAAAAAACCCTGCATCCCGATTTTTAGGCAAAGTTTAATTTAGCATCCGCGGCACCTATAGAATCACTTTAAAAAAAACTGGCCTTCTAATTTTTTCCGATTACGGGATTTTTGAGCTACAGCACGACTGTACGAGTGGTGCGATTGTGTGCTTCGTGCTACGCGACGTTGGACTCTTTGTTGCGAAATTGTCCGAGTATTATTACAATGATTCGGTCGTTTCGAATATTAGATTGATAGTTATTCTAGACTCGATCGAAAGATTTCGCAACTCATTCGCAAATCGGTGAAACTATTCTTTTCGTCGCGTTTTTATTTTTGTTCCCTCTGTGTACTATAAACATGTCAGGATTATTCAGAGCTCGCGACGCTTTATAAAGAATTTTGTTATTATTATTATTATTTATACATCGCTGTAAATGATATATGTTGAAACCGACGTCTTATGTATTTACACATTAAAGTTATTGAAACGAAACGAATAAGGTTTTATTGTCGATGATAATAGGAATTCTCGTTGAGATAAACGCTTTTATTACCTCTCTGAAACTAATCCATTACTATAAAATAATATCCCGCATCAATAAAATCTCTTGCTTGTGGTTTATACCTATATGTGTGAGCGTTGCGTGTGTGTGTAGTATCGAATAACAGAGTAAAAAGATAACACCAGTCAGCATGGGGATGTTATACGAAATGATGAGCTGCCGGGGAGAATTTGAATTTGCTACTCTCACTGTTTTGTTTCTTATGTTCCACGTTATTTATTTCTATTCACCTTAGGTACACCGTCGAACAATTGAGCATGGTACAGGAAGCTACGATACTGGCTCTCGGTGCTGGGTAATATTTTGCCTCGATATTGATTTTTTTTTCACGGCTTCATCGGTGCTTTGCAACCAAATCCGAACCGTAGATTCAATAAAAAATTCTGGCGTGTTTGGTATTGCTGTTTTCAATCACCACCAAAATAATCGCGAATGTACGTAAAGTCTGTCGCGATATCGAGAAAAAAACCGAAACGATAATACGTGATGTTGAAATTTCAGACGTTGGAAGACAATGAAAATTTAGTGTTTCGAATGCCTTCATTTTTTCGGCAGACTTAGAGTACGGAAATCGTTGAATTTATTTGTGGATCTCTATGAGGGATCTACACTAGCGGTGAAAACTATGGACACACTTTTTGCGAGTTTTCGACGAGAAGCAAATACAAAATTGCTGAAATATTTTTGTTTCAAACTTCCATCTTTTCACGTTTCAAGCGGATATTTTCGCCTGTAAACAATAATAGAAATGAGGGAATTAAATAATAAAGAATTTCGTTGCACTTGAGTGCGGGAAACTTCAACACCGCGAAGCCTCTACGATTTGTTAAAAAAGATTTTGTGGAATGTAGGTTTTGTAGCAAAACTTCACGAAATTAGAAGAGCGCAGATAAACTGAAACAATTAAAAGAATGCTGCAACAATAATGTGAAAATTTTTAATGTAAATAGGGAATTTACATTTGGATATCTGTATTAGAATATAGAAAACTAAATGGAATGCACGTTAAAGTATTTATAGCCTGCACGATAGAAAATTTGGAAGTGAAAGTTCATTGAATTCACAACTTTCTGTGTATTTTTATTGAATCTAACGTTTTTACGGAAACTTAGCAAGAAAAAGAGTTTTATTTTCTCGCTGGAAATTTGACGCTTGTCGTTGCACCCTCGCAACTTTTTTTTATCATTACCGTAGAATATTCTCTACATGTTTCACAACGACACTAACAAGCTTCAGAAAAGTTGTCTTCAATATGAATCTACCTTATATGAGAAAAACACCATTTTTCGCTCCGGTATATTCTGGAGGTGTAGGCTACTGTGACGACCCCAAAATGAGGGTAATTCGAAAAAATTTATTTTGATGGAATAGGTAAGATTCTTTTAAAATCATTGGGATATTTATGTGTATGTACATTAACAAAGTTGGGTACCAAATTTCATTAAAATAATTAAAGAAGTCATAAACAATCTCATGAATGACCTTTGACCGTGAACTCAACGGTTCACTTGATTTTGGCGTTTTTTTTTCTTAAAATAAATAATATTTACTAAGACTTGACTGAGCTTTTTTGTTATCGTGTTCCAATCATTAAAAAATGTTATAATTTGTTTATAAATTTTATAATTTGTTATAAAAATTGTTATAAGAAATGTTGTTATAAATAAATAAAAAATTCGATTTTTCCAAGTAAAATGACAGCATTATTGTTAATAACTAATTTTTTTTTAATCTTGAGAAGGCAACGTCGGGCAATTCTAAACTATTATTCCTATAGTAAATTTAAAGTCAATGCGTTCATTAGATATCGAGGAATCGTGTACATCATTTAGACAAATATCGTTTCGAGAAAAACGTGTATAAGGGGTCTTCTTACTTTAGACGCTAAAAAGGCTATTTTCATGATTTTTTTGCTAGGTTTATATTATAGATATTGATGTAAAATTGTTACACTTAATAAATGCACTTTCGAAATACATGAAAATAATATTTTTTTAAGTCACTATTTATAGACGAAAATGGTAGGTAAACAAATGTTCTAAAAAAATGGTAGGTCTTTATTAAGTGTGGCAACTTTCTATCTATCTTTCTATAATATCTATAATATAAACCTATCAAAAAATTCATGAAAATATACTTGTTTAGGCGTCTTAAGTGAGAAGAACCCTTAAAGTTTTACTAGCTGTTGTATAATTGTAATCATAAGTTTACCTTCAAGCTGCGATTCCTGCACCATATGTTGGACCTTCTTCAATTTAGTTGCTTCAAGGGACTATCGGTTTTTTTGAAATTTTCACAGTAGCCTAACCCCTTAACAGACATTCTTATGTACTATAATCTAAATATATATACCATGTTCGATACTCTTAATATAATTCTAAGAATATGATATTCTTAAAATACATTAATATTCTTCATAGAAGAAAAGCTTGACGCATCTTTGTATTTACATTACAATTTTTATCAAAAGATTACAACTCTCTAAAACTTACAAAATGTTTGCACACAAGAAAACGCAGCTTTGAACATTCGTCGCTTTGTTACTGTTTTTCTCAAATGATTCAAGATTGAAATACTAATCGAAAATTGTAATTTTTCTTGTAGCACTGCTGTCGTAGGGCCTACAATAGAAGCTAACGAGCCTCTGGTGGATTCGACAGAAACCGTCTGACATCAACCGACAACTTAGCTGTTAATTAACTTTGCATTTTAAGTAACGAGCTATAAATATTTATTGCTTTTCAAAGATCGACCAAGCAAGGAAAATTCTGCATTATATCGTCACGTTTCGATGTAACGATCTTTGAGAAAGACGAAATTTTATAGCGATATATCGTAATCGATATTTTAAAAACGGTAGGAGAGTCCCCGCTCACTCCGATATGCGTCTGCGTTTATACACGAAAATTCGCCTGTTTAACTGCCAAGCCCGCAAACATAAAGAACATCAACAACAACAAAAAACAGATCGGACGATATACGCATTTAAATTGAAATGAAAAAAAATGTCGCCCAATTATACGTATAAACACTTGAATTAATAATTATCAAGGTATGTACCGGACATGCAGGCAACTACATTTTGAGCATGTCGAAGCTCTTTTTAAAATTTATATTCGACGATTCAATTTTGCACTCATATTTGCTGAAACATTTCTCATGACGGGTTTTAGTAATAAGCCACACGTGCAACTTATCGGTTGTAAATAATACGTCAATGCAGTTACGCTAACAATGACTGAACTGATGGGAAGATTTGAATTTGCATTTTTTTTTCGATTTCGCCGAAATTATCTGGCTTCGAATACGACCACTTGCAGCAGTATTTCAGCCACGACTGGCTTTCCCGAAGATCAAGAAAGCAAAAAAAGAACGATCGTGTATCAAACTTTTTTTGTTCGCTCGATTGAATATGACGGGTAAAGCCAGGCGTGTGGCTTCGGGGACAATCACTGTGTCGGTTGTTTCGCATTATATCTCTCGCTTATGCATCAAAGTGCGCGTCTACTATAGATGTGCGAGAGCAGCTCCGGGCATAACGAGAGAGGTGAGCGATTGTATCACCAAATTTTTGTACGGAAAGTTCCCAACTTGTGGATGTGGAGAAGAAAAAAAATGTGTTACTCGAATATTCCATATGAATGCGATGTGTCTGATGTTTGATTAGACGACAAGCAAAAGGAGCGCGATGATCACTGAGAAGAACAAAGAAATAATAATAATGAAGAATATATTTAATTACAGTTTATCTGTATTATATCAGAACAATAAATCGAAAGATTAAGAAACGATGAAAAGGTGAAATATTGTATACGACCCTTTTTTTCTAGATTTTGCTGAATCCGTTGGAAGATGTTAATTGGAAACGGCACATCTCGTGGTTCAGAGTGCGAATCCAAACTTTTTCATCCACTTGAGGCCTTCCACCGTTGTCGTTTTTGGCTTGTATTCCAAGCCTACATAATCGTTGTATCCTTCCTTCTCGAGCAACGAGAATACATACTCGTAACTGATTTCCCCCTGGGAATCGGGCTCGTGCCTGTCCGGCACCTGAGCTACTTGTACGTGACCTGTTTGAAGCATTATTTTTCTTTCATTACTACTATTTTTTGTTACAGCTAGAGCTTGGACTATCGGAGCTTTTTCTATTACCGATATTATTTCGATATCAACAAGTTGTAATAGCGGAATACCGGTATTTTTATATTTTACGATATTTATGGGAAATCTTGATTGAAAACCTTAGAAGCTTGAAAGTGAAGATGGAAGTTGTAGAAATAATAGTGTAGGCAGCCCCGGATCTACGATTTTTCCGAACCGGGGGAAAAATTCGACATGACGCCTCTCCTCTCCAGCATTTGAGGTTAATGATTTTAAAACATTCACAAAACAAATATACCCGGTCGAATTTTTTGTGACCAGAATAGGAACCCTTTGTTACCTATTCGCTAATAAATTTTCCTCATGTGTGGCATTAAGATAGAATACATAAAACCAGTGTAGACAACGCAGAAGCCAGACTGTACACTAGAGTGACACAAAGTTGAGCTCTATTTTTTCCCTTTTTCTCATCATCCAATTATCTTTTTTAAAGAAAAACAAAATCGCCAAAGCTACGAACGATCAAAAAATATTTAGAGGTCGTACAAGCCTCCCGAAAATTCATATTTTCATTAAAAAATCGATTTTTTTTCGTCCACTTCTCACGCATGAATTTGACGCTTCATAACTTGTAAATTAACCCCGCGAAATCTGTAGCCGGCCAATGAATATTTAGTGGTCGCTCAAGAGCTTCGAAATTTCCATTTTTCGCTAATTTTTTGCACTGTTCTCACTCATGAATTTGACGCTTTGTAACATTTCGAAACAATTAATTGTTTTTTCTTGAGAAACAGATTGTTCCAATTTACCTCGGATTGCTAACACAAGAGTTATAATGCTTGTTCTCATAAAACAATTCCTTAAAGCTCTTGTCCGTAAACAAAACGATAGGTCGTTTTATTCATTAAACTGAAATGGCAGTTGTATTCCGCGCATCGCAATGCGTCCCGCAGTTGGTCTCGTTAGTCAAACTGCGGACCAATCGTAGCTGTACTCTGTGACGAGCGACGTCATAATACAATAATACATAGTAACGCATATCGTGTAATTGGTGTTTGTTACAAATTATTATAATCAATTATTCAGAAAATAGATATAACCGCGGTTTATTTGGTTTTTATGCTACAAGGAATTATAGTGCTTGCGACATTTATTTTTTGGCGGAAATTGTAAACTTCGAAAACATGGAGCGACCTCTAAATATTCATTGACCGGCTAGAGTTTTCATGAGGTTAATTTTTAAATTATAATGCGTAATATTCATGGGTGAGAAGTGGCCGAAAAAAAAGATTTTTTAATGAAAATTTGAACTATTGGGAGGCTTGAGCGATCTCTAAATGTTTTTTGAGCGCTCACAGCATCGGCGGCAATTTTTTTTTTAAAACAAGATAATTGGATGGCGAGAAAAAGTTTTTAAAACAAGCGCGCAAATTTGTGCCACCCTACTGTACGCACACCTTCAATCTTGAGGTCCTAACAAA
This sequence comes from Ophion obscuratus, assembly GCA_964007375.1. Classification (NCBI taxonomy): domain Eukaryota; kingdom Metazoa; phylum Arthropoda; class Insecta; order Hymenoptera; family Ichneumonidae; genus Ophion; species Ophion obscuratus. The sequence continues at coordinate 17,311,802 of OZ023317.1, forward strand.
TTTTACTATCTAATCTTGCCACAGCTTTACACGTTGAGCTTTCCTGTCCGCGGAAGACTCTATTACCTCATCAAAGTCCGCCTTATAGGCAGTTTTATTTTCGATGACCAGGATCGTGAAGCCATTGTAACTTTCACTAAAGCGCCCTTGATGCTAGGCGCTTGTTTAGAAACAAGGTTTTGTTTTCAAATACATATTCGGCGCTCTCTTAAATTACCGTCCGGGGCAGGTACCCCCCCCCCCCCCCAGATCCGGGGCTGAGTGTATTGCTAAGTGAAACCACAGTATTTATTTAAAATCAGTCTTCTGTTGAGATCTCCATTTATTATACATTTATATATTTCGCTATGTTCTTAAATATATTCCACCCGACATAAAATAAATGAACAAAAAAAGGAACTTTATGCAAATCAAATAAGTAATAACCAAGCAAAATTAAAGTTAGGCAGTTTTATGCAAGTCAGCGTTTGGTAGTAGTTGCTACCAGAATGTAGAAAAACGGGATAGCTTGTGGCCAGCAGGCAACAGCATGGACAGTTTAATTAACGAGACTAAGATTGTTGAAACAATGACCGCAAAAAACAGAGGGCATCAAAAGTTTCGTCTTTCAGAGACGACCTTACTTTATTACGAGTGTAAGCCGCGAAAGAAGAGGCTCTTCCTGATTCCACACTCGTGGATAAATAAGTTGACACTTCGGAAATAATTAATGTAGGTAATAATATTGAAAGGCTCTTAAACGTAATAAAACAATAATAAGTAAAAATATAAGGACGGTAAATAAGTTCTCGCTGTTTTCCAACGGATGCGTTACAAGAACTGCGTGCGTGTAGTTTACGATGGTAACGCATCTAGAAGTAATATAAGCAAGCTTGAAATTCAGTGCATGTCATTTCGCCGAAGTATGAACAACTTTTTTTTCATAGTGTTAAACATGTCAAATTTCGTGCCAAAAAGAGTATTTTCGGGGTATTTTACCGCACTACTTTGTTTTTAAAAAATCTGCAGATGAAGCGCACAGAATTCTTGTTGAGACTTACGGCGACCATACTCTGTTGGAAACAACATGCAGATATTTGTATAGACGCTTCAAAAGTAATGATTTTGATGTGTTGAATAGGGGGCATTACTTCATGAAGACTCATTGCAGGGGTTAACTGAACTTGCAGAATCATTAAGAATTGATCACACAACAGCTTCGAAACGTTTAAAAGCATCAGGAATGATAGTTTTAAATAAAGCTTTAATTTTCAAGAGAAAAACAGCGAGAACTTATTCAACATCGCAATAACTTCAGAGGTCTTCCCACTTTAGACGCTAAAAAAGGCTATTTTTTCTATTCTATATTTTCTAAAATAAAGGCTATATTTTCATTCTTGTCAATCTACATTAGAATACCTAGAGAAGTACGTACGGGATTTAAAAAATGTTGTTTTATTCAAAAGTTGTAGGTATTTGAACTTAAGAAATAAATTTTCAGTGAAAAATTTCGTTGTAACTGCTCATAAAATGAGAAGTTCTCGATTCATCAGAAATTCCGTACGTATACTTTTCTGCGAAATGCAATTAGGAACATAACTTTTAAATTTGAAGTAAATCGAGTGAAAATCGTTGAAGTTATTCGTCACGCCAATTGGAAAAAGCTGTTTCCAAAAGTTTCGAGTAGTCGGCCATATTGAACATAAAAAAGAAAAATTCTAACAGCTTGATATTCATACTAAATAGATGTGTAATTAATTTTATGAGTGAATCACTTTTTCATACGAAAAAAATTTGTTAAATTCGCACATGACTTTATACCCCGTATAATATACTGTGGCCTAAGCCCTTGACGCGCGTTCGGTGTGCGGCTTTGGCGATATCCCATGTCGAGCAGCGTTGGCCTGGGCCAATACTCGAATGGGTGACCGCTCGGCCGCGTACCGTTTTGCGCGCCCATCACCAAGAGGGAGGCAGTTTTGAGCAGCAGTTACTGAGTTTACGAAGGCATCGCAACTGTAAATCAGTAAAATACTGGGTGGCGGCCCGTATTTTGCTGGGAACGCACGTACCGATGTAGCTGAAGTAATCCTTAATCGTGTGCGTTATGTTTCCACGCAGATGTTGCAAGTGAAAGAGATCGAGCATCAATTTCAAATGAGGGCTGTTGATTTCTTTAACGATTGCCAGGCCTGGAACCACAAGCGGACATGTTTTTGCACTCAAGGTATTCCTTTCACCAACCCGAATATTCAACAATTAACTGTTTTTTCCTTTATCATCAAGTAAATACTCCCAGTATACTGGTAACATTTCGAGCCAATTTACCGAACTTTTCACGAACAATCACGACTTTAAAAATCGTCTTCTTTATACGGCTGTTTATGGAGATGACACGCTGGCCACATTTATATCTAATAATTTATATACTTAATAACTCTAGATGCCTGATCATGGCTATTGCGTATATGGAAAACAGAGGAAATCGGGAAAACTCAAGTAATTTCTTTCTTCCTGAAACAATCAGAGAAAAAACAGACAATTTTAAAAAGTGTCTGCAATTTTTTCAGAATTTACATTTCGCAAGAATCATAAAAAGCGAAACCGACTTGAAAAAAAATTGAAAAGCATGAAAATAAATATTCTCGTATATTTTCAATATTCATATTATTCTTCATTATATACAAAAAAGAGTCATGTCAGTGCTAAATATTAAAAATTTCACAAACTAAAAACTAATTTACTCTAAAGCTCTATATATTTGCATTCGATTTGTCGACACAACCACACAATTATTATTGTAGGTAAGTGTTTATATTTATTTTTAATTTATTGGTAGCGACATAAAAAATTGTGTTTATAATTTTAAAAAAACAGGTTCTGTATTTGCTTTCGATGTATTTTTTTTACTTTACAGTGTCCAAATTATTTTTCGAATTTCAGTTTTGTTTAATTTTTTTGTCTTATAACATTTTCACATATTTGATGTTAAAAAAAAATGATGTCCTTTATTTGACCCCAATCTCCCTGCAATGTTTGAAAAACCTGTGAAAAGTCCGGAAATTTCTGAACAATAAGAACAAGGGGCCTCCAAATGTTTAAAGAAAACATTAATGATGAAACTTAGAAAAACGCGACTAGCAGAAGGGTTTTCGTAGCCGCAACGATTCGGACAAAATGTGAGAATGTCTAAATCTACTAAATTTGCGCGACATTTTTTATTCCATTATATCGTTGGGTATAATGATTGATGTGACTAATTTTTATTATGCGCTATTGTACTTTATCAATAATTCGGGACCCTGTTTATGCCTCTACGAAATACGGCCCTCCGCGAAAAGAATACCTTGACATCTCAGCTCCATTCGTTATCGACGTAATCCGTATTAGTAGAGAACGAAGACTCAGAGACGAATTACATTTTGCGGTGAAGGGACTAGAGAGGTTTGAAATGTCAAAAATTGGGTTGCGTTTTATTGCTTGTAACTAGGCCATGAATACGAAACTTTTTTCTTAGGGGCATTTATTATAACACTAGCTGTGCCCGCGACTTCATACGCGCAGACTACTAAAATACGTACCGATGACACTTTTTCTTAATGATCTCTTGGAAACTTTAAATTCGCATATCTTTTGATTAAGTGGGTCGATTGCGATGAAAGAAAAACTAAATGTTACTTTAAGTTAAACCCTATAAAAACTCTATCTAGATTGAGTTAGTCATTTTTACGTGATGCGTGCTTTATTTTACTCTAATGTGGGTCATTTGCAAAACCTGTATGGAAAACCTGGAAAAGTCAGGAAATTTTTGAGTCAATAATGCGTAATAACCCTGTTAATGCATTCTATCACTTTTCCTTCACCCCCTAATGAATTTTTTTTCAATTTTTTTCAATGTTTACAGTTTCACACGCAACGTTGACAGTTTTATTATATGTGTAGGTTATAAAATAAGGAAATTTCAGCATTGCGCTGGTCTACTGGTCAGCGTATTTGCCTTTAACCAGAAATTGGGAGATCGCAGATTTGGAGTCCAGACTCGTGGTCTCGGAGAAAAATAAATACTTCTGTTATACCCGAACTGGTACCTGAGTATCTCGTGTGTGTATTACCTGTAGCCCGGGATTTATTTCACGAGGCAAAGCTACGCAGCTCCGGAAGTGGAAAGCGAAACTGGGACCAGCTGTATTGGTATAGGTTTTCCGCAGTTTTCCTATGCCCAAGGCAGAAATATCGTGAATGCGATAGAACGGGGGGGGGGGGGGGGGGGGAAGGCTGCAGCAGCAACGTGGGGAAAAGTGTTGGAATCCAAGTGGGCACTAAAGGAGAAAAGGACCACGAACCGATGGAATAGAACTATAATTTTAAAAAAATGACACAATATCTGATGCTTTATTCCCAGGTGACCAATATTGGCACTTCTACGCAACGACGCAATGTCCAATCCGGTTTCACCACTATTCTAGTCGAATGGATGAAGAGTTTTGGATTTCTCAGGAATATTTATTATATCTGAAGAAATGAAAACCAAAACAAGATTCACTAAATAGTGCCCAGATCACTATAAATTTTGGAAACTTCGAACTATCGGTTATTGCCAAGTTTGAAGAATATTTTTCTTTCAAATGGTGTTGAAGTTTGCGTCGTTGCACTGCAACGAAAAATCCTCTTGTTTATTTTATTTTATTAGTTTTTATTGTAATCTAAGATCTTTTTTGCAGTTGTTGGTTACAAATGTTTAAGGAGAGGTACCTGAGTAATCGGCGAGAAAAACAGGTAAACTTCGAGAATTTTTATCTCAAAAAGTAATGTTTCAATTGGATCCGGGTTTTTTTTTCAAAAATATGTACATTGAGGTATGTTTAGGAATTTTTAAAAATAAATTCGTTGACTGGTAGCGATGCAAACGCGATTATCTCGAAACATACTTTCCAAATTTGGATACAATATTCTTCGGTAGTTTTTCTCGCTCGCCACGTAGGGATTTTTCATTCGATTGAATCATTCCTTTTTTATGCAATGTGTATACAATCCAAGATCGTCGGAAATTGCGAACGAAAAACGAATGTTGAATTAAAGTGGTCGCAATTCCGTCAAAAATGAAAATAAAAAAAAATCCTACGTGGCGAACGAGAAAAACCGTCGAAGAATATTGTATCCAAATTTCGACAAAATCGGACAAGCCGTTTTCGAGATACATTTGGCATCGACTTTGAAAACTATGTTTCGAGATAATCGTGTTTGAATCGCTTCCAGCCAACGAACTTATTTGAAAAAATTTATAAACATACCTCAATGTACATATTTTTCAATAAAAAAAATGCGGATCCAATCGAAACATTAGTTTTTGAGATAAAAATTCCCGAATTGTACCCAATTATTTCGCCGTTTACTCAGGTACCTGCCCTCAATTTATGACCAAAGAGACCTGCAAAAAAGATAGAAAGCAAGAGAACCAACAACTGCAAAAAAAGAGAAGGCCTCCAGTGCAAAGAGTTAATAAGGATTCTCAAAAATGTTTTGGTGACTGGCGCAGCCTAAATGTGCTAAATAAAATACGAGAACACGAAAAAAATATATTTTCGGTGCATGCCAATCTTGCAAACTTCAAGACCATTCTTTCAATCAGATGTCAGGTATAATTGATGCGTTATCCCTTATATAGAGATGTTTAACATCCCTGTATAAGTTCCAAGTTGATGTCGCTAGCTATTGTCTTGGGAATAAATCTCCAGATATTTTTTCATTTTACAATGTTACAATAGATGCTCCTGAAATGAAAAAAAAAGTATTGTATTTATTCACGCTCTTGCTATAAAAGAAAAAACGCAGACGAATTTTTTGAAATTTTGAACTCCCTTAGTCCCCTCACCTGGTCATTGATTGTTGCCTGATTTCACTGCAATTAGAATTGCGCAAGATTTATCGTACTCACCCTTCTCGAAACTGTTCATGTAATAGTTGGGCACCGTAATGTTGTTGATAAACTCGATCAGACCGACGATGCCTTCAGACTCGAACCTACCAACTGCGTATCGGAGATTGGACTCGTAAACTTTATCATGCGCGTCGGTAGGAACTTCCACTTTACCGGACATAACGTGAATCCTATCAAATAGCGATTGTCAGGCCGAGAATTCTCAATGAAAATAATTTTTTGTGAAATAAACTTTTTTTAAACCCACTTTTTGCAGTTCAACGCTTTCGCGTATTCAATGGTGAGGTCTATACTTTTTTTGAACTCGGTCTCCTTGCCGGGAATAGCAGCGAAGCCCAATTCCCCTTTAGCAACATCACCTACAGCGAATAACAAAGAAACAGCTTTATTGCGATATTATTAGACTTGAACAGACCTAATTTAAGGCCGAACATAATTTTGTTCAAGGAAAGATCTGTATTAAGGCGGCTCTTCCTTTTAATTTAACTCACTGAAATACTCTATACATTATTAATGTAATAAGTCCAGAATTAAGGGGTCCGCTCTCTTTATACGTTAGAAACAGGCAATTTTCATGAATTTATTTGACAGGTTTATATTATAGATATTGATATAAAAGTTGTTACACTTTCGAAATACATAAAAATAAAATTATTTATTTATTTAAGTCACTATTTATAGACGAAAGTGGTAGTTATCAAACGGTTTTAGATTCAATATGTTAATGGCTATAGTGCATATCATGCGATTTTTCATATATGCAAAAATAAGAACACGGCGGACATTCTTAGAAAAAACAAATAAACGTGTTTTCCAGCGTTTTTGTAAAAAAAATAGTAAATATAAAAATGTTAAAAAATCCTTGATATGCGCTATCGCTATAGTTGCAAAGAATATGTGGTTAAAATTTCATAAGGATCGGGTCAGTAGTTTCGAAGATTTTATCAATAAGCAATCAGTTTTATCGAAAAACGTTGTGTTGAGAAAAATGCGTTCAAAGTTAGTTTGGGTTGTGTAACCCAAACTAACTTTGAACGCATTTTACATTAAAACGCATTTACATTAAAAAAACATTTTTTTATGTAACAGCTTTTATATCAATATCTATAATATAAAGCTATCAAAAAATTCATGAAAATAGCCTTTTTTAACGTCTAAATAGAGAAGACCCCTTAAGAGAAAAAAAAGGTATCCGTTACAACTTTCAAAGATTATAGAGCTCGGCCAAAAATGAAGTGATTCTAAGTTGAGACACATTCAAAAGTTTGAAACGAAGAAAAAATCGGTCGTAAGCAAATATTTTTAGAAGCATCAAGACTCGAGAAAAAACAGCTATTAAAAGTTTACCATGTTGTAGAAAATTGGTAAATAAAAACCACTGTCTATACTAGCTGCAATTTTTAGATCTTTGGTTCAGGGAAAAATGGCGCTACTGGAATGTGCAGTAGTGTGAAAAATTTGACCTATCGAAATAAAAACAATCTACCGTAAGCTCAATTTTTCTCGACATTTTGGCTTCACGAGGTAAAAACTGAGCTATTCAAAACTACAGCGTTATTGGAAATTAGAGAATGAACCAAAACTTTCCATACATAATCTAGAATTTTTTAAATCTTATGATTTCTACGAAAAGGGAACTGCTACAATAGTGACACATTATGCCAATTGAAAATGTGAAAGCAAGAACAATTTGGAGATTTGAGGTTGCGTCGTTGGAATGCAATAAAAGTTTTTTTTTACTTGCCTTAATTAATTTTGCGAGATTTGCGTTCCACAAAACATTCAACCACTTTTCAATATGCTCATTTTGAGATTTGCTATTGAAACCTGCAAACAAATATCTGGCATATCAATGAAAATTAGGAAATCAAAATATTATTTATTTTCGCTGCATTCCAACGTTGCAAACTTCAGCTCTGTATCCAATCTACTGTCCGCCAGAACTTTTGGAACCATGGGCATTCAAATTGGATATTAAAAAAAAAAAACAATCTACAAAATCCAGAAATTCCTAAATCTCAGGTTTCAGAAAAAACGAGATAACAAAAATGTCCAGCATTGTGCAAATTCGAAAATTCAAAATGAAAACAATGTGCCCTAAACCAGAATTTGTACAGCTCTTGCAATGAAAACAGAGTTATCAAAAATCCCGATCATTGGCAAAAATATAATCTCCGATTTTCCAAAAACTGTATTCCTACCAGTAAAAACGTTGATGAGAACTTGATCGACATTGGCATCAGTTTTAGCTTGGACCACTTCTGGAATGCTAAATCCGAGCGGAAAACCACTTTCGACAGCCGTAAAACCGGCATCTTTAGCCAATTGGTATCTACCGATGATGGTCGGACATTCGGTAAACATGAACGACAGATTGCTGGCGAATTTGAGACTCATTTTGCCACACTTTCTGCTCCGTTGCGACAAGTCACTGTTCGCAAAGTACCTATGGAGGGAAGAATCCGCTATGCATTATCTAGAGGCTTATCAGCTATGTATGTTTAATAAAACTGATAATAGAATCGTATGTTGAGTCTCGAGCTCCGCTAAGATAGTGATAAATGTCAAGGAGACATGTTCGATGAACGTCAAGACCGTTTTACCAAACGTAGAATATCGGGCTATGCACTTTACAAGAACAATGAATAATTCATAGCTTTTCATCGGTGTATTTCTCAATTTCATCTTGACAATCGTTATCGCTGAAGTAGTTCTAAAAAGCGTTGTAGCAGTTGCTTTCATAAACGATTCTAATATTAATACACATTTTACAAAAAACATTGTTTCTTTTGTCAAACGAATGTTTTTTACCAGTCTGAAGTTAAGGGAATGTACAAAACGAACATAACCTCACAAATTTTCGGACGGAGCATTCTCATACATGGTTGAGCTTTTCAGGAAAAAAACAAACCCCTGTAAAATTCACTAACGCAGAGTTGACGCTTTTTTTGCCTTAAATATCATTAATCCCTGCGTAATCTCCATCCGAAAATGTCAACTGCCTTTCTCATAAGTCACGTGGTACAGCTGTCAGCTTCAAAACAAAAAATAAAACGTATAAAGGACATAATTCACGATACGCGATTCTGCAATAATGAACGTATCATTTATACTTCAGTTAATTTTCATGCAATGCAAATCGTCTGCTATAGCTTCTCTGTAAAAAGATCGACAAATTGGGCCTTTTTTATTCTTCAATTCAATTACCGGCGATCCGAGGGGGTTACGATTTTTCGTTTTGCGACTCGCTACACGCGCACCGATCAGTGGCGCCCTCTGCGATCAGCTGATCACGTACACGATCTTTTCTTGCTGTTTTGCCCGTAAGCATCATCAACAAGTTACGTCAGCGTTTCAGGCACGCGTACTTGCACCCTGCGGAATATCGATAACACAAGTCCCGGGTTTAACGGTATTTAGATACAGATGAAATGTAACGTGTTGCTGGTAAAAAAATCACTCGAACGATTTATTCGAAGTCTAAAGCATAATTTACACGAGATAGGACGATATACTTTAATCTTGTACAAGTGTATACGATATATATAGAAATATCTAAGCAATTTTATTGGGGAGCGAGGTCGCCGTTACATCTGAGAGAAAATCGAGAGAGAGAGAGAGAGAGAGGGAGAGAGAGAGAGGCGTTGTTCGGCGACTGGTACGACTACATTAAACCTTTTGCCTCAATGGTACGAATCGAAACCCATTAGAAGTTATTATGCAGTAATTATCCTTTGAGCAAGAACCGCGGTACCCGGAGAATAATTGCTTCGTGAGATTCGTCGCTGCGGGCCCTCGACCTACTTTTTAAGGGGTCTAGGGAGGTTTGGAATCTTAGAAATGAGCTTGCGTTTAATTGCCCATAACGAGGTCGCTAATAAATACCAAACTTTTCTTTTTTCGTCACTATTTATTATAAAATGGAAAAATAAGAAAAGGTATAGAGTTTTATTCCCTGGGCAAGTATGTCGGCGCTCCAACGCAATGAGGCAAACTATGTCGAATTCGGTTTTACCAGGATTCCAGTCGAATGGATGACGATTTCTGAAAATGCAGGGGACGTCTCTTCTTCTTAGGCTTCCATCTATTGATTATACTTGCAAATTGAACCTCAGAACAAAATTGACAACATGGCGACCAGATAACATTTGTTTTAAACCCGGGTTTATGCGTTATTATAAAATTGTAACAACATATTTTCGATTTGATATTAGGTACAGCTGATGCGGCAGGATATTCTCCCACATCTGTATGAATTTTAAGGTTGTTGCTTAAATACTTGTACAGAACCATATTACCGAAAAAATAGACAGGTCACCGATCTAATTGATGAAAATGTATGAAAAATATGTGACCAGTTTACGAAAAAGTGGGGCTTGTTGTGGAGTATGTATTTAAAATGTGGCAACGTCGGAAGTATGGGACTAGCAGAACCAATCGAAATGTAGCGCCCAAATTTCTAATACGGTAAGGAGGTTGCTCAGCTATTGCGAAATAGTAAGAATTTATTGAAATTTATTAACGATATTTGCGAACAGGTGTCACGACTCCGTGTAAAATTTAAAGTACTTCGTCTGCGTAATTGTTGAGCAATTAATTATTGATGGTAGGCTCTTATACACGGGTGACATAGCAAAAGCCTCATGAGAACTCTAATACGACTGTCGCAACATAATAAAAATAGTAAAAATTGAATGGAAATAGACGGAAAAAATTCTTGAGATTTTTATGAATCATTTCAACGAAGAGTACAGCGTTTTGTCTGTCTCGTTATCGAGATATTCGTGAAATAGAACAGGACTTTTCAGCTGATTCGCGTAATACCATGGAGCCTAGATACCAGGAGGTTCAGCGGCAATGCAAAGGCGCTGAAAAAAGCGTCCCCGAAAATGTCCCGAAGTGATGGCGCTGGGGTGCAGCGCGACCGACATATATAGTAATATATTGGTCAACGAGGTGAAAGTGATCGGATGAGTTTCTAACCTCACGACAGACCGATCGTGACATCAAACGTCGAAATATCCGCCGATTCATAATCTCCTCATGACGGTTCGGAAAAAAAAACGCAAAAGCGAGAAACGATCTCAAACTCAAAATGGCGGCGATACAGCCCATCTAGAAAAACATGTTTTTTTTACATATAGCTTCACGGGAGAACGGTTTTCTCGTAAAATATAAGACCTGAAATAAAAACCAACAAAAATGATAATTTATATATTTCTAGCTATGAGACTACCTAGAAATTTGCTTTCAGATTTGCAAAAACAGCGCATTTTGAAGGAAATAAATCGATTTTTTGCCAAAAAAGCAGTAAATTGTTTATAAAAAGAAGTTTACATTTAATTAAAAAAAAACGGGTACGTACTCCCATAAAGAATATAATTGTGAAGCTGCCATCAAAATTTCAACCTCGAAATCGATGCATGCAAAGGTGGTCGAGTAATCCGTCTTCCGAGATCGAAAAAAGTGCTATCAAAATCGATGCATGCAAAGGTGGTCGAGTGATCCGTCTTCCGAGATCGAAAAAAGTGGTTTCGAGAAAAACGCGTTTAAAGTTGTACGAGCAACTCAGCGCGCGGTCCAAGGCGCTGCGGCCAAATCGATAATTGAACCTTTAAATAAAAAAATTTGCTACAGGACCAATTGCATATTGTTTTTATGACACCAAAGTATTTTTAGGAAAGAAAACGTCTTTCCAAAGTCCTAGAGTGGTGTTATCCCTTAACACTAATGAGGGTTAGGTACATCATCTGTGATCTGTCTTAGATCACACCTATGTTTAGCGTATATCTATATACATATAGGTTGCGGAGCACCCCAGCGCCATCCTTTCTCGTTCTCGTTTTGGGGACGAGTTGAAAGGCCTCGCTGAACCTCCTGGTATCTAGGCTCCATGCGTAAAACGATAAAGCGCCCTACGGCACGTGGCAACGCTGCTGCCAAATCGGCCATTTTGAATAGGCGTCAAAATTTGAAACGCACAGACTATTTCTTATTTGCTATAAATTTCTTACCGCGGTTTCATAAAGAGTATTTTAATATTTTGAATCATTCTTTACAGAAGCTGCAGTGCACGTGTTTCGACATCCTTCAAATCAATTACGCGTCGTCCCTCGACTGCACCAGGAAGACTAAGGCTGGGAATACACGTCCGATTTTTTCTTTCCGACAATCCGATCCGACAGTCGGATCCGACTATCGGAAGGCGCTCGTGCCATACATTTGCTTGAGCATGCAATACACATCCGATCCGATAGTCGGATCCGAGTTCCGATAGTCGGATCGGATGTGTATTGCATGCTCAAACAAATGTATGGCACGAGCGCCTTCCGATAGTCGGATCCGACTGTCGGATCGGACTGTCGGAAAGAAAAAATCGGACGTGTATTCCCAGCCTAAAGGTAAGGAGTACGAACGCCTGTGGCGAGCCCGATTCAAAAGCGTCCGTGAAACAGTGGATTTTAGTAGTTAGTATTTTCACGGCGTGCGTCGCTAGTGCATGACCGCGCCGAAGTGAACTAAGCGACAAGAACACAACCGACGTCATGTGTCATCGATGATTCCCGCTCGTCTTTCATGTTGGCATAAAGCGTTTTCGGGCTAACCAATTTTGCGAATTGTGTAGGATGTAAAAAAAAAATTGTATCTCGGTATAAAATATATTTAGTGATTTGCGGCGAAAACAATCAATCTTAGGTAAGAAAAATAGTACTTACATTCATAAAAAGGATGGTTTCGTTTTATCGGACCATTATCGTACCGAGTGAAATAAAAATTATCACAAACGCGAGACACGGAGTAAGTGTCTCGTCGATGAGACAAAACGTGCAATATGTGGATTTCTTTTCATATATTGCAGGTTTCATCTCTTGCGCGTTTTGTTTCATGTCTCGAAAATAAACAAAATGTTTATTTGTGAGGCGTGAAAATGGGAAGTGAGTGGGCGAGAAGGTGAAATATCGATTTTCCATTTTCATAGGAAGTCAAATTAAATAAAAGCTTGTAATATTGTTTGAATTGTTGCTTTCAGTGCCCGAACGCGAGGCAAACTTGGAATGCAGCGATCGATCGAGAACTAACGTTAAAATCAACACCCTCCATTAATTTCTCGACAAAGTTTCGGACATGAAAAATTTTCAGTACGTGGGATGCCAAGCACACAACGAAGAGCTCACGAAGAGAGTGATAAACTATTATCTATTTCTCGCAAGGAAAATTAAAACGGAAGGCAATAGGAAAAGATAAAAACTGTAAGATCGATTTATCTGTACAGAGTATGACAATGTGTGAATATAATGTGTGATAATTAGTGAAAATTTGTCTGGATGCAAAACTCTTATGATTTATCTTGTATCTATAAATAAACTTTGTTTGTTACGGTTTCCGCAACCAAAAAAAAATATATTGACTTAATTCTGTATTTCGTTATTATTCTTTTTCTGTACAGCGTGTCATAATATGCAAATATGATGTGTGGTAATTTGTAAATCTTTTGTTTGAATTCAAAATTTTTATGAATTTTCTTTTGTATAAATACATGTTTTTACTGCTTCCGCAAAGAAAAAAAACATTGACTTAATATCTGTATTTCGTTAATATTCTTAATCTGTACAGTGTATCATAATGTGTAAACATGAAATGTGTAAAACTTTTGTCTGGAGTAGAATTTTTATGAATTTTCTTGTGTCTATAAATAAATGTTGTTTGTTACGGTTTCCGCAACGAAAAAAAAACATTGACTTAATTTATGTATTTCGTTATTATTCTTTATCTGTACAGCGTGTCATAATGTGTAAATATGATGTGTGATAATCCGTTAATTTTTTTGTCTGGATGCAAATTTCTTAGGAATTTCCTTGTGTCTATAAATAAATTTTGTTTGTTACTGCTTCCGCAACAAAAAAAACATTGACTTAATTTCTGTATTTCGGTATTCTCCAAAACTATATATAAGAATTGTATCTATCTATATAGAAATTGCTTTGACCAACTGGTTGGACCATTAATTTAATGAAATGATCGCTCCGTATGAAGTAGCAAAGGATGCTTCCTGCATATCGTACGGCACTGCCTTTACAATTCATTTGATCAAATTATCGCTCCATATGAGGTAGCAAAGGGTGCTTTCTGCATATTGTACGACACTGGTTTGTTGCTGACTTTACTTCGGCGCGGTAGGAGAGCAGCGCCGCCCTTCTCGTCCTCGCTTTTGTAGACGTTTCGACGACACAGAGTTCGACTTCTTACCTCTAGTCTTCCTGGACTGCACATTCATTTTCCGGCTCAACTACTTTTTTCCGCCGATTTCTAGGCTTTCATTTCTTCATTTTCGCCGGAAAAAAAAACGGAATTCGCGAAGGATGTTTGAACGCTACGCATTCACGTGTGGTGAAACTCAGTGACCAGTGATACCAGTTACGGAGAACTAAATTGCGCGTTCGCCACATTTCAACTTGGTTAATAACGTATTCGTGATGCAAATGAACAAAAAAGTTTAATAACTTTTCTAAACAGTAAATTAAGTAGATAAGCTATGCTGGTTCCCCTCCATGTAGGAATCTACTTTACCGACGGTCGGTAAGGTAGATTCCAGCAAGTCCCCAGGAATTTACCGACGGCAGATTCTGACCCAAACATGGTACCTGTGGGAATCTACCTTACCGACGGTAAATTCTGACCCAAACATGGTTCCTGCGGGAATCTACCTTACCGACATACCGACAGGAAATCGGCTGGAAATTCAAAAAACCTTTTGGCGGGAAATTCAAAAGACCTTTCGGCGGTTGATTCAAAGCGCGGATACTTTTCAGCGGGAAGTTCGAGAAAAACGACGCTCTTGGCGGGGGGGAAATTGAAAAAACCGCGCGCGGAGACCTTTTGGCGGGAAATTCAAAAGAGGGGGGAGACCTTTTTCGGCGGGAAATTCAAAAGCCGAGACCTTTCGGCGGTTGATTCAAAGCGGATACTTTTCAGCGGGAAGTTCGAAAAAAAACCTCTTGGCGGGGGAAATTCAAAAGTGGGGGCCTTTTTCGGCGGGAAATTCAAAAGTGGATACCTTTCGGCGGGAAATTCAAAGGCGGAGACCTTTCGACGGTTGATTCAAAGCGCGCGCGGATACTTTTCAGCGGGAAGTTCGAGAAAAAAAACCGCTTGGCGGGAAATTGAAAGACCGCGCGCGAAAGTTTCAAAAGCCGGCGGGAAATTCAAACGGGGAGACCTTTCGGCGCGGGAAATTCAGAGCGGGGAGACCTTTCGGCGCGGGAAATTCAAACGCGCGCGGTCCGTGATACCGGCGATCGGGATACCGGCGATCAGGATACCGGCGATCAGGATACTTAGCAATCAGGATACCGGCGATCAGGATACCGGCGATCAGGATACCGGCGATCAGGATATTTGACAATCGGGATTGCTGTGACACTCAAGCTTGAGATGTTTATTAAGAATTCAAGATACATTGTTTACATTGTCTTTTGAGTGGCAAAATTTTGTCCGCGTGTTCGCGGCATCGTTGACACTCGCCGACTTCGGGGTCATTTTTGAGGAAATCGGGTAATTTGTCCCAGGCGAGATCGACGCTGTGTGCAGCGAAGGTGACGATGAATTCCTTGGGTAGATGGGCGATGTCGATGGGTTCCATGGCAGAGAGGGATCCAACTTGATGAAACAGTTTGAGCGATCGTCCAACGGACGGGAGGCTCTCTCGAAGAAACTTCCTCAAGAGCAGGACATTTCGAAGTGCGCAATTGGGTGAATCGTGGTAAGGGCAGAATGTCGCCACTTTGTTGGCTCTCCTCAGCGAGGGACACGCCACGACGTCTCGTGCATCGAATCCGAAACGTTCGAGCCACTGCTGCTTCTGCTGTCCCTTCACGTAGATGGCGCTGGCGTTGTGCAGAACCGATCGGAGCACGTTTTCCACCTCGCAGTAGGGTACTTCTCCCGTGCTCCAGTCGAGATGATGGTAGTTGCGTTCGAGCCAGGAATTTATGCTTTTGTACCTGGCCGGAAGATCGTACCATGGGATCGGTGGTTTGAAGAGGAAAATCAGCGGCTGCACGTCCGCATTGAGCGGAGTCACTGCCAGTTCCTTGAGTACAAACTCGTCCTGCTGGAAGCCCTGTGTATCCACCACGTACTCCATTGCGATTAATGACGATGAACGCTTGACTCGAGCCGCATTTATAGGCGGATTCTTCATCCCCTCCACTCTAGAGGCGTTTCCTCACATCCCCACTTATGGGATTGTAGTCGACGATGCGATCGTGCAAGATCAGGCAGTAGGCTGTAGTTCCCGCGGGAAAATTGGATTGAGCCTCTAGTTCGATACGAACGTCAACCGGTGCCTGCTTGAGGGCGTCGTTCTGTCTCGAGCAGTCAATCACAATGAGTGGAGCATGCGCGATGAAGTCTGTCTTTGTCAGCATGGGTTCCGCCTCCTTGGCGTAGTACGCAGTCTGGAAGCTGGCGTACATCTCGTACAACTGAGCGTACTGGTTGCGCGACACGTCAAGATTGAGGTTACCGTAAGGGTAGCACTGCGAATTGAGGAACAGTTTCACATTGGTTATTGCGCAGTGATCGAAGCGGCTAGCGTTTGCCGTTCGAACGCCTCGTCGATTCGTTTGCAGCGCGAGAATGACGAAGCGCGGTTTCTCCAGCTGATTCGACGTCTTGACCGTCCAAACGTGTTTCGTCGTGATTGGGAGCATGGGGTATTCGTACAACTCCCACATGCGAAACGATATAGTGATGTCCTTCTCAATGTGACTGAGCAGACGTATCTTGTGCTTAGTTGACAGCATCACGTAAGGCATCAGCCACTCTATTTTAGCGATCTCAATCTTGAATTCCTCGGTGGCGCCATTCTCGAGGGCTGTTTGAATAACTGCATTCGTGTCGTTCCTCGATCGCGTGAGAATCAGCTCGTGCTTCGTGTTGATGACGATCTTGCGGTAGTCCTCGGCGAAGCCGAGAATCATCGCGAGCGGTATGCACACGTCGAAGTATCCCCTGTCGTCCGTCAGTTGCTTCGGCTCTTCGAACCAGCCAGAGTTTTCAACGCTGAACATCTGACTGGGGCTCAGTGATGCGTAGCCCTTCATGAGACTCGTCAGACCAACGTTCTTGCTTCTGTCCACCTCTATGGCATTGATCTCGTAGCGAATTTCCTCAAACAGATGCAAGATGGCGTTGTTAACGAACTGTGTCGCCGTGACGGCATTTCCGTTCGTTTTGCTGAGTCTACCGCAGACGTGTAGGGAGCTTCGCGCCGGTAGAACGCACAGGTCCTGATGCTGAATGGATATGCGAATCTCATCGCTGTTGGCGAAACTCGATGAAGTATAGGGTTGATGCGCGTGAATCTCGTAATGCGTTACGGACTCGTCGAAAACGACGGGCGAGTGCACGTTCAAGGCCTCTTCCATTCCAGCAGCAAAATATCAGGCAAGTTACTCTCTTCCACCAACGACAACTTTGAGTCCGAGGCTTCTCAGGAACTGAATGTTCCGACGTGTTAGCGTTTTCGACACTCGTCGACGACTGATGCTCGGGCGACATGGTAACGCGCTTTTATAGCCGACCTTGTTGTTGTAGACGATACCCATGTCTACTTGGCTTCCTTGATGTGCAGTCTGATAGTGATGATTTCACCGCGAAAATTCACCAGTTCTCCGTCCTGATCGACTATGCGCAATTGCACGTGGTCAATGACTTTGACGGTGATCGGCAGGTAAATGACTTGCGAGGGAACTTCGATGATCTTATATCCTGGCGGTACTGCCGGGAAGAATTCGTGAATCGTGTGCGCTCTGTGCTCGTTGATGTACGCCCCGGACGTGATGTTGCACTCGACTCGCAGCGCGTTGACTCTGAGAATAGCTACCGGCAAGTCCGAGCTGTGAGTTGTATCGGGTGACAGCTCGCGCGCAGCGAAACCCAACAGGTTAGCGATGGAGTCTGCCGGTCGAAAATCCACGCTTCGGTTGCACTTGAGCAAGCTACGCAGCGTGTTGTTGTTGGGCTTGAGGTTGAGGGAGATGCCTTTTCGCCCAAGCACATCCTGCAAGTACTTCTCGATATCTTCGATCTCGTAACTTCCCGTCGGCAACGCAATCACCTCACCACCCGCGTAAAACTTGTTTTTACCGGTATCAATGTTGGGTACGGAGTTGAACGAGAGGAATTCCACGAGGCCGAGAACGTAGTTCTTGCTGGGTGAGAGTTCGATCGGCGGAAAGTACTGCGCCTCCAGTAGAGACGAGCGTCCCGACAGGCTGAGAGTCAATGACTCTTCCATGCTGATGCGTGACTGACTCCGCGTAAAGTCTCACAACTGCTTATATAAGAATTTCAGACAAAGATGGCCGCACTCGTACGTGTCGAAATCCTGATATCTCGCGTGATTGTACTTGACCTCGGCGACTCCGAGGTACTTCAGGAGTTCTCGAGGTGGTGGTAGATCGCCGAAACTGTCAAAGTAGACGACGTTGTTGCCGTGCTTTCGATAGGCCACCCAGTGCGTGCCCGGTCCTTCCTTGTCGTCGAGATTTACGATGGCCGATTCGCGATAATGCGGTCCATTCCTCGGCAAATCGTTTCTCATGAACACACCGCGAAAGTGCGGAACGTCCTGCGCGTATTTCAGCAGGTCGGCGTCCGTTAGAGGACGCTTGGGATAGTTGAACTTTTTTTTTTCGCCTCCACGTGTATACCAAATCCCTTTTTGTGAGGCTTGAGGTAGAGCCCCTTACCGAGAGCGATAGCTTCCATCGTCTCGTTGTGTCGGCGATTCTCTTGCAATTGACGCTCGGCGGCTTTAGCGGTATTCACAGCTTTTGCCACACCCGCAGCGCCACCTACCAGCGCTCCCGTAGCACTCAAGCCGGCAAACAAGGGAATGAGGAACGGCAAAACTCCGCCCACTTTCTCCGGGATGGGCAGTACGCGTGGCACCAACACCTTCTTCCTTCCGCCAGCTTGCTTCACAGCTTGGCGAGCCTTCGTGAGCGCCGATCGAATGACTTCGCGAGAATTACTTCCGGTCGATCGCGAGGCGGCTCTCACTATTTTGGCAAGCGCGATGAGGGGCCTCTTGTTCTTCAGCCCCATACCGAGTTTCGACTTGGCTTTCATGGTGTTTGCCACGACGTAAGCGGCAAGTTTCTCGTCAATAGCGGCGTCTCTTGCAAACACCCGCTGCCAGGCCCTATCTGCCAAAACTCGGTCGGCCGAATTGCGCGCCGCGACGTCCTCACGGTTTTGCGAGTACGCGATATCGTGCTCCTTGCAGGCTGCGTCCAGAGGATTTACACCGGGATCACCGCGAGCGACGCGTTCCGCTAGCTTCGTGCCTGGCCCGCAGTACTGATAGCCCGGTATGTGCAACTCGATTGGAAGCCTGTTGATGAGCTTGTTCAGGACACCTCGACCTGTGTGCATCACTACGCGATCAGTCAGCGAATGAAGTCGAGGGGTATATAAGCGGGCTATTTATACCTTGACGGCTCAGTCATGGATTTCCGAGAGCAAGTGCACAAGCTACCGGTGATGAATTTCGATGCGCTCGTTGAGGGCAGAAAGCAGGGCACGCGACACGGCGAACTGCTGCCTGCCAGTATTCGCGCAGTCTTCTGCGGTCCGTCAAACTGCGGCAAGACCAACGCGTTGCTAGCCCTCATTACGCATCCCAATGGTTTGCGATTCGAGAACGTCTACGTGTACTCCAAGTCACTGAATCAGCCAAAGTACAAACTGCTCGAGAAAGTGCTCGCACCGCTCGAGGGTATCGGATACTTTGCATTCAGCGAACACGATCAGGTCGTATCACCCGCGGACGCTCGTCCCAATTCCATCATCGTATTCGACGATATAGCCTGCGAGAAACAGGACAACGTCAGAGCCTTCTACTGCATGGGTCGACACAAGAACATCGATTGCTTCTACCTGTGTCAATCGTACGCTCAAATCCCCAAGCACCTGGTGCGTGACAACGTCAATCTGTTGGTCGTCTTTCGACAGGACGAGATGAACCTCCGACACATCTATGACGATCACGTGAACACGGACATGCCGTACGTGCAGTTCAGAGACTTGTGCTCGACCTGCTGGAACGACTCCAGTCACGGATTTCTCGTAATCAACCGTGGCAGTGGACTCGACTGTGGCAGGTACAGAAAGGGCTTCGACAGCTTTGCCATAAATATATCGTGCGCGACGTGATCCCCGCAGTGCATTATGGATGGTCGAAGCGACAGTGTGACGGCTGAGTTCCGTCGCGAGAAACAGACGCTCAGCCAGATGGAGAAAATAAGGGATGCGATTAAGCGCAAGTACATGCTTCTCAAGGCGGACAAGCAAACGATGGAGAAAGCTCTGGACGAAACTTTCAAACCAATCGTCAAACCTCTCGAACGCCTCGTGAACGCCAGGCACACGTTGCCTAAGAAGGAGGAGGTGTCTCGTGGTGACGATGAGATGGAAAGCTCCTTCAAAACTGCGTACGACGCGGAGGAAGAGTGGCCGAAAATGACACCCGACGAATGCGTGCAGCAAAAAACGAGCCCCGACGAATACGTGCAGCAGCAGAGCCCCGATGAATATTATGACATGCCGGAAGTGCCTGCGCTCGACAAATATCTTCACATGCTCAACACGAATCGGAAAAAGTATCTCGATGTGACTTATGGGGTTCGAAAGTTGCCAGACGGTAGCATGATGATCGGCGACTCACCCATACGTTTCGTGAACGACGACGTGATTGTGGGTGACAGGAAGTATCGATCGAGCGTCGGCTTGCTCGAACTGCTCTTCAGGAAGGAACCCAGTGCGCATCTCGTGAGCGCGGAAGACAAGAATGTCTATGGGAAAATCCTGCAAACGACGAACGCACACAAGAAACACTACAGGTCGGACGAGGTCATTCACAGGCAAAGAAACAGCAAGTACAGGGACTGGGTGGCGCCCTTGGTCGGTGGTGGTACATCCACCGGTAGTGGTATATTGCCTCGGTACAAGGTCGCGCGAAGGAACACGCGAATGGATTACGTGTACTGGGACGACCCGAATGAGCTCGTTGATCGACTGCGTCTGCTGATGGCTGAGCGATCGGCCGGCAATTCGAGTTACATCAACGAGATCATCTCGATCATCGAGGAGCTGCGTGAGACCGGTATTGTCATATAAGCGGGGCACAAGGGGCGCTGCAACCACACTTGAACAATGAGCATCGACGTGTTCGGACGTCAGCTAGGACGAACTGAGGGCGGTACGCGAGGTCCTCCCGGATTCGGATTCAAGCTCACCACCGACGGACAGTACGACGTAGAGGGCAAAAGATTGTGCAACGTTGCCGACGCGAGTGAACCTCGCGACGGGGTCAACCTGAGTCTCGCGAGACGTCTTGTTCAAAGCACTCTGAGCGAATTGTTTCACATCACAACTCGGCTGAGAGAGGATTTTGACGATCTGCAACTGAACATACATATTCTGCAGAATCAAGTGAACGACAGGCTGAGAATTATCGAGGTAAACGTTGAAACGACTCTGGAGTTGGCCACGCGCAACTCCGAGGCCATCAAAACGTTGGACACGCGGCATGGAGCATCGGAGATTGGTGGAAGAGCTGCATAAACCCGCACGACGCAATTATCCACGACGCAAGTTTGACGTGCGAGGACTGGATGAGACGTGGCAGGCCGACCTCGTGGAGATGCAACCGTACGCTCGGGAAAACCGGGGTGTCAGGTATCTGCTCACAATCATCGACGTGCTGTCCAAGTTTGCCTGGGCCGTTCCCGTGAAGCGGAAGACCGGCAACGACGTCACTGCGGCCATGGAACTCGTGCTACGACAGGGTCGAGTACCGAGGAATCTGCAGACTGACCGAGGCAGAGAATTCTACAACGCGTCCTTCAGGAGCCTCATGAGTCGATATCGCATCAATCACTACTCGACGTACAGCAACCTCAAGGCATCCATCGTCGAGCGGTTCAATCGCACACTCAAGAACAAGATGTGGCTGCAGTTCAGTCTGCGCGGTTCCTACAAGTGGCTCGACATTTTGCCCGATCTCGTAGCTACATACAACAGCAGCAAACATCGCACTATCGGAATGAAGCCGAACGAGGTGGCCGACGCCGAAACTGTTTTGCTGCAGCCGCGTGATTGTCAAAAGCGCAAAGCGCCCAAGTTCCGAATCGGCGACAAGGTGCGAGTCAGCAAGAATAAGCACGTTTTCGAGAAAGGCTACACGCCCAACTGGACGACGGAAATTTTCACGGTGAGTCGAGTGATGGAGTCGACCGTTCCGGTAACATACAGACTGAAGGACTACCGAGACAAGCCCATTGCCGGTGGTTTCTACGAGGAGGAGCTTCTGAGAGTCAAGTACCCCGACATGTATCTCGTGGAAAAAGTGTTGAGGAAACGTGGCGACAGAGTCTACGTCAAGTGGCTGGGATTCGATAGTTCGCACAATAGCTGGATAAACAAGACCGATTTGTAAATGGGTTTGAACATTTATTGCAATAAAAAACATTTCACGTTATTTATGATCGATGCTGAATTCTATTTGATTCATCTTGGCCTCGCTGCCGCCCAAGTACTTCAGGAGCAATTGCCCGTCCGTGGCTGTTTGCACCATGTGCTCGTACATCTTCGGATCCTTCACGAACGCGTCCGCGATGCGTTTAGGCAGAAAGACTTGGCACTCGTCGTCGAGGGTGGTTACGGTTCTCAGGCCGTATTTCGTTGTGACTTGTCTCAGGTCGGTGACACGGTAGACGCTGTTTATACTCAGCGCTGCCAGTTTCTTCGTGGGCAGGAAATCCTCGAGCAGAGCGATTTTGTTGAGCTTCTCGATGCCGTCCATCGTGCCGATGAGGCAAACGGCCGCAAGCGCAACGCTTATATACCCGCTATCCCCTCCACTGCACGCGGTGGGGCTCTGAAGTGCCCCCACGGCAACGTATCCGTGGTGTCGGGGAGGAGGATACGTTTGTCGTCGTGAGCGCTGAGCGCCACCTTTACTTGCCTCTCGGTAAACACTTTGTGCAAGCGCGATCTGATCACGTACTGCTGCCTGCGCTGCGTCAATTTCTCCCGCAGGCAGTACACAAAGTCGTCGAAGGTGATGCTCGCCTCGACCACCGCCCTCCTCACGCCCTTCACCCGCTTCACACGATCACGGCCCTCGACTCGGACGCTGTACATTTTGCTGCGCAAGGCAACGAATTCCGTCCGGGCACGCACTGGGTGGCCTATCGAAAGCACGGCAACAACGTCGTCTACTTTGACAATTTCGGCGATCTACCACCACCTCGAGAACTCCTGAAGTACCTCGGAGTCGCCGAGGTCAAGTACAATCACGCGAGATATCAGGATTTCGACACGTACGAGTGCGGCCATCTTTGTCTGAAATTCTTATATAAGCAGTTGTGAGAGTTTACGCGGAGTCAGTCACGCATCAGCATGGAAGAGTCATTGACTCTCAGCCTGTCGGGACGCTCGTCTCTACTGGAGGCGCAGTACTTTCCGCCGATCGAACTCTCACCCAGCAAGAACTACGTTCTCGGGCTAGTGGAATTCCTCTCGTTCAACTCCGTACCCAACATTGATACCGGTAAAAACAAGTTCTACGCGGGTGGTGAGGTGATTGCGTTGCCGACGGGAAGTTACGAGATCGAAGATATCGAGAAGTACTTGCAGGATGTGCTTGGGCGAAAAGGCATCTCCCTCAACCTCAAGCCCAACAACAACACGCTGCGTAGCTTGCTCAAGTGCAACCGAAGCGTGGATTTTCGACCGGCAGACTCCATCGCTAACCTGTTGGGTTTCGCTGCGCGCGAGCTGTCACCCGATACAACTCACAGCTCGGACTTGCCGGTAGCTATTCTCAGAGTCAACGCGCTGCGAGTCGAGTGCAACATCACGTCCGGGGCGTACATCAACGAGCACAGAGCGCACACGATCCACGAATTCTTCCCGGCAGTACCGCCAGGATATAAGATCATCGAAGTTCCCTCGCAAGTCATTTACCTGCCGATCACCGTCAAAGTCATTAACCACGTGCAATTGCGCATAGTCGATCAGAACGGAGAACTGGTGAATTTTCGCGGTGAAATCATCACTATCAGACTGCACATCAAGGAAGCCAAGTAGACATGGGTATCGTGTACAACAACAACAACAAGGTCGGCTATAAAAGCGCGTTCCCATGTCGCCCGAGCATCAGTCGTCGACGAGTGTCGAAAACGCTAACACGTCGGAACATTCAGTTCCTGAGAAGCCTCGGACTCAAAGTTGTCGTTGGTGGAAGAGAGTAACTTGCCTGATATTTTGCTGCTGGAATGGAAGAGGCCTTGAACGTGCACTCGCCCGTCGTTTTCGACGAGTCCGTAACGCATTACGAGATTCACGCGCATCAACCCTATACTTCATCGAGTTTCGCCAACAGCGATGAGATTCGCATATCCATTCAGCATCAGGACCTGTGCGTTCTACCGGCGCGAAGCTCCCTACACGTCTGCGGTAGACTCAGCAAAACGAACGGAAATGCCGTCACGGCGACACAGTTCGTTAACAACGCCATCTTGCATCTGTTTGAGGAAATTCGCTACGAGATCAATGCCATAGAGGTGGACAGAAGCAAGAACGTTGGTCTGACGAGTCTCATGAAGGGCTACGCATCACTGAGCCCCAGTCAGATGTTCAGCGTTGAAAACTCTGGCTGGTTCGAAGAGCCGAAGCAACTGACGGACGACAGGGGATACTTCGACGTGTGCATACCGCTCGCGATGATTCTCGGCTTCGCCGAGGACTACCGCAAGATCGTCATCAACACGAAGCACGAGCTGATTCTCACGCGATCGAGGAACGACACGAATGCAGTTATTCAAACAGCCCTCGAGAATGGCGCCACCGAGGAATTCAAGATTGAGATCGCTAAAATAGAGTGGCTGATGCCTTACGTGATGCTGTCAACTAAGCACAAGATACGTCTGCTCAGTCACATTGAGAAGGACATCACTATATCGTTTCGCATGTGGGAGTTGTACGAATACCCCATGCTCCCAATCACGACGAAACACGTTTGGACGGTCAAGACGTCGAATCAGCTGGAGAAACCGCGCTTCGTCATTCTCGCGCTGCAAACGAATCGACGAGGCGTTCGAACGGCAAACGCTAGCCGCTTCGATCACTGCGCAATAACCAATGTGAAACTGTTCCTCAATTCGCAGTGCTACCCTTACGGTAACCTCAATCTTGACGTGTCGCGCAACCAGTACGCTCAGTTGTACGAGATGTACGCCAGCTTCCAGACTGCGTACTACGCCAAGGAGGCGGAACCCATGCTGACAAAGACAGACTTCATCGCGCATGCTCCACTCATTGTGATTGACTGCTCGAGACAGAACGACGCCCTCAAGCAGGCACCGGTTGACGTTCGTATCGAACTAGAGGCTCAATCCAATTTTCCCGCGGGAACTACAGCCTACTGCCTGATCTTGCACGATCGCATCGTCGACTACAATCCCATAAGTGGGGATGTGAGGAAACGCCTCTAGAGTGGAGGGGATGAAGAATCCGCCTATAAATGCGGCTCGAGTCAAGCGTTCATCGTCATTAATCGCAATGGAGTACGTGGTGGATACACAGGGCTTCCAGCAGGACGAGTTTGTACTCAAGGAACTGGCAGTGACTCCGCTCAATGCGGACGTGCAGCCGCTGATTTTCCTCTTCAAACCACCGATCCCATGGTACGATCTTCCGGCCAGGTACAAAAGCATAAATTCCTGGCTCGAACGCAACTACCATCATCTCGACTGGAGCACGGGAGAAGTACCCTACTGCGAGGTGGAAAACGTGCTCCGATCGGTTCTGCACAACGCCAGCGCCATCTACGTGAAGGGACAGCAGAAGCAGCAGTGGCTCGAACGTTTCGGATTCGATGCACGAGACGTCGTGGCGTGTCCCTCGCTGAGGAGAGCCAACAAAGTGGCGGCATTCTGCCCTTACCACGATTCACCCAATTGCGCACTTCGAAATGTCCTGCTCTTGAGGAAGTTTCTTCGAGAGAGCCTCCCGTCCGTTGGACGATCGCTCAAACTGTTTCATCAAGTTGGATCCCTCTCTGCCATGGAACCCATCGACATCGCCCATCTACCCAAGGAATTCATCGTCACCTTCGCTGCACACAGCGTCGATCTCGCCTGGGACAAATTACCCGATTTCCTCAAAAATGACCCCGAAGTCGGCGAGTGTCAACGATGCCGCGAACACGCGGACAAAATTTTGCCACTCAAAAGACAATGTAAACAATGTATCTTGAATTCTTAATAAACATCTCAAGCTTGAGTGTCACAGCAATCCCGATTGTCAAATATCCTGATCGCCGGTATCCTGATCGCCGGTATCCTGATCGCCGGTATCCTGATTGCTAAGTATCCTGATCGCCGGTATCCTGATCGCCGGTATCCCGATCGCCGGTATCACGGACCGCGCGCGTTTGAATTTCCCGCGCCGAAAGGTCTCCCCGCTCTGAATTTCCCGCGCCGAAAGGTCTCCCCGTTTGAATTTCCCGCCGGCTTTTGAAACTTTCGCGCGCGGTCTTTCAATTTCCCGCCAAGCGGTTTTTTTTCTCGAACTTCCCGCTGAAAAGTATCCGCGCGCGCTTTGAATCAACCGTCGAAAGGTCTCCGCCTTTGAATTTCCCGCCGAAAGGTATCCACTTTTGAATTTCCCGCCGAAAAAGGCCCCCACTTTTGAATTTCCCCCGCCAAGAGGTTTTTTTTCGAACTTCCCGCTGAAAAGTATCCGCTTTGAATCAACCGCCGAAAGGTCTCGGCTTTTGAATTTCCCGCCGAAAAAGGTCTCCCCCCTCTTTTGAATTTCCCGCCAAAAGGTCTCCGCGCGCGGTTTTTTCAATTTCCCCCCCGCCAAGAGCGTCGTTTTTCTCGAACTTCCCGCTGAAAAGTATCCGCGCTTTGAATCAACCGCCGAAAGGTCTTTTGAATTTCCCGCCAAAAGATATTCCCCCCCCCCGCCGGTCTTTTGAATTTCCCGCCAAAAGGTTTTTTGAATTTCCAGCCGATTTCCTGTCGGTATGTCGGTAAGGTAGATTCCCGCAGGAACCATGTTTGGGTCAGAATTTACCGTCGGTAAGGTAGATTCCCACAGGTACCATGTTTGGGTCAGAATCTGCCGTCGGTAAATTCCTGGGGACTTGCTGGAATCTACCTTACCGACCGTCGGTAAAGTAGATTCCTACATGGTGGGGAACCAGCATAGCTTATCTACTAAATTATATGCATTCTACATATTTATTCGCTGAAATTTATTTATTTTACGTAACCAAAAATATGATTATTCGGGGTTCGCGGCCGTTACAGGCGCCCGTGTTTAAGGGGCTATACCTATGTGACACTTTCAAAAAATAGATATGTTTTTTGCCTTTTTCGACAGTTTATCCTTTTAAGAATATGAGATGAGATTTTTATACTTTGAAGAATATGAAATGAGATTTTTCAAATTTGCTGACATTGTAACTCAAAGAGCAATTATGCGATGGACTTGAAATTCGAACTGAGTACTCTTGAATATATTTACTCTATAATGACTTAGGAAATTTTTGATTGGATGAAAATTGACGATTTAGCATTGAAAAAAACGACCATTTTATAGGCAAGAAAACAGACTTTTTCATGACTACACCATTTTGTTACATTTTGATATTTTTCGAAAATCCTACGTCATTGTACAGGAAATACCTTCAAGTTTAATGCCATTTTTTTCTTTTTTCGGTTTCAGCTACTCAATCGGCCGGAATCATGTCAGCAGTGGAGGAACTTTTTTTTGGTGCCTTCGAAGGCAGCGCATAAGTCGCTTGGATCTCAATATTTTTCTATGAAAAAATTATGTAATATAGGTCAAATATAGCCAAATACATTCTTAATTTTCCGAAACATTTGATTGAGTACTTTTCTTCCAAACAATTCCCGAAAATCACCAAAATTTTCAGCGTTCACACTGGTATAGCCCCTTGAGGCGAGAAATCCCTTTGGGACCGTAAAAAATAGGTATTTTTCGGGAATTTTTCTAGAGGGGAAAAAATAATCTGATAATTTTTAAATTTGGACATGAGTTTATTATAACTGTCAAGTTAAAAAATTTTTTTTTGTGATGACCAACAAAATGGTGGCGTTACTAAGGGTCTTTGGACGCCTGTTTTCCGCGACATCAAAAAGTGCTGGAGTTATCACTCTTTTTCTGTTGATCTGAAAAAGATTTAATAAGTGTCATTCGTTTACTGACATATTAAGGGGAAGGATATACCTAAAAATGATGAAAAAGTGCAATATTGAAAATTTGGGAGCCTTTTTACTTCAAAGTTCGAATTTTCGACCATTTTTTCGATATACTTGACCCCAAAGAAATTATTTATTTATACGCTACCTTTCAACCTTTAGGTATATCCTTCCGATAATGTTACTGAGAGTAACCTCCCAAAATTTCATCCAAATCGGTCGATAACTTTTTGAGCTACAACACGAGTCGTTTTTGAAAAAGTTGTTTCGAGATAATCGCGTTTAAAGTTTCAACATGTGACTCGCTACCTGACCGCATGTTGTCCCACGCTCTAGACTATATGCGATAACTCCGCAAATATTCAATATTTCGAGTTTTCCTTTGCTCAGTATATTCTTTGGGTATCATACTTTCGGAATATGTTTTTAAAAATCGATTTTTTTTAAATTCTAAAGGAATTTCTCGCCTTAAGCATATGCGATCCCCTCTTGCCGCTTGCCCCGCAAAGACCCTGAGCAGCCCCCGAAAAAATCGGACGTTTTGTTATTGTAAAATGAATGGTATATATAAAAAAAAATTAATCTCGACAGCGTTACCTCGTAATTTGTGTCTAGAAAAAGTGTGTAAAATTTAGCTTTTTTTTAAGAAGCTAAGAGTGCGCGTGAGAGCGGAGTAGTGGTAAGAATAGTGGTAAGAGTGCCCACTTTTTGGGTGCATACTCTTACCAAATACGTGTTTTCAGTCTATGGCCACTATAATTTTGGTAAGCAAGCAAAACTGCAACATAACCTCTCCAAACAAACAAAATTTGGATCACAAATTTCAAGTAAATAACATCCGATGTTATTTTACAAAATTGTTACAAAATAAAATCAAACACATCGAAAATCGATTATTAGTCATAAAATTAGAAATGGATACCTTAACGAAGCGAGTTGTTGTCCAACACCTTGACATGACATATGCTACTGACTGGCTAGGTGGTGTTGCCAACACAAGAAAAATAAAATAAAAGCACTGCGTACTTTCTGGTAGCGCGGATTCTTTGGTGGCTCTAACCTAATATTACGAGAACCTTGTTCGATTTTTTGGATCGATCATGGGCATGCATCGACACGAATATGCATAATATACCGTTAAGGGATTAGGCTACTGTGAAAATGATTAACACATATTCGTCGCTAGAAGTAACTCAAATTGAAGGGGACGGTCCAACATACGGTGCAGGAATTGCAGATTGAAGGTAGAGTTATGATTACAACGATACAACTGCTAATTAAACTTTAAATGCGTTTTTTCTCGAAACTATGTTTTTCAAAACGGTGTACACGATTTCTCGACATCTAATGAACGGATTGACTTGAAATTTGGTACACTCATTCAGTGTAATAGTAGTTTAGTTTTGCCGACATGTTTCTTATTATTTTTTTTCATTGCTTATTAACAATAGTGTCATTTTCCAAAACAACAAAATCGAAAAAAAAATATTTTTAATGTTTTTCTTGATGTTTGAAAGACGATAACAAAAAAAGCTTGGTCAAGTCTAAGCCAATATCATCTATTTCAATAAAAAACTGTTTTCGTTTTGTTTCGGATCAACCGTGTAGCCAAAATCAAGTACACCCTTGAGCCTCTCAAATTCAACGGTCCTTCACGACATTTTTCATAACTTCTTTAGTTATTAATAATTTGAATGAAATTTGGTACACATATATCAATGTACATACAAATGAATATCCAAACGTTTTTTCAATCGACTTCTATATTCCTTCAAGTAAAATATTGTTAATTAAGCCCGATTTTCGGGTCGTCACAGTAGCCTCACCCCTTAAATATAATAAAAAAATGAACATAGCCAATAACCAACAAATAACGAATGATTAATCATTTTTTTAAATAATTAAACAATCATACCCTATACGGGGATACGTTTATATTTATTTTCTATGTCCATTTTTGCTAATCACAAAAACGACCCTCTACTTTACGACTCAAAAATCGTCGATGCATTGTAGCGTAAAACGAGACCCGCGCTTTTTCCCCAGTGACGAATCACTGGCGCCCTTTTATTGACCGTGTGCTATGCAAGGTCTCGACATCTCCCGCGATGCCATACTTTCGACAACATCAAGCTTTTCAAAGCATGGTCCGAGGCCATCATCGAGTGGCCTCGATCCAAAGGACGCCTTTTTTCGCATTTATTCCCGAACACAAATCCAAAAGGGACAAATCGAATCGTAAAAATGAGTATTTCCCATTTCCCCGAAACCAAGAGATTGCGGAAAAAACGGCAACTGACGTCCTCCAAGTACCTGAATACGCGTTACGTCATCTGGCACAGAGACAACTTTTTTCGCATATTTATCTCGGCAATTGCAGCTGGTTTGAGGTTCGAGTAGAATACATGTAAGACGGTAGCAGGAGAATCCGCATGGTTGCAGTCAGTTGCAGGTACAGCAGGTTCATCGCGCGTCAGTGACCCCCTCCCCCCTCTTCAGACTACCCGTTCCGTCCGTTCGTTCCTCGCCAACTTGGACATTGCGTCACTCGTATACCTAGACAGGCGTGTGGTCCCTTCGTTCGCGTTTCTACCCCTTCGCTATCGATCCAGTAAGTTTCCGTTGGTCGTTGTCGGGGGAACTCGACACATCGCGCAGTGGATGGCGCGATTTTGCGCAAGCGTAATCATATCGTACCTGCGCGAATTGCAACCCCGTGCTAACACAGACACACGCGGATCTGCGCCATTTGCAAGCCCGTGCTAGCACACACACATGCACACACATACACACACACACACACGGAACGCGCGTGGACACAGGGGCACGCGCACACACACGCACACACAAACGCATCAACCCCCTTGGCGACCTATCGTTGAAAACAGCAGGGTCGAGCGCGCGTTGTTCCGCGTTCATAGCATTGCGTAAAGAGCTCGTCGCTGGAGTCGGTGGAGGACTCCGCGGAATAATCACAGCACAGCAGGTCGCGTTGACAATTGATACTGATTTCCGCGATCGAATAGTCCAAAGGGGAGGATAAGAGGTTTGGCAGTGTTGAAAGACGAGTACCGGCGAACGTTCGTCGCTCCGCGAGGCTATCAGGGTAAAGCCTTACCGAGGCGGTAAGGCCACACGAGTCCTTTGGATATACAAGGAAAAATCTTTGCGAGTGTGTGCTGCGAAAGTGCGAGAGTCGCGTCGAAATAGTGTAAAAAAGCCACACGATCCAATGTATAACGGATTTAACGCGGCCGACGATAAAATCAGCGTAACAACATCATTATGTCGTTGCCCCGTGAGTGGAGTTACCTCGAAGACTCGTGTCGCCCGATCGATCGGGGCCCAAAAACGACCTCGGCCTCGTCATCACAGGAGATGCATCCGGGCAACAACAGGGGTGCATACGGGCCCGTCGCAACGTCAGCAACCTCGAACATCATCGACGAGAACATGAACCAATCGAATCAGCTGGGCTCCCTGTTCTCCATCCACTCGGCACCCGTATTCGACCTCAACGGGGGCTGCGGGGGTGGTGCTGGGATACTATCGTCACCCACGAGACCGGGATCCCTCGTTGTACAGACAACCGCGACCTCGACACCAATCGTACCGCCCCATCTGCAGAGCCCACCCGAGACGATCGAGGACGAGGACAACGACAATTTACTCACTATATCGAGCCTCACCGCGAGACCTCTCATAGCCAAATCACGCGAGCTAAGATCCACAAAGAGCAATAACAATGCCAAGAGAAACAAACCCGCTCGCAATAATCGCAACAACAATAACAATAATAATAATAATCATCATCATCATCGTGATAAGAGGGCGAAAAACGTTAACAACACCTACGTGCCCCTTGACGGTGGCTACGGATGGATCGTCGTTGGCGGCGCTTTCTTCGTTCAATTCTGGGTAGCCGGCCTCGTAAAATCCTACGGTGTGCTTTACGTCGAAGTCATGGAGACGTTCCGAGACTCGACGGCATCTGTCGCCTCATGGATACCCGCCATACTATCGTTCTTCTGCCTCGCGCTCGGTAATCTATTTTTTATGCTCCAACTCGTTAAGGCGGGAGCCTGAATTAGAAGGTCGTAAAAAAGCGTGTTTTTCGGTATTTCTTTTTAGAAGGGAAAAGAAACAAGTGAGCCCGGTAATCATTGAGGTGTCTTTTCATGTATATTTGAAAAGTATAGAAAAAATGTTTCAACTTGAAACGATAAATGACTGCAGATTTATCAGCCTATTCCATGTGCGCTTTGCCACTGCAGTCTCTAATCGGCGGGAAATGTGCAGCCCGTAATTCTTGACTGAAACGAAAAAACCAATAACATGTTCAATTGTCATATATTTTTCTTCTGGATGAATTGAGAAAAAGGCTGGAAAAATCGTGAAATTATAACTTTTTTCAGGTTTTAAGAAAAAAATACTTTAACGTGTTATAAAAATTATTTTAAAATACATTTTCAACGACTTTTTTTATTCACTTAGAAGCGATTTTCATACTGAAGAAAATAAACTTTGGTTTGATTCAATAGGTCGTGCAGTTTTTTGCTATCACGCCTGCCAATTTGGAAAAATCGTGAAAACGAATACTGGAGAAAACGCGATTCAAAGTGTTCAATAGGAGGAAATATCAATATCAGATATAAATCGCTTGTCGGCCTCTGTAACTTTGTAAATATATTCTTGGATAGTTTATCTATCGATTTAAGCAATAAAAAAAACAATTTTGCAGACCTTCTAATTCAGGCTCCGGCGTTGCACACTCCAGCCGCACTTCCTTCTCTATTTTTGCTATCTTTTTATTTTGGTGATCCGCGCTCGCGATCACGAGGATCAACGGAGCTCGAGCACTCCATCGATTGAGAGGGGAGTACCGTTGGGCGAGGAAAGCATTGCTGATTTTCATTATTTATTTTTAAAGGAACGATTTATTTACCATTATTAAGATTTTGGAGAAGTTTTATTACTATTCTTGGCTGGTACAAGAGATTTTTTTTTATTACTCTTTGAGAATGGCGGACGTATGGGGCGGTCTTCTAAACGGCTTGCGGCGGATTTTGTCAGACGGCGTGATACGTAGCGTCGGCAGGATTAATCTGAAAAAAAAACCAACGAAGTTTTTTCTTTCATTAACACTGATATGCAGAATATGTACCAAGAAAAAGTGAGAAATGTTGAAAATCGATTGAATTGTACGCTTTTAAAAAATTTGAATTTTCCGAAAAAAATTGCTACATGTCGCAATGAAAAATACTTTTTTTTACTTTTCAAAAACATTTAGGATTATGTTTTAGACAATAAGGTTAGAAAGATTTACACCAAATTTCGTGAGAATCGGTCTCTAAGTTTTTCAGCTATACGTCATGCCAGTTTTGAAAATGCAGCTTAGAAGACCGTGCCATACGTCCACCGTTTTTTAAGATTCATAAAAAGAAAATACCATGTAACTGCCAAAAGTAGTAATAAAACATACCCTAAGTTTCAATAATGGAGGAAAAATCTTCCTTTCTGACAAAATCATGAAAATTAGCAACTTTTCTCCTCGCCTAGAAGTATCGTCCCCCTTTATGCGGTACACGATAGGAATTGCACAGCTCCCGCCGTACCGAAGATCGGCGTTTTTAACCAATTTTTTCGAAGGGCAAACTGAAAATATTTATCCTACATTATTTATTGGTACTTAGATGACATGGCGCTTTAATTAAATTCATTTAGCAAAAAATTATACATGTTCATGTGAATTGTTCAGGCCTTTGTGGAAAATACACGTTCCCATAGTCCGCGTGGGGCCCATATGTCAAAGATCTGAAAAATCCGAGAAGATTCTTGTAAAGTAACACGTTATCGTTATAGTCGGTCGAGACAAATTGCACAATTTTTTAATACAAAGTTCGAGATAACATTTTAAAATAAAACTTTTGTATCCATGTCAAACTTTGGAATTTAAATATTTATAAAAAAGTTTTTATAAACAAAAAAAATTTTTGACACACTATAGAGAATTTATTTATGAAGATAAAAAACTGCATTCAAAGTTTTGTTTAACTGTTCGAGTCATCGTGCAAACCGTTTCGGAAAATGTAGTATAAAAAAACCCGTTCAAATCTCCAGACGGACTCTCCGCGCGGAGTCACACTTACCCTCCTGAATCCATCCGTAGACGTGATTTTAAAACGCTTAATTTTTCTAAAGACGTGCCAAAAGTAGAGAATTATTTTAAAAATAAAAAACCTTTTTTAATTACTGGAGGTATGTAACCCCTTAAGGTAGAGTAAAATATACCACGTGGCACGGCCTTAAGTTTATTATAGGGTAAAGTCAACGTATTGTCACCGAGCTGAAATTTTTTCTGGACCGAATACGATCCACAGTACCGTTTTTTAGAACAAAAATTGGCCACTCGACGTATTTCGTGAGCTAAGTACATTACGTTTATGGAAACCTCCCGATCATTTTTCAGTACATTATTAATATCTGCTAAGTGAATGTTACCATGGAGCTGAAAAAAGGGTACGGTTCGACTAATTATCGGAATAACCCTTGGTACCGTTAAAATGAAGATTCACACACTGAGAAAAAAAATCATTGATCCAATATCATTGGTGTTATCGAATGAAATTTCGTTGATTCAATTGTAAAATTGTTGGTGCAAATAATCGGATTTATTAGTCCAAACGAAACTCTATTGACTTTCATAACACGATAAAATTAAACGTTTTTTTTTCACTCAAAAGATATATTGCTAGCCGAGAACAATATATTATTGAAACTATCTAAAAAATTATCGCGCACAAATTATATACTTTTGAATGCATTTTCTGCAATGAACAAAAAAGCGTTTCAATTCCTAACATGAATATTGTTGATTCGAGTGCACAAGAAAAATGGAATATCGCACGTTTGATTCAGATAAAAATGTTATTTAGTAAATATGTTATTTTATTTTTTTCACCATATCCGATATTGATTTCCAAGTACATTATTCGGTAAAATATTAATATTTTATTTTTATTGAAAATATTAAGCAAATGTCTGAATTGGTTAAAAAATTATGCGAAAAAAAATTGTTTTTTTACGCATTTGGTTGAACAAATTCAACCAAATCATGGGCGAGCGTCACCGAAATTATAGGTGTGAGGAAACCCGTAGTTCTCGGAGTAACCGCTATAAGCTGCACGCGCTCTCGTTTCTCGTAAGCGTAGCACGAACCGAAAATCTACTTGAACGCCGGAGAAACTCTAAAGAGTATCGCTTCTTGCCCTATGGCTAAGATCAAAGTGTAGTATCTTTTCTTATCAGTTAAATATCTGATATTCTCTCCATGGATATTCCATTGGATATCTGATATTCTCTCTAGTATTATCGTGGATGATCATTCTAATGCTCACTTTTTATTTAAGATTTAACAGAAATTGAAAAACTTACGTCCCATGGCATATTCTTTTCGATGCAGTAAAGAAATAATTAATTCTACTGATTATAGTTTTGTACGAGATAAAAAATGTTGTGGCAACCGCTTAACTATTTTATCCATACATTTACGGATTTAACATAGAATGATTTCGATAGAATATAATTTTATTTGAAGTATAATGTAGATGTTCAGAGAACAGAGGAGCTTTTTCAAATACAATAATATGTTATTTTAATCAATCACATTTTCCAATTATTTATAGTATTGTAACAATCTCATATATCGGTGGCACTCCGCACCAGCACATTTATTTGGATCAACCAATACATATTTTTGATTCCATTGGTTTTTTTCCCAGTGCAGTACCGTTATAAAATTATCAATGTTTTTGATAGGGAATTTATGCGAAAATCAAGCAAACAAAATATTAGACTGTCATGGCAACGTCGTAGACGGTACTAATGCTACCTATCTTATCGGTATTCGGTAATTATGCCCGGGAACCTCAAACTACTCGGTCAGGATAATTAACAACGACTATTGTTGATACTTATTCTCTTAATTAGTAATCATTACTTAATATTAATGAGATAACCATGTTCAGAAATTATACATTTCTAGGCAAAGACGAAATAACGCGGATTTTTAGTCATACATAATTTTTTTTTTAGAATATCGGAATATTATTAAAGTTTTTGATTTCTTCGAGATTATGGACAGCTTTAGGGCACACTTTTTCTTTCCAACGGAATTCCTTTACTCGGACCGATATTCATTTTCGATAGCTCCTTAGGCCGATATTGAGGTTATCAACGGGGCGCATATGTATCTAACTTCGCGACATTTCTGCCAACCTGGCCATTATGATACACCACGATTTGCGACGTTTAGGATGTTTCGCGTTATTTGAGCGAGAAAAAGTTACAGACAATGATTATATAAAGCAATGCAAACACTTAATGTAATCACCGAATGTTCAAAAATGTATATTTTTACAAATAGATGTCGAAAGACAGTTCGAAAACGCACGTTTAACATGATGATTGTTTGAAAGTTAAGGCGTTACCCCCACTTGTAGCGCAAAAAAAGGCCTTTTTCATGAATATTTTTAAAGAAAACTACAAAACTTTTTTAATCGATCAATATACCATCTTAAAGAACACATCTTGAAGAACTTTCAGTAATTTTTTTATTGAAAAATATTACATTGTTTAGTGGCAAATGGCCATCAATGAAATAATGTTTTTATATACACGGTTTGCGGTGACCAACATTGCGGCGAAGTGGATCATCTGAAAAATTTAGTCAAATATAAGTATAAACTAGTCTTTAATCGAAGGATTTTAAAAAATATTCATTTTTCACAAAATGGCGGACAGTCAAAGTTAATGGTTCGATTTTAACGAAAAAAACGGCCGTTTTCTGGCTATAAAACGGCCATTTTTTTCGAAAAAAAAATCGAACGATTAAAGACTATATTTTTATGTATTAAATAAGCCTGCAAAATTTCAAGAAGATCGGTTCATTAGTGTTCGAGTAATCTTGGTTCCGACTTCAGAAATGCCATTTTGAGAAAAACGCGTTTAAAGTTTCAATTTCCGGTCGTTTAAACAACGGATTCTTCTCTTTCAACGCTCATATCTCAGTCAATTTTGTTCGGATCGACTTGAAATTTTCAGGACATATTCTCAGATACTTATACTTCAAAAAAATGCAATAAAAAAATCGATTTTTTCAAAATCGCAAGTGGGGGTAACCCCTTAACTGTTAGTAACAGTCAATCAGCTTCGTGCATAAGCATAGGGCGCTCCCCTCGTACTTCACCCCCGACAGCTAAACTGCATAACAACATTAAATTATACTTATTTTTTTTAAACGTTCGCATGTCTGATAAAAATTCAAATCAGTCTCCGCAACTTTTGCTGCATCGCTTTGAAGCAAATGAAATATTAGAATCTCATCTCAGGCATTGCACCACGGTTAAAAAAAAATTTAAGTGAATGTCGCTGCAATTTTAACGTCAATATAAATCACCTAGTTAGATCTTAATTTTGTTCGTTGCGATAACGAAGCTGTGAAACTCACGGGAATTTCGAAATTGATTTTTTATCGAACATTTAAACGTCTAGAAAAATGAGGATCATTTGGCATTGGGCGAAACGCGCGACCCTCCTTAAAGAGTCGTTCACAAAGAATTCCCCACAGACACGAGGCACGAGAGATGATCGAGAGCTGCTCTATTAATTCAATGATTTATCGCACAGAAATTACAGTTCCTCGTTATCAAAGGTGTATTCCCATCCTGTCATGATGATGGGGTATATGACGGGAAAAAACGTTGCTCGATGAGATTAATCGGAGAAACGAAAGCAGCGTGGTCGATCGACGAGATCACGACGATTTCGGTTCCTGCGATCGGACGAGATTGCACGAAAAAATGACCTCGTCGCAAATTATCGCAGGCTACATCATATATGTATAGACCCACAATTTTTATATAACACTTCAATTTCCTGATACCGTTATATTTGATTTCTGTACATCAATAATGCTTATATAATTTTTAGATTTCGCCAATATCATTTCATCTGTACCAATTTAATTCGTCCCACATGTATAAAGTCAGAATGCATTTTTCAAACCCACTATCCTTCTATAAATGTACAAAATGGTAATATCTCATCGTTTAAAAAATCATTTTTAAATGATTTATTTGGTCCTTGGCCCTTCCATCAAAGGAATCATGATTCGTCATTATTGACAGGAGAGCCACAGTGGCTCCTACAGGGGTGTCTCGATCAAATGCCAATGGCTCTGATGAAATCAATATTTTTCCTCTTCACCGGGGCACCCCACATTCCGAGGCCAACGTCTTTCTCTACAGCTCATCTATTGTCACTGCAAGACCTTTATTTGCTAAATCATTGATTAATTAATTGGAACAACGTGTTCTCGTGCCAGGCACGAGCTTCGTAAACGCTTGTCGGCACAATTGTCCAATTTCCTCGCCCCACCGGCTGCCCGAGTTTAAGTCGAAGCTGAAGGGGGAAGAAATGAGTCAAACATTTCGTTGAAGTATGCGTCGTTGGAATGCAACGGAAATTCATTTTTTATTACCTTATTTTTATCATTGACTAAAATTCATTTTTTATTTCCTTATTTTTATCATTGACAAAAATTCATATTTCATTTTCTTATTTTTATCATTGACCAAAATTCATTTTCATTTCCATTTAAGGTATTTCTTTCACACACCCAAATATCTGAAATTTAATTGATTTTCATCTACAACATAGTGAAAATACAGCCCAGTATACTGGTAAAATTTCAAGCAAGGTTACTGAACTTTTGACAAAAATTTACAACTCGAAAAATGGTCTAACTGATACCACATTTTACGGGCATGACACGCTGGCCACATTTCGTTCTAATAATTTAAACACCAAATAACTCTAGTTGTCTGATATAAACTGCTCTATGCGTGTAAAAAGTTCTAAAGATTTCGTGACTACATTAAAAACAGGGCGTCACCGGATGTTTAAAGAAAATATTAATGATAAGACTTAGAAAAATGTAACTAGCAGAAGAATTTTCGTAGCCGCGAATTTTCCGAGAAAATGTAAAAATATCTAAATCTACTAAATTGGCACGAAATTTTTCATTCCAGTTTATCGTTGAATATAATACTTTATTATAACTTGTTTTTTTTTAATTAAGCGCCGCCGTACTTTATCGATAATTCAGAAGGGCCCTGCTACTGTCTCTACAAGATACGGCCCTTCGCGAAAGGAATACCTTAACCATACAAATTTCAACATCAAACGTAATACTCAATACAAAATGTTATTGAGTCGTAAAAAAATGATTTTGTTTATTCATCCG
Organism: Ophion obscuratus; assembly: GCA_964007375.1. NCBI lineage: Eukaryota > Metazoa > Arthropoda > Insecta > Hymenoptera > Ichneumonidae > Ophion > Ophion obscuratus. The sequence continues at coordinate 17,351,331 of OZ023317.1, forward strand.
ATGAATTCCATGAATTCATCGTTATCATAAAATGTTTGGAGGTACCTTAAGCCCGCTAGTAAAATGATCACGATCGGTAAATTTATTTTCAAAAATCTACAGATGGTACACAAAATACAACTATTTAATGGCTTTTAAAATGTAATCAGACTTTTCGGGCAATAAAAAACGGGTACCTACTTTTTTCCATTCCATTTCATTGCAATCTGTTTTTTTCTATCACACGGCAATTGAGTTGATGTCAGATTTATTTGGCAAGATCGTGGTGGGTATTCAGTGATACTCAACTCGTGCAGTTCATAATATTTGTTCACTGTTCATTTCACACTGGGAATCGATTTTGTAGGTCCCTTGATTTATATTTCTTGAGTCTTCTTGTTGGGGTGGTTTTCGTTACTCGTTTCGTAACGTTGGCTGAGGCGTTGGACGGTCCCTACATGTAAATAATGAGTCGGTTTTTATTATTTTTCAACAAGTATTGACGCATTGAGGTATATATTGGGTTTGTTTGTTTGCTTGGGTTTGTACAATAATTATTATATAATTTTTGAATTAATAACAAGATTAGAGTTGGGTAAGAAGCGGGCATTTTTCAACCGATGACAAACATTAGCATGCCGCAGTTCCCCCCACTCTATTACTACTATGTTGTAGTAAAGTGGGGTAGCGTTAGTTTAAAAGGGACGGAACCCCAGAACTTTTCAGCATAGAATATAGATTTTTGACTGAAGGTAGATGATTGCATACTGAAAGTAACCCCAATAAAGTGTTGCCCAACCCTAAGAAATAGGGGTTGAAAACTTAAAAATCGCCGTACCTCGATAATGAATAGCCCGACAAAAAAATGTTTCAAACAAATGTTGTTTGGAATAATAAAATACGAATAAAGTTATCTGATGTCCAATCCCCTATCATTGAAAATTGCGGCATAAAAACACGAGAACATACTGACCCAGGCAAGGACGCAGTGATGTGTCGACTCCGCTCGCACACGCATCAACCTCAAATTTTCGAATCTTTTTTGTGCCACTAGTTTCAAAGATAGGAGGTTCGACATCAGATAACTTTATATTAATTTTATTATTCCCAACAACTTTTGTTTTAAACCTTTTTTGATCGGGCTATTCATTTTCGAGATACGGCGATTTTTAAGTTTTCAATTCCTATTTTGTAGGGTTGGGGCAAGTTGAGGGGCAACAATTTAGTGGCGTTATTTTCAGTGTGCAACCATCTACCACCTTCAGTCAGCGATTCATATTCTACGTCAAAAAGTCTTTGTCTCTTTTACTGGACTATATACCCAGCCTACCTTAACAGACATATATAGTTTTAAAAGCTCTTTCAATGCTAACATCTTAAGCAGAACAACCGTATGCAAGAGAAACACAGTAAAATGATAAACGTTTGAGATCGGTATTAAAAAATTGACGGCAAATTTAACATTTTTTTTTCGTATGAAAAAGTGATTCACTTATAAAATTAATTACACATCTATTTAGTATGAATATCAAGCTGTTAGAAAATATATATCTATTCTTTTTCAATGTAAAAAATAGCCGACTACTAATATTTTCTTTTGTTATCTTTGTTTTTTAGGTGCTCCGCGGCGTGACATTTAGCATCCACAATTTTTGACCTAAAACAAAAAACAAAAATTCTCGTCAATCTACATTAGAATACCTAAAGAAGTACGTACGGAATTTAAAAAATATTGTTTTATTCAATAGTTGTAGGTATTTGAATGAATTTTCAGTTAAAAATTTCGTATAAAACTGCTCATAAAATAAAAAGTTTTCGATTAATCAGAAATTCCGTACGTACTTCTCTGCCAACTGCAATTAGGAACATAACTTTTAAATTTGAAGTAAACCGAGTGAAAATTGTTGAAGTTTTTTGTCACGCCAATTGGAACAACGCTGTTTCGAGAAATTTCGAGGAGTCGGCCATTTTGTACATCGAAAAAAAATATATATATATTTTCTAATACCTTGATATGCATAATAAATAGATGTGTAATTAATTTTATGAGTGAATCACTTTTTCATACGAACAAAAATTGTTAAATTCGCACATGCTTTTATACCCGTTGCTGTGCCTAACCCCTTAATTAATTAAATTTTCAATCAGTTCATTAATTGGCTAAACAGTAATTGCATTTAACTATTAATTGCATGTTGCAATTAATTTATTTGTATTAATCCATGACAATTGCAACTCGCAATTAAAACAATTGCAATTAACTTTTTTAATTGTACTAATAAACAATTAAGACTAACAATTAACCTATTTAACTTTACAGATATCAGATAAAAAAGATTTAGATATTGCTTCATTAATACAATTCAATAGTGGTCTTTGGGTTTGTTTGGGTTTGTTTGATTTCAAACATCAAACAAACATCATCTAAATCAAAGAAATCTAAAGAAAACCAAAAGTTGGGTTTGTTTGGGTTTGTTTGGACCCAATCAAACCCAAAGCGTAGTATTGAATTGTATCAATGAAGCAATATCTAAATCAACCTCATATACGTATTTCAATAACATTTGTTCTAACGCGACCCCGCGGCCCTATACAACAAACAATTTGAATTGTTAGTTTTTAATAAAATACAATAAAAATATTGAAAATTGATTAGTTTGTAATTGTGGAAAGTCACGATTAAGAATTGGTTAATTGTTAATTGCGACTACAACAATTAACAATTGATGAATTGTTAGTCGTGAGTATTCACAATTACACTTAATTAATTATCATAGTCGTGATGAACAATTAATTAATTGTTAATCTTTAGTTACCCTAGCAATTAAATTTTGCCCAACACTGACTCCAAATCAGTAGTAGTGGAGTGGGGTTAGCATTAGTTTCGTGTGGCATTCAGCTAACTCAGACCCCTATACCCAGCCCACCTCAACGAACATATACAGTTTTAAAAGCACTTTTAATGCTAAAATCTTAAGCAGTATGCAAGAGAAAAACAGTAAAATGATAAACCGTGAAAATCGGTATTAAAAAATCGACACCTTAGCGAGACACTTTTGATCGATGGATTGCAACAAACCTTTCAGTTCAACAATTCACTTAATATAATCAAGTTCACCGAATCTGTTTATTTTTCATTTGATTCAACGTTCCGCAAGATCTTGGGAGTACGAAGTATATCTTCGAAAAAGTCGTTCATCACTTGACCATCGACTTCAATCGCCTCGTACACGTGACACGTTGAATTCTTTTTTATCGACTTGTCCCCGACGTTCGACGACAATTACAATAGGTTCGAAAGATTTTCTTCTCCCTATATAATGGCAAGAATCAGCAATGACCCTGCGAACGTAGTTTCCGTTTTCCTATCCACCTTTGTGTCCTTTTCCGTTCTTTGCACACGATGCATTCCGGCTCAATGCTTGTTCATTTTTTACCCTCTCCTTTTGCTTTTTCTCCCTTCGATCAAAGAAGCTTCGACGTTCTCGATCCTCCGCACCGTTTTGAACTCAATTCCTTACGTTTTCGAAAAGTGTACTGAATTTTTCTGCAAGAACAAAACAGATCGGAAAAAAATGAAAATTTCTTTTGCAACTGGACGCAGCACCGGTGACGAGCATGCTATGCCAGAAATACAGCTGCCGAGTGGTCGTCTTCATCGGTGGGCTCTTTTGCGCTCTCGGACTCACCATAAGCTTCTTCGCGACGAGCCTTGTTCATCTCTTCTTCACGTTCGGCGTTCTCACAGGTTGGCAAATGAACAAAATAAAAGATAATATCTCCCGACGTCGGGCGCCGATGGTGAATAAATATTTAACGAATGGAACCAGAAGGGATGTGACAGAAAACAGACGAGAATTTAAAGAAACATCGATTTTTTCTCTCCGTTACTGGTCACACGTTTTCATTTTTTTTGTCTACTTTCATGTCTGGCTGATTAAGGAGGGTTGAGTGCTTCATGGGCAAATGTCGAAGGAGACTGATGTTTTTTTTAGATGAGAATATGTCAGATAAAAGTTGAAGTTTAGTGTTAAGTACAGTCAGTCGTGCTGTATGTTGGAATCGGGAAAAAATAGAAAAAGGCTAGTTCTTTGACAGGTAATTTTGCAGGTGCCGCGGGTACTAAATACAAGTTAGCCTAAAAATCGGGGAGTAGAGTTTTTTTTAGGGGATGAAGGGGATCAGGGGAAGCCGTGGAATTTCATTTTGGGGGTGATTTTTTGAAAAATCAGTTGTAATTTGATAACGATTTCAGAAAAATGTACACAATTTTGGTTAAAATGGGAACGTTGTAGCCCTTGAAAAGACGCGTCGATCGAGTAGTTGATCACCCCTCTCTAATAATATCTTTACCCACCAAAAAATTGTTGGAGTATCAAAATAAAAATTGTTTATTGAATAACTACAAAATAATCGATTTTTCGGGGATCGTTTGAATGTACGAAATGTAAAAAATAATTTTTTTGATGTTTTCGTTTCTATGGACCACCCTTGAATTTTGCTTTTTCCAACCCCTCTTGGGGGTTGAATATTCAATATGAAATTCTGGGAAATTATTGACCGAAAATAAAGAGATACGAGTTTGGTGCTGTAGACAAAAATGTAACTGAGGGTTCAAGCTACAAATTGTTTCACGGCGGCGAATTCAAGCGGTCAATAGTTTTCCCACAATTTCATTTTGAATTTCGAACGTCTGAGAGGGGTTGAAAAATAAAAAGGTGTTCCATAGAAACGAAAATATAGAGAAAATTATTCTCTACATTTCGTATATTTAAACCATGCCCGAAAAATCGATTGTTTTTTTCAGTTATTCAATAAACAATGTTTTTTTTGGTATTTCAACAATTTTTTTGCCGGTGAAAATATTGTCGAAGAGTGCCCTAGCAATTTTGGCAACTGCAAAGTCAACCGAAAATATCAACGGTTGAATTTGGACAGCTTTACAACTATAAAGTCGACCGTAAAAAATCCGAATGGTTGATTCAACGGTTGTTTAATCGCGGCCATTTTGTTTTTGCTGGACGGTTGTCTCACTCCGTCGCACAATCTGCTGCGGATATTCTCTCGCCCCCCCCCCCCCCCCGTGTTTGATTACTCAATTCTCCGCGAATCATCAATTTAATTATCAAGACAGTATAATTTGATTAATCATTAAATATATTGCGTCGAGTCAACCATCCAATCAACCGTCGAGTCAACCATCCAATCAACCGCCGAGTCCAACCATCCAGTCAACCGTCTAGCCAACCATCCACAGAAAACGCAGGATGGTCGACTTTCAAAGATGAACAGTTGAGAAGCTGTCCAAATTCAACCGTTGAACTTTTACGTTGACTCAACTGTCTTTTACAACCGGTTGACCAAAATGACAGGGTGATGATCAAATACCCAATTGATACGTCTTTTCAAGGGCTACAACGTTTCTATTTAAACAAGAAGGGTACGAATTTTTTTTAAAGAGATATTGAATTAAAACTGATTTTTCAAAATTTTACTCCATTTTTTTCCCCGAAAAATAAACTTCCACGACTTCGGCGCTGTGCATAAAACTAAAGCCCGGATTTTTCTGAACATTTTGTGTCACGGAGCCGACTTCATAGGGGTTGTAGTTTGGCATCAAGCCACCCCATCCCCCTTCGTCCCCTAAATAAAATCTGCGCCGCGATTTTTAGGCAAATTTGGATTCAGCAGCCACGACACCTACAGAACCACCTGTCAAAAAATTGGCCGTTTTCTAATTTCTTCCTATTACGAGGTTTTTCAGCGACAGCACGTCTGTACTAGTTTTCGGAAGTTCTACCATATTTCCGAGAGAAAAAACCATCAAAATCTTTAACGTTTGGTTATTTTTTAATGAAAAATCGTAATCTGTACTGCGGTTAATATCTCTCGTAGACATCTTAACTGCGACCGCTGTTGGTAGAGTTCCAGCATAGTTGACGATTTCGGATAAGAAATTGTGCTCAAGCGCCTTGCTTTCTTATATTTCTTTTCTCTCGAAACCGATGCAACGGAACTTTATGAAAAACTCGAAATTAAATTCCCATCAGACCCAGCTACGTCTAAAGAAAATCAGTATTATCGTAGACTTATCGGTGAAACGCTCGACACCCTCCTTTAAAGGCGATCAATGAATTTCCATCGTACTGCATTATTACGGAAGTTCATCGACCCACAGCTCAATTGATTTTTGTACGTAAGCGCCGGAATAATTGGGACTTCGAAACAAACGAGAAACCATTGGTAGGGTGGCATGATCCTAAAAGGTTCAGTTTAGTTTAGTTTCATAATGTAAGTATGGAGCTATGCTCTCTCTAGTTCCTAAAACGAAATTGTCTAGTCACATTTTGAATATGATAAATAAGTTTGGGTTTGTTATAGGTTAACCCAAATAAACTTGAACAAATGAAGCATTCTTAAAATGGAATCAGAGTTCTTTTGTCTCAATCCCCAATAAGTAACTTCTTAGTTAGTTTTCGGTGACTGGGGAATCAGGTGGAAACTTCCTAGTCGTTAAACCTCCAGCAAGCACTCCCTAGTGACTTTTTGGGAATATGCCTCCCTAGTTACTTTGGGGGAAATAGTGTTCTAGTTACTTTTTCGGAAAGTACCCCCTATTTACTTTTGGGGACAGGGAGAAAAATAATGCTGCAGTTTCCTATCGAACATGACGAATAAATTTCGGCATGTTACCGTTCCCAAATACAGGGTTCTTAGCGGAAGATTTCAAAACTAATGAAAAAGTTGCTATGACGCCATTTTTCCCCACTTTTCGAAAACGCCCCGTGACCAGTTGCTTCCGGAGTCTCTGGAAAGAACGGCAGGACAACTATTTTCTTTATTTCTCTATTTTCAGACATCTCTCTCCTCAAATATCTCTACTCTGGTGCAGGTTTAATCAGAAACATTTCTGTTCCAAAATATCTCATGTCAAAAACATTTCTCTGCTGAAATATCTCTATTCGTAAAGATCACAATTCCACAATAATTCAGGTCTGAAATATCATCACTCTTAACGGCATGTACAAGGTCAACATAACCTCACAAATTTTCCAACCCAATTTTCTCAAAGATGGTTAAATCTTTTAGGAAAAACAAAGCATTAGGCTCTAGAGAATTTCCTGATGCAGAGCTTGATGATTTCCTTTTGTCCTAAATATTATTCATCTCTGAGAAATCTCTGTTCGAGAATTTCAGCTATCTCTCTCGCACTCATATGTTATGTGGTAGATCTTCTACTTCGCCTTAAATATTCCCATTCCACAATTTTTCGTATTCGAAACTTTTCTATCCTCAAATATCTATATTCTTCAAAATCTCATGTGACATCCAAAACATCTGTACACCGACAATTTCATCTCAAAAGCTTCACGAGAACTCTAATACGACTGTCGCAACATAATAAGAATAGTAATAAATGAATGGAAATAGGCGGAAAAAATTATTGAGATTTTTATGAATAATTTCAACGAAGAGTACAGCGTTTTGTCTGTCTCGTTATCGAGATATTAGTGAAATAAAACAGGAACTTTTAGCAATTTCGCGCTAAAATTTAAAACCCACAAACTATTGTTTCCTTGCTATAAATTTCTTACCGCGGTTTCGTAAAGACTATTTAAATATTTTGAATCATTCTTTACAGAAGCTTCAGTGCATGTGTTTCGACATAACCTTCAAATTAATTACGCGTCATCCCTCGACTGCGCATTCATTTTCCGGCTCAAGTACTTTTTTCGCCGCTTTCCAGGCTGTACTTGCTCCAACCATCGAATGTACTGTTTTTCAGTTTGTATTTTTCCCTCCCATCTTTTTATTTTCGCCGAACAAAAAAAAACGGAATTTGCAAAGGATGTTTGTCAGCTTCGCGCTCACGATATGGCGTTCGTAACTGACCTCAGTGATGCCAGTTACTGAGAACTAAATTGCGCGTTTGCGACATTTCAACTTGTTTAATAACTTATTCGCGATGGGAATAAATAAAAAAGATTAATAACATTTCTAAACAGTCAATTATATGCATTCCACATATTTATTCGCTGAAATTGATTTATTTTACGTAACCGAAAAATTGATTATTCAAGATTGGCAGCCGTTACAGGCGCCCGTGTCTAAGCATATGTGTTCCCCTCTTGCCGCCTGCCCCGCAAAGACCCTGAATTATTGTGGCATTGTGATCTTTACGAATATAGATGTTACGGCAGATAAATATTTTAGACATGAGATATTTTCGAATAGAGATGTTTCTGATTAAACCTGGTGATATTTAAGGAGATATGGAGATATTTAAGGAGAGAGATGATTGAGAATAGAGAAATGAAGAATACAATTGTTGTCCTGCTGAAAAAATAACTTCGCAGTTAACTTCCGGTAATGACGATATCATCATCCCCAAATTTCTTTCCCGTTCCCATTCATCATCTCCACAAAGTGACGCGACAGTTACGTTTTGGGTATCATAAATCATGGGATCATGGGGGATTGGGAGCCTATAGCGCACTGACGTAATCGCAGTAGGTCCTGCTAGTTGTCGGCCGTTTATACACTTGGTTCTCTCAGGAATCGGCGGTGGACTGTCAACGACCCCGGGGATAATAATCGTTTCGCAGTACTTCGACAAGCATCGCGCCTTGGCCAACGGGATTTGCGTCTCGGGAACGGCGGCCGGAAGTTTTGTATTTCCACTGTTGATCGAGACCCTCGTGGCGAATTTTGGCTTTCACGGTACGATATTGTTGCTCGGTGGTTGCATGCTGCACGTGTGCGTGAGCGCGACCCTCTATCGTCCATTGGAGGACAATCGGGCGGCATTGCTTGAGCCAGCTGAGAAGCCAATATCGGAGGCCACAAAGGGCCTGGAATTCAGTGTAGTTGAGGAACAACAGCAGCTGCAGCAGCAACAGCAATCGGCAGCGAAGCAACAGAGGCTCGAGCTTTTGTTCGCCACTGACACTACGGCACGGCACAATTTGTTGAACGAGCTTTTTCATCAGACGAATAACGTGGTCGCTGTGGAGCTGACGGACAGCGAGGAGGAAAAGGACATAATGGGCGAGGCAATCCGAATGAAGCCAATGTCGAAAATACGAAGCTCCAGTATACTCCACAGCGTGGAGGACCTCAGTACCGATTCGACATGCGTATACAAAGCAAGAGCTTCCCTGAGATCTCTCAGATCGTCCGCGGCTACGGTCGTTTGTCCGGCTGTGCCCAGAGAACCGGTCATGCCCGATCAAGAGTCCTTGAGCGCGTCGGGCCATCGCACCATGTCCCAAAAGATCGCACGATACATCGATCTTACACTCTTGAAGAATCCACAGTTCATCATGATGTGTCTCTCGGTCAGTCTAATGTCGACCGGAAGTCCCTACATGCTATACTACTTGCCGGCTTACGTTCACGCCGCTGGCTACACTAAATCCGAAGCCGGCTATCTCGTCGCGATATCGGCAGCCCTCGATCTGCTCGGGAGACTCGGACTCGGCTGGCTCTCCGATCTACAGCTCTTCGATCGACGAAAAGGATACATCGGCAGGTACGTAGAATCAGCGCCTTTTGCCAATTCATCTCGAAGCATGCTGATTTGGTTTTATTAGGCGTAGTCATGTTTGACAATAGGTAAAAAACGAAACTTCGGTGACTGTCACTTGAGATGTCAAGGCTGTATGGGAGAGTCGTTGGCGTAGCCAGGCGGGGGCAGGGATAAGGGACCCCGCAGAAAGCTCGGTGCCCCCTCCAAAAATCGATTTAAAATAAATTAAATTCAAAACATCGATCCATTTTTATTTAAGTTGCACCCAAGCAAGCTTAAGGTAGTAGTCTCGCCAATGCGTTTTTCTATAGATTTTTTATTTTTCATTTTGAGGACACATCCAAGACACTATTAAGGTGTTAGGCCACAGTAACGGGTATAAAATCATGTGCAAATTTAACCATTTTTGTTCGTATGAAAAAGTGATTCACTCATAAAATTAATTACACATCTATTTAGTATGAATATCAATTCTGTTCAATAATTCTGTTAGAAAATATCTATGTATTTTTTTTTTTCGATGTACAATATGGCCGACTACTAATATTTTCTTTTGTTATCTTTTTTTAGGCGCTTCGCGGCATGCCATTTTAGCCTCCACCATTTTTTACCTAGAACAAAAAACAAAAATTCTCGTCAATCTACATTAGAATACCTAGAGAAGTACGTACGGAATTTAAAAAATATTATTCAAAAGTTGTAGGTATTTGAACTTAAGAATTGAATTTTCAGTGAAAAATTTCGTTATAACAGCTTATAAATTGCTCATAAAATTAGAAGTTTTCGATTAATCAGAAATTCCGTGCGTACTTCTCTGCGAAATGCAATTAGGAACATAACTTTTAAATTTGAAGTAAATCGAGTGCGCATACGCAGAGTGTCTACGTATTAGTAGCCGGAATGGATAGTCTGATACAAAAGTGAGGGTTAGGTAATGAAGGGAACGTTGTTATTTTTGGAACTCTAAACATTATATTAAGTGTTTTCTTCATTACTTAATAAGTTTTTACATCCCGATAAGATGTATAACCTACATTATAAAGATATTTCGCAATGTTTCGAAGCTTTCATCGATTGAGCGGAGAATAAACTTTTCAACGTGACTGTAGCGAGACTACTACCTTAAGAAAATAATTGAATAAAACTTTAACTATCCTCTTCGTCGTAATTTCGTAATTTATATAAAAAGAAGCGATATCATAACGTAAATTAAATAGATATTTAAATTTCCTAATTGAGTCAACTTTGGGCGAAAGCAATACATTAGATTTGTCGGCCGATACACAGTCGAAAAAATACTTCAAGATCAACATTCGTAATATCATTGTATATCGAAAACGCCGGTTTGAGAATTTCAAAAGTGCGTCAGCTCATGGAGTTAACGTATTTTTGAAATGTGATATGAAAAACGGAGTCGTCTCCATCAATAATTATTAAGAAATCTTAATCATTGATATGTCAGCTTTAGAAGCTGAAGCGATGGCAATGAAAAGCATACTTTAATTTGAAAATAATGAAATAAATGCCGAAAATTGAAGAAAGCATATCAAAAGGAAGTACTATGCTAACTTGTGTAAAGTTTTCCAAGTAGCAATAGCACTCCCAGTGAGCTGCGCCAGCTGTGAGAGCAGATTCTGCCAAGAGGCAGATAAAAACGGGGCTTAGAAGCACAATGCTTCAGGAACGATTCTCTCATGTGTCACTGTTGAACAAAGAGAATGACATTGTTAAAAAAAATCCAGCTGAAAAAGTGTTAGACCAATTTGCAGAAAAAATTAAAAACTACAACTTATTTGATTGAGTACCTATTGAAAGTAACGTTTAAGAACTAATAAAAAAAATTATTATTGTCTCTAGTTAGTGATTATTTTTATAATCACAAACTATAGTTAGTCAATTGTATTGAAAAATTATCACAGTTATTGATTATTTTACTATTTGAATAATTGTGAACAAAAGGAGTTTTTTGGTCACATCGGCCCCTCCTAGCTCCTCCCCCAGAAAAAGAATGCTGGCTACGCCAATGAGGAGACTCATAGGAATGCTACCGTGTGGATGCAAGTGGGTTCATTGTTCGTCGCGGACGGGTGCCAGAAGGATTATATGCATGCGGGGGTTGTCGAATATCATTTGTCATCGATCAGTAAACGATTACGTCGGTTAAGACTTTGATCGGTTAACAATTCGATTTATTAAGGGGCTACATCTACCTAGAGGCCCGAAAAAGATAGCCAAATTCCGATTTTTTTCTCTGGAAAACAGGTGATGAAAAAGGAACGAATTTTTTTAACACATAGGTGAGAGCTACACATATATTGAGAGTCTTTTAAAAAATCACCAAAGAATACAGAATAACAATAACAATATGGCCGCCGGCAGATGACAAATTTTTTTCGCAACGTTTGGTGGTGGACACTGTCTACCTTAAACGGTCAATCTGAAATCTAAAAACCCAACGGATAATTCAAGTTTACAATAAATACGAGTCGTTGACGATCGATGATTTTAAAAAAAATCACAACGTGGCGACGAGTTGAATCTCGAGCATACAAAATCTATTAAAAACGTCATTTTTACGCAACTATTAATAAATGAACAATCATTTTGAAAAAGTGAGATCGTCAACGACCTTTAAATATTTCTCATCGTATCTCCTGTAAATTTGGAAACAATCCATCGAGTGGTTCACGAGATATCATGTCCACCGACTTTGAAAATAGACTTTGAAAACAGATGAAATCATCTGCCGTCGACTATGTTTTTCTGTATTTTTTGGTGATTTTTTCAATATTCTCATTATGTGTGCCTTTGTGTTAAAAAAATGCGTTTCTTTTTCACCAACCGCTTCCCAGAAAAAGAATTCGGAAATAGTAGATTTTTTCAGGCCTCTAGATAGATATAGCTCTTTAATTGGTTTATTCATAATTTAAATCGTTAGACGATTCGATATGTAAATCGGTTCATTTATAATTCAGATCGGTAAATAATTCGATCGGTAAATCGTTTTATGTGTCATTTCGATCGGTACCTAAACGAGTCGACCGGGAAACCGGTTTGTGTATCAATTAGATCGGTAAATGATTCGATCGCGACATCGGTTTATTCATCATTTAGATCGGTAAACGATTCGACCAATAAGTCGGTTTATTCATCATCTAGATCGGTGAACGATTCGATAGGTAAATCGGTTCATTTATAATTCAGATCGGTAAATAATTCGATCGGTAAGCCGGTTTATTTATCATCTAGATCGATAATTGATTCGATTGAAAAATCGGTTTATTCAACATATATATAGTTAAGGTGTTAGGCCACAGTAACGCGTATAAAATCATGTGCGAATTCAACATTTTTTTTCATATGAAAAAAATGGTTTACTCATAACATTAATTACACATCTATTTAGTATAAATATCAAGCTGTTCGATTTTTTTTTACGATGTACACAATGGCCGAATACTAATATTTTCTTTTATCTTTTTTTAGGCGCTCCGTGGCGTGACATTTAGCATCCACAATTTTCTACCTAGAACAAAAAACAAAAATTCTTCTCAATCTACATTAGAATACCTAGGAACGGAATTTAAAAAATATTGTTTTATTCAAAAGTTCTAGGTACTTAAACTTAAGAATTGAATTTTCAATGAAAAATTCCGTTATATCTGCTCATAAAGTGCTCATAAAATGAAAACTTTTCGATTAATCAGAAATTCCGTACGTACTTCTCTACGAAATGCAATTAGGAACATAACTTTTTAATTTGAAGTAAATCGAGTGAAATTTGTTGAAGTTATTTGTCACGCCAATTGGAAAAACGCTGTTTCGAGAAGTTTCGAGTAGTCGGCCATTTTGTACATCGAAAAAAAAATATATTTCCTAACAGCTTGATATTCATACTAAATAGATGTTTCATTAATTGTATGAGTAAATTACTTTTTCATACGAAAAAAAAATTGTTAAATTCGCACATGATCTTATACCCGTTACTGTGGCCTAACCCCTTAAATGATCGTGGATCTTTGTATATGAATGAAATCACGTTTTTGATTGAAATTTGAAGTATCGTGGGTGCCGGAGTGGCCGTTCTTGCGATACCGATGGCTCATTCGTTCTACGTGCTCGCCTGTTCGGTCGGCATGTACGGGCTTTGCCTTGGATGCTGGTTCCTCCTCGTCCCTGTTCTTCTCGCCGATCAGTATGGCACCGACAAAATATCATCGAGCTACGGACTCGTTCGTATGTTCCAGAGCGTCGGAGCCATCTCGATACCACCACTCGCCGGTAAGCACTTTCAATTCCTACATTCAATAAAAAATCAAACTCTCTTGGTTCTCGTCTCTTCGTATACGGCCTATTGTAGGCGTCAATAGTAGGTATCAGCCAAGTATTGTAACGGTAAATTGGATTATCACGAGGCCCTGCACGGTTCGCTGTTTAATAATCATGATAATAATTTGTATACGGTGTAGGCTCGAGAACAGAATTCATGTGACCTCGAACGAGCGCGAATCTAATCGATACGCGATATTGGCCACGTGGCACGTTATCTCGCGACGTGGTACGCATATACACACGATAAAAAGACCTTCTACCCTCGATGAGATTTTTTTTCTGGAACGATACAACTGGTATTCTGAAAAAAAAATAGTTATAATGAATTCACTGCGCGGTAAACGATTTTTCTTTCGCCTATCCGCGGTCGTATTAAATTCTTTATGTGGCGTTACCGTAAATGGTGCGCGATCTTATTTTAAGGGGTATGCATAACCGAGAAGTTAAAAAAACGGATCGATATTCAATTTTTTTTTTCGTTTCGGGTACTGGGATGGTAAGGTCGATCTTTTGCACACAGATAGTACATAGTCTTGACATGTCACCGTTTTTTTATTGCAAAATATATATAAACAATGTAATCATTGTCATTTAATCTCAGGACTGTAGCCTCCGCACGGCTCGGTCGCGTACATGATTCTGGTAACTACATTCATCTGAAGTAAGAAATGGAAAAATATACTTTTAGTACAATGGTGAAGCTGCAAAACCACCGGATGCTTATTCGAAATTTTAAAATTCGCATAATCTTCAATTTACCCTCCGGTTATTAACAACCGGAGGGACATAAGAAAGAATTATCCGGTCTGTCAATTAAATAAGTTTATAAAATATCTTCAATCCAAATTTGAAGTAAATCGGATGATTGGATTTTGAGATATAACGTACGCCAAATTGCAAAGTATACTTTCGAGATAAACGCAAGAGAAGAAAACGTACTAAATCCACTTTTACCGTATACAATTTTCGTATAAATGTTTGGGTCTGTTCAATATCTTCGGTGGTTCTTCATGGTTTCGGGTACGGGCCATACGAATAGGACATTTATTCGGTTCAAGAATCGTTTTTTTTTTTCGTTATAAACAATTTAATGGTTATAATGACGATTGTGACGAAAAAACGCATTTTGTAGAAAAAAGTTTGAAATAAAAGATGATTCTTTTTTAATTGACAATGAAAAATGTCTCTTTCATTTTTTTGCTAGCTCCATTAGTAATGGAAATATGAACAAGGAACATTTTGATGACAGAGATGGAACTATGAGCGAAAGGGATGAAACGATGAGTGAGAGATGATGCGATTAATTTTTGTCGCTTATATCTCTATTACTAATGGAGTTAGTGAAAAATAAAACATCTTTTATTTCAAATTTCTATCTATGAAACGCAGTCTTTCGTCCCAATTTTTATTTGAAAAATTCAATTCTAAGAAAGTGCTTTGGTGTATGGAGTACTTGCTTGAGATAAAATCACAATTATTTTTCGTACCTTCAATCTGCGATTCCTGCACCGTATAACAATCAAACAGCCTGGTTGGACAAAGTCACACCAATGCCCTTAGAAACCATACAATGCACCGCGCAACGCTGGGTCCGTAACGCAACGGGACGTTCTCACCTACAGAATTTTAAGAATTTTTACAAAATCTTTGAACCAAATAAAAGGTGAGATTCGAGTTTTTAAAATGAATATTTCTGTACCTTTTAATTCGTATAATTCCTAATTTGCCTACATAATGTTTCCAAGGCATGAATCGAATATTAAGGAAGACTCGACGCAATAAGAAAATCAAATAACGCAAAAATCGATTTTTTTAAATTCAAAGGTTATGGAATTTCCCTTAATGCCATAATGCATACTCAGTTTTATGTCGCATTGCTGGCTCAGTTAAGAAGTTTCAATAATACATATTTATCGAAATGCTTTAAAAAAAGAGAGATTTATTTATTTATTTCTATTCATGCCTTGGAAACATTATGTAGGCAAATTAGGAATTATACGAATTAAAAGGTGCAGAAATATTAATTTAAAAAACTAGAATCTCGTCATATTAACGTAACTAATAATAACAGCAGACATGAAACTAAAATCTAATGAAAGCAAAATAACTGAATAATAAAGTACAAGCACTAAAATAAGAGAGGCGAGAGAAGTAGAGAGTGAAAACCACGAAAAGATATAAAATCTACGTTCGTATTTTTTAAATTTATTACTCATGCTCAACTCAATTATTACTCAATCTTAATGGATAAATTTAGTTTCTAACGTTCCTTCGAGTGCTTTCGCGGGCTTGTATAACCAACCCTTTCACTTTTACTCCAAACTTGTCCCCACTATTTCTGGTTTCGCATAGATCCCACTAGACTCTTGTCCACAATCACATATTCCCAATGCACTTCTGTATAACATTTTCACGAGGGCTCAGGGAAACTGCGAAAAACCTATGCCGATACGAGGGGGCCGGTTTGAAATTCCGAACTTTAAATGATCAGAACGCTCAAAACTCCGAAAAAGTACTACCCCCAAAGATCTAAACTCCGAAAAACTTTGACCCGAAAGACCAATACTCCGAAAATCTGAACACCGTCAAAATAATTCGGCTATGGAATTTTGAATACTTTCAAAATTTTCAATAAAACGACGAATTATTCCAAGACTTTCTTTTTATTAAGAAATTATTTTACGTCAATTTTGAAATTTGCCTAGACAATGTTATACGTTCTAGATTATTTGCAGTAAACTGTGTAAACTTTCGCTGGAATGGACTGTACGAAACTTGTAATTTTGGAACATTAAAATTATACATTATATTTTTATGTTATTAATTAATATTATATTTTTTTATTGCTATCTGCCTCGGTACAATAGGCCGTTTACGAGCGTTTTCCGTGCGAAATATACCTCTGCGTACCGAAAATATTTTGGTACACATTCGGTAACGGATATATATTTGGAGGGATTCAAACAAAAATGAGTTGGACTTTCGTCAAGTTTATTTATCTTGTAAAAATCTTGTATGTTTATGACACTGTAAAAAAAAAAGATTTTCCGGCATGAACTAGTTCGTCTTGACGTAAAATGCCCCATATTCATGTATAGAGAATGGGTCGAAAAGTGGCATCCAAAATGAAAATCTAGATACAGTAGAGCATCGATTATCCGAAACGTCAATTATCCAAATGGCGATTTGGTTTATCCGGAACGTTAATTATCCGAATGGCGATTTGGGTTCTCCAAAATATCAATTATCCGAATGGCGATTTGGGTTATCCAAAATATCAATTATCTAACCAATAATTCTGCTCATCCGAATGCTCAGTTATTCAAACGATTACGCCCTATATATTGTTGCACGATGTATACATTGTTGTACGCCCCCTCCACTCTCTCGGACTGCGCTCGCTTGCACTTTGTTTCGGTTTGTTTGGGTTGATAATAAAAATGTGAAACATTTTTATTTTCAAGGCTATTTATTATAATATTATAAAATGAGAAAATTGATCGAGATTTATTCCTATCTCAATAATATTGGAGCTCCAATGTATGAGGCAAACTATGTCAAATTCAGTTTTACCACGATATCAGTCCAATGAATGAAGATTTTGGCAAATGACGGGGATATTTCTTCCCCTCAGGCTTCTCTCTATTAATTGTATCCGAAAAATTGTAAATCACACGGAAATTAACAATGTCGCGCTGAGGTAACGAAAAATTTGAAAAATTGCGAGTTATTTGTTATTAAATTTACAAAAACATTTTTTTTCCAGACAAATTTTAAGTATAACACAACTCAAGAGCCGATTTGATGCGGCAAAACTCTATATTTTTTTCTAAATCTTATCTCTATACTGATCCTATTTTCACGCTTAATATTGATATTCTACTTAAAAACACGCAAATATACAATTTTTAAATAAAATCTACTTTTATTGAAAATGTTACGTTTTATAAAATATTTCTACAATCAATAAGCTTTTTCTTCGTGATTTTCTTTAGTGAGACTTGTCAAGGCAGTCACGCATCATACTCCAAACGTAATCAGCCATCATGTGTGTGTCCCCCATCTTCTCTCATACCTATCATCCATGTTTTTTATGTCTTAATGGGGGCGGTCTCCTTGCTCTTCACTGAAAAAGCTAAGATTTTTTGCGAATTTATCTTCATCCTTTATTTCTATCCCGAAATTTAAAAAAATACCACACAATCTGTAATCGTTTTTCTAAATTTGCAAACAACATACTCTCCGCATATGAAACAAAATGTATAAGGGTAGTTAGAACAAGCTCGTCGTCGCTTTACTGCCGTCGTTATGTTACTGAATTAATTGATAACAGCAAATAATTTAAAAAAAAACGAAAAATTTACTTAAATGAACTGTAACCACATTCACTATGAAATTAAAATTAATTTGCGAACCCTGAGTAGCAACTCGAAATATCGGTTGGTAAAGGTCTGACCAGAAGTCACTTGATAAAAAAAGATTCGAAATTTGCCAGCACCAAGATTTTTTTCGACGATATGGTACGCTCTGAAACAAAAAAATATAATTTTTCGGAAAAAAATGGTTTCATTTTGCAATAAAGAAGATACTTTTTTCTTTGATTTTCAAAAAACATTTAGGGTCATGTTCTATACAATAAGGTTAGAAAGATGTATACCAAATGTCATTAGAATCGGTCAATTAGTTTTTAGTTTTGCGTCACGTCAGGTTTGAAAGTCCAGTTTAGCCATTTTTAAAGACTGATAATTTAAGAAAACTCCCATGTAATAGCCAAAAGTAGTAATAAAGCATACCCTAAGTCTAAAAAAGGTAAAAAAGCTTTCCTTTAAAAAAATTATGAAAATCAGCTAGTTTTTTCCTCGCGTGAATGTATCTCCCGCCTTAAAAAGTAAAAGAATACGGTTTCGAAAACGCCCTCCCTCCGATCAAGCTGAAATTTTGCACGAACCTTCCTTTTAATATTGTATGACAACCCCTAAAACAATTTTTGGCAACTCGCAATAGTTCTCGAAAGATTGAATATTTAAGTTTTTTTAACGATAAGTTTCCGCCCTCCCTCCCTCCTCCGCCGATTGACCTGAAATTTTTCACAAACCTTCCTTTTAATATTTTAAGACAACCTCTAAAGAGATTTTTCGCGATTCGCAATATTTTTTTGAGATACTGAATTGGTAAGTTTTTTTTTTACGTGCGTCGACTATATGTATATCTGCTATGTTTCCGTTCATACCTATATATGTTGTCGGGCACTCCATTTCGTCCAAACAAAAATACTCGAACAAACAAACCCAAGACCAAATATTAAAAGGAAGGTTGTAATTTATAACAAAGGAAACCCAATCTCAACAAGGAAACAACGGAAACCTAAACCCAACCCATATCAGAGGAAACCCAACAAGAAAACAAAGGAAACCCAAACCCAACCCATACTTGAACAAACCCAAACCCAACAAGGAAAGAAAAGGAACACAAACCCAACCCGTAACAGAGAAAACCCAAAGCCAAACAAAAACATTGAATGGAAGGTTTGTGCAAAATGTCACGTCCATGGGGGGGGCGGGGGCGGGGGCTTCGGAAACCCTACCAGAGCAAAAAACTGTTCAATTCTTTTCCAGCCTCGTGATAAACAATAGAAGGCAAGCCAATGTTTAACATTTCAACCCTCCCTAGTCCCTTTAACGAAGCCCCTGTGGTACTGATCAGCTCCGAAGCTCCCGTGTGTGAAGTCACCGATTGCGTAATATCTCTCTCTCTCTCTCTCTCTCTCTCTCTCATTCTCTCGGATACGAATACTGAACGTATTCTTTCTCTATACAGGGTGTCCCAGAAGTAACGTACGCCCTTCTATCATTTGGTATGAAAAAAAATTCTAAGACAAAAAGTCCTCAGTCATTTTTGGATCCGACACATAGATAATTAATTATGAATTAAAATAAGTAGCCAATCAGGTACGCGCTACAGCGGAAAGGCAGTGAAGAGGGAATCGTTAGGGGGATGCGTTGTAATGGCGTGCGCCTGAAAATGTGTGCGGAGGGAAAATTCCGAAAGCATGTGTGCAAGAGCACACACACACACACACACGCGTGTGCGCACGTACACTCGCACTAGGACAGACACGCGTATGCACACACACACACACACACACACACACACACACACACACACGCGCGCGCGCACGCACGCACGCACGCACACGCACACACACACACACACACACACACACTTGCACACATGCTTTCGGAATCTTCCCTCCGCACACATTTTCAGGCGCACGGAATTATAACGCATTCCCCTATCCCTCCCCTCTACGCTGTGTTTCCGCTGTAGCGCGCACCTGATTGGCTATTTATTAGGTGCACAAATAAGTTTTAGGACAGTTTTCAAAAAATTCAAGATTTATTAAAAAAAGAAGTAAAACACAGTTATTCATCGAAGTAATCTCCATCGCACTGAATGACCTTCAGCCATCTCTCAGGTAACTCGCGGATGCCTTTCGCAAAGAAACTTTCGTCTTGCGAGGTGAGAAATTTAGCGACCCATTTTTCCACTTCTTCAAATGTTTTGAATTGCACGTCAGACAAATCGTTCTGCATTTTCCGGAATAAATGATAATCGGATGGGGCTAAGTCTGGTGAATACGCCGGGTGCGGTACAGCTCCCATCCAAGCGCTAGTAACGTATCCTTGACCGGTTTACCCACATGAGGCCGCGCGTTGTTATGGAGCAGTTTTACTGGACGTTTTCCTTTACCAGAAAATGGACGTTTCTTCTCAATTTCTTGATTCACTTGCATCAATTGATGACAATAGCGATCGGTAGTAACTGTTTGACCAGGTTTGAGAAGTTCATAATACAGTACGCTTTTCATATCCCACCATATGCACAGCATGACTTTGTTACAATGAACATTGCGCTTTGGCGTGGATGTTGTCGGCTCGCCGGGGTCAACCCAATGATATTTGCGTTTCGGATTATCAAAATAAATCCACTTTTCACCGCCGGTCACAATTTTCCACAAGAAAGACTTTCTATGTTGCTTGTTGTAAAGACTCACACAAATGTTAAGACGGCTGTTTTTATTTTCTTGAGTCAGAAAGTGTGGTACCCACTTTGTTCCTTTTCGAATCTTACCCATTGCTTTTAAACGATAAGAAACAGTTTGTTGAGTTACTCCAAGCTGTTCCGAAAGTTGTTTCTCCGTCTGCCAAGAGTTTTCATCCAGCAACGCTTGCAGTTCCTGATCGTCCACCTTTACAGGAGGCCCCGTGCGTTCACGGTCACTAACGTCGAAATCACCTTCTTTGAATCGCTTATACCAATACTCACATGTACTTTTAGATACAATGTTGTCTCCAAGAATAGAACACATCGATTCACACGCTTTCCTAACACTTTTTCCTTGATGGAATTCATAGCGAATGCAGTGTCTAATAAATAGCTTATCGGTCTGCATGTTTAATTTACAGAATTTATAGGTTATGTTTATGACTCCTTTACGTTTCGATACTACATATCAAGCGCCATCTATGATAAGTGAGCGGGACCTTTGAATTAATTTAGAATAGCTGTTATGATACAAAATCGAAGTGTCCTAAAACTTATTTGTACACCTTATATTTTAATTAATAATTAACTATCTATGCGTCTGATCAAAAAATGACTGAGGACTTCTCGTCTCGGAATTTTTTTTCCTACCAGATGCTAGAAGGGCCCATGTTACTTCGGGGACACCCTGTATGTCATTACAGTCGAAGTGCACCCTCTTCTTTTGCTGTGCGCAATATCTTTTATTTTTTTTTTCATTATCGATTCCGTCCCCATCGTTGCAACGTTCCGTTGCGAGAAAACTCACGATTCTATTTCCAGTTCTCTTTCTTTCATCATAATGCATCATCATTGTTAATTATTTCTCGTGTCCCGGTCACCGCGTAACGCTTCGTGTTTCAAACGTTTCGCCGTTAATTAACTCAATGAAACGAATAAAATAATAGAGCGAGCACGTGTTCGCCTCACGAAGGCGGACTAAACAGCTCTGCGTGGGAGACACCCGCGAGATTTGTCACAATTTCCCGAGATCCTCGTTGAACGAGGCTCGAGTCTGTTGTCCCCTCGTTCATACAACGCTCATACGACGTCAGTATAGTGACAAGGTCGCGAGTCTCGGGAATTATAATTATCCACGTAACGCGACCACGAAATCTTTGTCAGTCGTGCGAAAAATGGGAGCCGAAAATGGATACGTTGAGAGAGACGGAGTGAAAGAGGTGAGGGGAAGGAATCGAATAGGATCGCAAATATTTTCTGAAAGAAAATTTATAAAAAAATTATCAATCACTATGAAAGCCGTTATCTTGCTATGGAAGTTTTTAAACAATAAAAATTGCCCAAATGGCGGCCGTTTGAAGAAAGCATCGAATTCAGCCAATATTTTCGACAGTTTTTCGTTAAAAAGAATATGAATATTGAAAAAAGCTTTGATAGAAAGATAAAGAATGGCGTTATGAATGTTGTGTCAAAATTTGAGATAACTAGCTCGAAAACTCATTCTTTGGCAGAGAAAATCACTTTGTCGTATCCACCCGTTCTATTAGTTATACATTAAGGGGCTACACTCAACTGGAGGCCTGAAAAAATGGCCAAATTCCGAATTGTCTTTCTGGGAAACGGTTGGTGAAAAAAATTACGCATTTTTTAAAACTGAAAGATATATATACTGAGAGCCTTTGAAAACAATCGCCAAAAATACAGACAAACATGGCCGCCGGCAGATGAAGACGGTCCATCTGAAATCTAAAAGCCAAACGGGTTATTCAAGTTACCAACAAATACGACTCGTTGATGGTCGTCGGTTTTTTAACATTTTTTTCATACAGTGGCGATGAATTTGAACTCGAGCATACAAAATCTATTAAAAAAGTGACTTTTACGTAACTATTAAAAAATAAAGATCGATTTCGAACAAGTGAGATCGTCAACGACTTCAAATGTTTCTCATCCTATCTCCTGTAAATTTTAAAACAATTCGTCAAGTGGTTCTCGAGATATTATGTCCATCGACTTTGAAAATAGTATCGTATGCCGGTGGCTAGGTTTTTGTTGTTGAGCTATATTTTTTTAAAAGCTCTCAATATATGTACCTTTGTGTTTAAAAAAGCGTTTCTTGTTCACCAACCGTCTCCTAGAAAAAATATCGGGATTTTGCCACTTTTTCGGGCCTCTAGGTAGATGTATCCCTTTAAGGGAAGATCACAGTTTAACGGCTCGAAATATAACTGATTTTCGCGATTTTTTTCGATGGCAACAATACGCTGATCAGTCCGATTTTTTCATGTCAAATCAAAGCACTCATAAAGAATAGAAAATAAATTTTTTAAAGTTTATTTTTGTTTTTTTTTACATTTTTGTTAACGATTGAAACTATCTTCGAAAAAAGGAGTCCTCATGGTGTACACGGTTGTCGCCGTAAATATTATCTGAAACAAAATTTGTAAGCAGATTATTAATCAGTATGAAAGCCGCTATCTTGCTATGAAGGTTTTTTTAAATCAAAATTTACAAAATGGCGGTGGTTTGAAAAAAAGTATTGAATGGCGTGAAGAATGTTGTGCCAAAATTTGAGACGGATAGCTCGAAAACTCTTCCTTTGAGAGTATACACCGTTATGAAAAAGGACATCTGGTCAAATCCCTTTTTCTGAGCAAGGCTATAGGAACCGGAATAATTAGAATTTTGCCCCAAAAATTGAACAGCGTGTTTATAACCGTCTTTACTATTGGATAATGCAAAAAATCAATTTTTTTTATTTCACTGTGATGATACCTTAAGGGATCTTCTCACTTTAGACGCTGAAAAGGCTATTTTCATGAATTTTTTTGATAGGTTTCTATTACAGATATTGATATAAAAGTTATTACGCTCAATAAATACACTTTCGAAATACATTTTTTTTAATTTTAATTTATTTAAGACACTATTTAAAGAGGAAAATGCTAGTTAACAAAATGTCCTAAATAACTATAGGTCTGCGGTGTTGATGAAATCTCGGAGATGGATCGTCCGAAAAAAAAACTCAAACTGTTTTAGATTCAGTATGTTAATGGCTATAGCGCATATCATACGATTTTTGATATATGCAAAAATAACAAAATGGCGGAGATTTGTCGAAAAAAAAACAACAAAATGTGTTTTTCACCGTTTTTTTGGCAAAAAAATGTGAATGTCAAATTTAAAAAAAATCCTTTATATGCGCTAGAAATATAGTCGTAAAAAATATGTGGTTAAAATTTCATAAGGCTCTGTTCAGTAGTTTCACAGATTTTATCAACAAGCCGTTGAAAAACGTTGTTTCGAGAAAAATGCATTTACAGTTTTGTTTGGGTTACATAAATACATGTAAAAAATGTTATGTATTTTGAAAATGTATTTATTAAGTGTAACAATATTCATATCAATATCTACAATATAAACCTATCGAAACAATTCATGAAAATAGTATTTTTTTATCGTCTAAAGTGAGAAGACCCCTTATGGCTTTTTTCTCGTGCCAAATAATCCTCTACGCAGCTCGAAGAAAAAAAAAATACGTTCCGAATTTCCGATTTTACTAAACATCGACACAGTCAAAAAAGAAATTCAACGCCTTAGCCAAAATTACGAAATGAGGATAGTAAGTCACTCGAAAGAATTAGCTCCAAACCAGCTGTCCGAAAATTCAGTAACCTGGAGGCTCCAGAAATACAAACCAAGGGACCTACAAAATCGGTTTCCGGTCTAAAATAGAATAACGACATCACCTACGAGTCACGTGAGTCGGTTATCTCTGGATACTCACCGCGACTTTCACATCAACCAAATTGACAAGTGTTATGAAATAACTGATTGCAATTCAAGCTAAGAACAACAAAATATTCCTTTACGACTGCCAATTAAATAAATTGGCGATCAATTAATTTCGCCGAAATTAAGTGAATTAACGAATCGGGATAATGTTCAGTTGAGAACAATCTTTAAAAAAAACGGCAAAAATATGAACTTGGCCATCTATCTTCGATTGAGTGACTTTTTATTCTTGAGTCCACTTAGACTTCTGTTACAAGTGAATTCAGATTCAGATACGAAAAGCATCAGACCGCGTATTTAATAAATGATAATTATTTTTCCAATATTTCTCCGTACATGCTTCCGAGTTAAAACCTGATGAAAATTTAGTTCAATAAAAATGAAGGAATCTCTCAAATAGCCATCACGCAATGTCCGTAAGAAAACGGAGTGGGAAAAAGCCGATGATGAGTTATCGCAAAAGCGAAACGGGAACACACACTGAGAGAAATGTATGGTAACTTCAACCATATTTTATATTATCCTGAGGGGACAACAATATTTCATGTCATGGTTACTGCCTAAAACACAGTACCGCTAATGATATTTTAGCAGTTGTGTTAACTATGCTCATATGTTAACCGCAACCAACAATCTTACAAGCATACTTACAACATATGTTCATTGCTATTTTATATAGTAGGTTTTCATAAAATGGATATTTCTTTACACTATAAAAAAATAGTAATTTTTACCATATTGAATGGTATATCTACTATATGTATATAATATCTGTTAAATTCGAAATTTCTCAATTGAGAGTACTACCTCTATGATTGTTGATCATAATTTGTCATTCCCTGACCTGAAATGATTCCTATCGAAGAAATAATATTTCACCTGAACATGGATTCGAACCTACGACCTACCTATACATACTACGCACGCTGCTACCATGCTACCGGGTATTTATGTTATTTTTATCGTAGATTTGGCATAAAAGATAAAAGTAATTCCAGCTGCAATTCCGAATAGCTGTTACCTCCGATATAGGTGGAATTTTGCACAGATCGTCTTTTTGATAATATATGTCACTGCTTGAATAGATTTTTGGCGCAACGTAATAGTTTTCGAAATATCGAATTTCAAAAACTAATAAATGAATGTGCTAACATATATATATCGATCACAGCGTACTACCGCTGACTTTACTTTATTGACACGTTCCACAAATGATTTACGTCTTCACTATAAGATTATCATAATTTTGTTCGTATAGTGACTTTTCGTAAGATCTCGTAACGATTTATACTCAACAAGTGTTAATGTTAACCATATAAACAGTACAAACTTGCACTGAGAAAAATGTCCATAGTATTTATAAAAAAGCGCCCGTGGTAAAAGTGGGTATAGTTGATTTCCCTATAGTTGATTGACACCGCAATCATAATATGGTTAACACAACTATAAGCGTCTATTTAATCATGCCGTCTTGATAGTGTGTTTGAATATCTAGTATCCCCGAAATAACTATTAACAACTGTGAAAGGCTTTACAATATCGATATAGTTAATTCAGATAATATTTTTGCAATAGTTAGTAGTTATTTCGGGGATAATAGATAGTCGAGCACGCCACCAAAGCTGCATGATTAGAAATTCTTTTCGCTTGTAGTTGTGTTTACCATATTATGATTACGGTGCCAATAAACTATACGGGATTTTACTCTCCCCTCTTTTACCGTGGGCGTCTTTCATAAATACCATGTACTTTGCTTTCAGTGCAGCATTAGTATTTGTGCGCCGAATTTGTGATATTGCTGAATTAACGATATCGATATTGTAAAGCATTTTACAATAGTGTATAGGAGTTTCGAGATACTTCGAGTTTCGAGGAGGAGATACTAGATAGTCAAACACGCGACCAAAGTCGCATGTTTACGTATACTTTTCGCGTATTGTTGTGTCAACCATATTATGATTGCGGTGACAATAAATTATGGGGAATTCGACTAGACTCTCTTTTACCATGCGCGTTTTTTGTAAGTACTATACTTTTTTCGCTCAGTGCAGCCATACGGGCCACAGCTAATTGCGTAACCCTCGGTTAGAAAAGATTCCTGGAGTCGCATATAGACGTCGCAATAAGATCTGTACGAAGAGAATCTACGAGAATGAACTAGAATGAAGCGCGATGACTCGCGCGCATCGCTGGGTCTTTTCCATCGCGAGTATGCCAGAAACGACGAGTCAACCCGCTGTATATATCGATTTAATCCTCTCACACTTCAAACGATCGTGTGTTTCACGCTCCACCTATAACTCGGCTGCTCGAAATTTGAGTACAAGACACTACGATACATTTTTTTTACAAATACCTACATTAGCAGGTATTTGTTGATTTTTAATCGTCATTTTTAATTTTTTTATCGTCACACCTACCAAATTGTGAATCAACGAAAAAGATTACGAATAAGAACCGACTAAGAGTAAAGCGAAATTCTCCGAATGATGAGCAGGTACTCGAGTGTTTTGGTTTGTTGAACTTTTATAGAATCATGGTCGAAATTATAAAATAAACAATAAAAAATAATAATAATCATAATAAATGAAAAAAACGATGAAGAGACGATAACAAAAATTAACAAATACCTACGTTAGTAGGTATGCCGATAATTTTTTTTTACTAATACCTCCAGCAGTAGGTATTTGTTAGTTTTACATCGTCAGACCTACTAGTTTGGACATTTATCGTCATACGTTAATGTTTGTATCATTATACCTACTAATGTAGGTACTTGTTATGTTTTTGATCGTCTCTTTATCGTTTTTATTTATTTATTATCATTATTATTTTTTTATAGTTTATTTTATAAATTCTGTCATGATTCTATAAAAGTTCAACAAACCAAAACACTCGGGTAGCCATCCTTCGGAGAATTTCGTTTTACTCTTAGTCGGTCCTTATTCCAAATCTTTTTCGTTGATTTATTCAGAGAGCAATAAAGTACGATAAAGCATTTTGTTTTGGGAAAATGCATCTGTCATCATTGAGAGCCAAGAAATCAACGATGCTATCTCCGCTTTTGGGGCTATGAAATGAGAAAACATTTACCACTCTGAGGTGTGCATCGTTGGAATGCAACGAAAATGATCTATTTTCAATTGCTCAATTTATTTAGCCTATTTAGGCTGTGAACATCACTCGAATATATTCACTTATTCTTATTAGAGATTTTCAATCTCGCCGCGCAAATAAGACTCTGGATAATGGTAAAAGTAATGAAATGAGAAATGAAGAAAAAAAGTCGTTGCATTTCAACGGTGCAAACTTCAACGTCATGTATGTACATCCATGGCTGTACGTATATAAAATCGCTCTGTGAGATTATGAATATTAATTCGATTGCAAGTATTTTATATTGCTTTGGGAAATCCATGTAAATAAAAGTAACGGTACTTTTGCTGTAGTCCTTGTTATACGGAAATAAGTTCCACATTGAATAATGCGATTCTCCGAACGTGAAATTTTCAAGTATAGATATGAAATCGATTCGTCGGTTACGGTAACGTGAAGCGATAAATGCATTTTGCTATGCATACCTGAGTAACGTATATATACTTTTAGATTTCTGGGGGCGACAGTGCATGTAGATGTACATCGAGCTCGAAACATTCTACCCAGTCCTAGACGTTGGTTACCATTACACATGGAATCAGGTCTAGTGTCCCGAGAGCCCCCATATATCTTCGACAAATAAATAGACATACTCATTCGATGAGAATACCATACATGTTTATATCTATAGTGTTCTGAAATCATGTCGTACGTGCGTCGCATATTCCCTTTGCGCTGCGCACCCTTTTGTCAAAGAGAGCGAGAGAGTGAGAGCGGCCAGGTGAGTCACTCAAGGGAGCTGTGCTTTGGCAAGGTCAATGGTATACCGGAAATAGACGATACGGCGATCGATACGCCGACTCGAGGGGAAGGGGCACGTGTCGGGGGCGGAAAGGCGGAAGAACGAGTGACAGGGGGGAAAGGGAGACAAAAAGATGCTCTGGAAAGAAGTTTGAAAGATTTTAAAAAATACGAGTTTGCTGAGTGGAGCATATTTGTGGTGTATATTTTGCTGCCGTAAAATCAGCGACCTAGCTTCCAATTTATATATTGTGCGCAAATACTGTGGCCGCAAGACTGCAAAATAGACCAAAAAAGCGCATGGAAATAAAGTATTGAGAAGAAAAAAAATATTAGATGAAAGAGAATAATGATTTCAATGAAATTGGTGAGAAAGGACACGAGAGAAACTTAAGGCAAGAGCGCAGAGGAGCGCGCAGAGATGAGCAAAGAGTAATTAAATTAACAATCAACAATTACTACTGTAATTGATTATTTAATTACTTTGTGACAGACTACTTAAGTAATTAGTTACCACAAGTATCTAGTGCAATTTAATTCAAATTCTATGTGAACTTTAAACGCTTTTTAAATCTTAAATTTGCATTTTCATTGGGGAGACTGGGGTTGGTTGTGACATTTTTATCGAATTTACCTACTACATGTCGTCTTTGGAATAATCAGATATTTTTATGTATTTTTCATAAAACGGAGGTAATACGCTTTCAATACGTGTGTCTCATTTAATTGTGAGTTTGACGCAACCACCAAGTTCTAATGAACTTGATGGTTGAAATAAAAATTACAGTGCGTGACGTCTGCCTCGCATCAGAGGGTAGTTGTTACAGTATAAGGGGTAAGATGTGATAAGAAATAGACATGCTTACCACTTAGGTCTTTTATTTTGAGGATCATGATCAGAATCATTGTTTGTTCAATAAAAAATATGTTGGCGTAAAAGAGTCTATAAATACGTAGCATTACTAACGGCAATATAGAATATTTTAACTTCACAAGAAAAAATAATATTTTTAATCTTAAAAACAGTAACGAAAATCAACTTAAAGTAATCAAACAGAAAAAAGAAACTCAACCACAAAGTAATTAAGCGGAATAATCACTTCCGCAATGAACGCACACATAAAACGTGGTGTTTCCAGTGACATATTTCACGTGGGACCTTTTTTTGCAATCAGTGCACTGGACTCAATCTTCACTAGAGCGACGGACCACAAGAGACGAGACAAAAGTATTCCTCATCTTGCTCTTCTTTAGAATCATTCAGAATCTTCCATCTCACATCTTTCTTCTTATCTTTCGTTTTCTTTGAATGGCGTTTGGCTTTACCATTTTTGTTTTGCTCCTCAGCGGAGGAATTCTCCACTGGATATATAAGGGGTCTCAAAATGACCAGACACGAATTTATTAATAAAACGTATTATTTATTTGAAAAGTATGAACATTTTTATTTTAATATAAGGTACAATCATGGAGGTTATGTGTGGAACACAATATTGGATAAATGGCCGCCTCGACCCTGTTTGCAAACGTTCACTCTTTCGACGAAACTTTCAATAACATTTTGGTATAGTTTCGGACTAATTTCATTATTGGTGCGTCCAATTGCTTTGGAGCTCCGGAATGGTCTGTTGGCATACACTTTTCCTTTTAGAAAACCCCAAAGAAAGAAGTCCAATGACGTCAAATCGCACGATCTTCGTGGCCAATGTTACACCTTTTTGTTGAAAGGTGTCTCAATTTCATCCTTTGGTGGTAATAAACTACTAGAATTTTTATTTCTATTTTATGAAATTGATAAGTGTCATAAAAATGCATTTAAATTTTACTATTCAAATTTCCGCGTGAAAACGCTCGCCGCCATGCTGCTTCGGTTCGTGACGTCTCTTGCATAGTATAAATCGACGCTGCGCCAATTGTGAATACGTAACTTTTTTTTGTTAAAAGCGAGTTACAAAGAGTGTGTTGTTCCTAAATGTGAGAATATTAGTGTAAAAACACCGGGAAAGTTGTTGATTAAAATGCCAACTGATATGAATATGAGGAAGACTTCGTTAAAGCTTGCGAGAAGAGATCCAAAGTCATAGTCCGAAAAAAAACTCATTTGTTCTTTTTTGAAGTACAGATAACTATTTGAAAACTTGCAATTATAACTATGACAAACGGGAATATATAGTTGTTGACGCTTTCTTTCACATGTTAGAGAGTAATACGTCTACCGCTTTCTTCATTTACTATGTCAATGACATCACGTCGGAATCCATTATGGCAGCAACCGTTTCGCATGTTCGTTGAACGGATAGAAAAAGTATTTAAAAAAATGAATTATAAAATTTATTTTGTGTTTTTATAAATTTAAACTAGGATTATTCGATTACTTATTACGAAAACTACCTTATTTATATATTTTTAGTATTTTTCTTACATAGAGTAGAATACCCGATTCACAGCGCCGCGGCGCGAGATAACACGACCATGAAACTTCGTCCACAATAACTGCATTGTTTTGCCCGCAGTGTGGCAGATTGCGCCATCTTGTTGAAAGAATATGTCTTCCAGGTCCATGCCGTTTATGCCATTTATCGGATATTGTGTTCCACACATAACCTCTATGTTTGTATCTAATATTAAAATAAAAATATTCGTACTTTTCAAATAAATAATACGTTTTATTAATAAATTAAAATGTCAGGTCATTTTGAGACACTCTTTAGAATATTTGTTTCTTAGTTTTGAAGAACCCCTCAAAAATTCTGAATATTATTTTTCCGTCTAATCGTATATCCGGCCTCAAGGGGTGACAACACTGTAGAATTTTCTTCTTACGGTAGAAATTGATTTTTTTTTAATCGGCTTGTGCGATGCTTTGAACCACCTGGAATGAAAGGAAAAACGTTTCGTACCTTCAAAACAAAGGTCGGCAGGCCCGCGTGAGTCTGCGGTGACAGTGGCTAGCCCGTGTTCGAGACATCGATCGTTTTTTTCGAAACACAATTTTTCAAAACGGCACGCAGCTTCGCTCCAACAATTTTCATTCTTTTCACTCCAAATTTTAAGCGAATTTTAACCCTAGAACCTAGAAACGATAAACCTAGAAAAACCTAGAACGGTAACCTGCGGTGAAAAACCACCCCAGGCAAGTTTAAATCTCGCGCCTTTTACGAATTTTTCATGTTTTTCACCCTTCTGCCTAATTTTTTTACTAACTTTTCCTACTTCAAGCGGAATCGCGGTAGGCCTATGTGATTCTGCATTAAAAAACGAAAAGAATGAGCCCAGAAAAGTTGAACCCTTTTCGTGAAATTTCATAGGAGATTTGAATTTTTCAAAATTGGGGTGGTTTATCACACCAGGTTACCATACTAGGTCAACAAAAATAAGGTTACCATTCTAGGGTTAAAAATAACATTCCGAAGAGAAATACGTACGGGATTTTCCATGAGTTAATTATAACATTGGTTATTAACAAATAATTGTCTTTGTCCCCTCGAAAATTGATTTTTTACTTTAAATGCTTGCCAATTACACAAAAGTTCATATTTATCAAATCCCCTACGTATTTCTCTAGCTATACTCGTGTACATTAATAGAATTTAGAAAAAATGTTTCCAAATTCGAATTCGCGTCAGTTATACTGCGTGCCGCAGAGCGTCTCTAATTCAACATGCCTCGCGAGAATGGCTCCAGCCGCACCATTTTGTATAATGTTTTTTGTTTACTTCAAGATTAGACTAATAACATTCTTGAATATTATTATCATTTTATTTGTCCTTCCACAAAAAAAAATGCAAAAAATCGCCTAATATTAGACGTTTGCAGTGGTGTAAGCCCTTGAGACGTAAAAATGGAGTAGAGCACGCGATGTTGGAGGTAATTTGTACTGGATGAAAAACAAATGTTTTTTTTTGTTATCGAATTGTCCGACCGAGCCGATTCGATATCGCTAAATCTTGATTTCTCGCTCCCACGAAGAATACAAGAGGCTTGACGCGTAATCTCGCGTTTCATTGGAGCTGATTCTAATAGATAATGGAAGATTCTATTTGCCTTCTGTCGCCTTTCCTAAGGGGCTACGGTGCTTGTGCGGCTGCAGTGCCGCAGTTGTACACACATATATACTTCTCTCTTTCTCTCTCTCTCTCTCTCTCTCTCTCTCTTTCTCTCTCTCTTACTTTACGAAGTGTGATAAACATGATTATCGCTTTGAATGATTAAAATCAATTGGGGCACCACTCAAGATGATCCTTGCTACGTTTCACTCGTAAAGTATGTCTGCCGAGATACGAGACCAAGAGACACAGAAAGAGAGAGAGAGAGGGAGAGATATTTTGCGAAACGTGCACGAACGAATCTCATTTTCGTCGTGTTTGAGACTTTTTCTATACCGATCCGATAAAATCTAAGCACAATATAAACGGAACATCACATTTTATCCTATAGTAGATATGTTTGCGATATTGAAATTTTGAATAAGCCTTTATCCAATCACGAATTAAACGTCTGCCGTTGCTTCAACTCTGCATACCCTTGGAGCCCAGAAAACAGTACGATTTTAATTTGTTTGCGTTTATATGGATATTGGTATGGAGAGGTCGAAAATAAATCGTGTCAGGCCTGTCGAAGCTGAATTGGAATTCACAAAATCATCAATAGCATTATTGGACATTGAAATGATAAAAATCGTCTAAAAAAAATGTTTTTAATTCGAAAAAATACTAGTCTTAAAACTCATAGAATGGGTTACTCGATCTTAGAGAATTAAAAAAAATCATCTTTTAAAAAAAAGTTTTTCCACTTCAGAAGAAAAAAAAATTGACATTCAGAATTGATAATTTTTAAATATTTTTTACGAAAAGTATGCTTCAAAATGAAAAAAAAATTAACATAATGCCATTTGTCGATATCTTGAATTAGTTCAGGAGTGATCAGCGTTTAAACGTTCCAAAAACTTCTGGAATCGACCTTTTTTTCGAAAATTATAACTCCTAAGAGAGAAGAGTCAAAAATCTAAAAATTGGGGTGGATATTCCTTTCATGGGGTACAATTTTACAAAAAAAAACTCAGGAAAATAAAAAATCCACTGTAATTGTCGTTTGTCATTTATTCTACTGCATTTTTACATAATATCGCCACACACGTACACTCTTATGAAGCGTGCAGATTATGTTTCACACGCTGAGTTTTTTGCTCGTAACTTTCCACATATTTTTTATTTGCACGTGGTAAGAATTATCAAACAGCGTTTATCGGGGAACAGTGCAGAATCCAATTGAATCCCAATGAGAACTCCCTTTGTGCGGTGCCCCTAACAAATCCCTATGGAGACGTAGGTGCATCTTGGGACTCCCCAACAAATTTGTGCACCGGATCACGAAAGGATATTTTTTTTGGGAGATCCAACAAATTCTTCGGTTGAGAATGTCAAATGGAACCTTCTTAAACAACGTTAATCGGGAAATAATGCGGCATCCACTTGGATTCCAATGTGGACTCCCTACGTGCGGCATCTCTATTATACGGTTGTTACTTAAAAATATTGGTGAACAGATATATATTAGATAGATTTTAATGAAAATTTTTCTAGTAGTCATGGTATATTTTCTGAATATACTGGCAAAAGAAAAACGGAGATTTCCCTACTTGTGTATTAAATATTGAATTTTAAAGTTTTCGTCAAATTCCGTTTGACGGCATTGGTTGTATGGGGCAACGTCGTTACCATTTGAGTTTCTCATGGGTAGTTTCCGCATGTGTGAAAAACGTCACCCAAAAAACGAATATTGTGTGCAGGATAGTATACAGAACAACACTACCGAGAAAAAAGACAGGTTACCGATTTCATTGATGAGAATATATGAAAAGTATCCGATCAGTTTACGAAAAAGTGAGGCTGGTTGAAAATTATGTATTGAAATGTGGCAACGTCGGAACTATGAGAATAGCAGAACCAATCGAAGACCTAGCACGCCAATTTTAAATACGTTTAAGTCAAATGCGAGTAAGGGGAACTTATCTATTTATTTATATGTACTATGCTTGCGAGCACGGGCACTGACAGATCTTCCTCTTCATCGGAAACTTTGCGGCGCATTACTTTTCTTTCTGAATCATATGTTGCTTCCTTTTGCTGTGACGTAACCTCTGAAAACGCCGATCAGCACAAAACGCGCGTATACCAGCTGTGACCTGCGAAAGTCACTGCAGTCAACCTAGCAGCCTCGAATTACGAGAGAAGCGTGCGACGTTGCCGAAGCTCGTGTCTATTTTGATAGGATTTTTAAACATCGAAAATTCAATTTATGGTAATCTTAACTTCACATGTAAATAATAGATACGATTATCTACCGTGAACTTGAACATTTTCGCGATATTCATTCGTGCACATAATCAATATAGGGTGTCTCAAAATTACCTGACGTACCTGAAAGTACGAATATTTTTATTTTAATATAAGGTACAGACATGGAGGTTATGTGTGGAACACAATATCCGATAAATTACCGCCTCGCCCCTGTTTGCAAACGTTCACTTTTTCGACGAAGGTTTCAATAACATTTTGGCATAATTGCGAACTAATTTTATTAACGCGCCCAATTGCGCCCAATTGCTTCCTTGAGCTCCGGAATGGTCCGTGGATCATTTGCATACAGTTTTCCTTTTAGAAATCCCCGAAGAAAGAAGTCTAATGGCGTCAAATCGCACGATCTTGGTGGCCACTTTACATCGCCGCGGCGCGAGATAAAACGAAGCCAAAAAAGCATATATTCTCTTTTTTCAAATATAATATATAAATTATTTTATTCAAAATGTTAAGCACATAAAAGAGCAACATTTCAACTATCTTTTTTTTTAATTCGTCAAAAAATTTGGGAAATTCAGAAGGTGGGACCTGGTTTCCGGAGACCCCTAAAAAAAGTGTCCTCGTGGTGGTTAGGATAACGCATGATAGCTTTATCTGAAATTCAATAACAACATTTTTCTGTTAGTACATAAGTATAGCTCGTGATTGAACGAACGATTAAAAAAAAATGAAATTTGAATTTTTGGCAAAGTTCTATGCAAAATAGTTCAATTTTGGGTACAATTTACACTACGTACAGCCTGGTAAAATTAGTTGTACTCGAAAAAAAACCTTCGTTTAATTACTCGTCAATGCTATTTTACAATGTTATTATGTCAATGAAATTTTGCAGTAGTGTGCAAAATTTCAATAAGATCGGTGCATTAGTTTTTGAGAAATCGTGTCCACCGAATTCAAAAATAGTGTTTTGAGAAAAATGCGGTAACCCTGCGTCGCTCCCGTCCGGTCTTTCCCAACGGGGGGAATTCCCAAAGACTCTCTTTCTCCTACACTTTTACTCCGATTGACTTAAAACTTTGGGAGAATATTTTAGACATATTGTACCATTAGATAATAAAATTTTAAAAATTGATTTTTTTAAATTTTCAACCCCACGCAACCCCTTAACAGCATTATTTCGCCTGCAGTGTAGCGGGTTGAGCCATCTTGTTGGAAGAATATGTTTTCCAAGTCCATGCCGTTTCTGCCATTTATCGCATATTGTGCTCCACACATAACCTCCACGCTCGTATCTTATATTGAAATAAAAAATATTCGTACTTTCCAAATAAATAACATGTTTTATTAACAAATTTAAATGTCAGATCATTTTGAGACACCCTTTATTTTGCATTGGCGACGTCGCACAATGTATTATCATAGGAACTTCCTTTCTTCCCGCCCCTTAAAAAATGATTTAGCACCAACCGTAAGGGGCGGTACCTGAGTAAACGGCGAGAAAAACAGGTAAACTTCGGGATTTTTTATCTCAAAAACTGTTTCGATTGGATCCGGGTTTTTTTATTGGAAAATATGTACATTGAGGTATGCTTAAGAATTTTTTTAAAATAAATTCGTTGACTGGAAGCGATTCAAACGCGAATATCTCGAAACATAGTTTTCAAAGTCGGTGCCAGATGTATCTCGAAAACTGCTTGTCCGATTTTGTCCAAATTTCGATACAATATTCGCCACGTAGGGGTTTTTCATGTGATTGAACCATTGCTTTTTTATGCAATGTGTATGCAATCCAAAATCGTCGGAAATTGCAAACGAAAAACGAATGTTAAATTAAAACGATCGCAATGCCGTCAAAAATGAAAATTTCAAAAAGTCCTACGTGGCGAACGAGAAAAGCTATCGAAGAATATTGTATCCAAATTTGGACAAAATCGGACACGCCGTTTTCGAGATACATCTGGCACCGACTTTGAAAACAATGTTTCGATATAATCGCGTTTGAATCGCTTCTAGTTAACGAATTTATTTTTTTTAAATCCTAACTATAGCTCAATGTACATATTTTCCAATAAAAAAAACCCGGATCCAATCGAAACATGAGTTTTTTGAGATAAAAATTCCCAAAGTCTACCTGTTTTTCTCGCCGTTTACTCAAGTACCACCCCTTAAATCCCGAAAGGGATGTGATAGGGATCTGAGGACTCTCCAACAAATCCCTGCACGGGTATGAACAGGAAAAATCCAACCGCAAAAGATATTGTGCTCTAAATTGTGATTTTTGTTGTGATTGTCAGGTTATCTGCGCGACGTAACGGGAAGTTACTCCGTATGTTTCCTATGCATGGGAACGTGCATGGTCCTCGGCGGACTTCCTCTGCTATTGGTCTCGTCGGACATAGCGCAAAAGTCAACGAGCACGCTTCAGGTGAGCGTAACCGAGGAAGCCAGCAAGGACGGACCTGCGGTCGTCGCCAAGGAATGAGCCAAGAAAACGAAAAAAGAAGAAGAAAAAAACGATAAAATAAAATAAACGAAGAATCATTCGTACTTCGCTGCATTGTTTGATTTATCGCCGAGTATCAACGAGTGTTTTCTTATTTCGTTGCCCCGTTTCTTAGCCGAGAGCGGCTCCGCTGCCTCCGCTGTATTCATTGTTCTGCGATTCTTCGGGATTTGTCATCGTTGTTTTGTTATTTTGACCTCGCGGATGTCGAAACACGCAGAAAAGCAAAAGAGGCTCGTGACGCAAAAGAGAAATTGTGCGTGTGTGTGTGTGTGTGTGTGGGTGTGTGCGAAAGAAAGAGTGGACAAGCGAGAGAGAGAGAGGGAGAGAGACGGTTGGTCAAAAGAGAGAGAGAAAATTAGGCCAAGAAAGAAGAGAAGTGGG
Organism: Ophion obscuratus; assembly: GCA_964007375.1. Lineage (NCBI taxonomy): Eukaryota > Metazoa > Arthropoda > Insecta > Hymenoptera > Ichneumonidae > Ophion > Ophion obscuratus. Next base: position 17,389,093 of record OZ023317.1, read on the forward strand.
GGAGCATAGATAGTACATATTGTTATTCTAATGCGCGAAAAAAGATCGAGAGAAAGCGAGTGAGCGAGGGAGCAATGAATAATGGAAGGATTTACTCATAAAATTTTGCGAATAATGTAATTTGACGGAAACGCCTATCCTGCGAAGTTTTTTTCGAGGTTTGTGGCTAGAGTCAGGTGCTGATAAACCGAACTACATTTACGGGAAAAGAGACGGAGAGGGAGACAAGAGGAGCGCCGAAGAAGGGAGAGAGTACACGGGGTGACTGGGCCGTTCGCCCTTATTGACGTAATAAAAAAAATTATTAATGATTCCTTGGCTTCTTTATTTGTTAGATATACCCGCTGTGAAAAACGAAGTTTACTTTTTATAATGACAATAGGTATCCAATGTACGTGGTACGTGAAATTACACACACACACACACACACACACACACATACACACACACACACACACGCACGCACGCACGCGCGCGCGCGCGCGCGCGCACACACACACACACACACACACACACACACACACACACACATACTGCCATGGCAGAGTTATCTCTGCCACCCGAAATACAGAAAAAAGTTGTAGACAAAAGTTGTACGATGCGATAATTACCGAGTTATTTCGGGTGGCAGAGATAAGAGGGACACCTTGTATATAGAGACCGAAATTCAGAAATAAATTTAAAAAAAATAATAATAGTTTTCGGCAAGTGTCAACCTTTGAGCCTTTTGATTAATTTTTACATCTTTTTTCCAGTCGGATATATGTATATGTAAATCACCTTTTATCCTAAATAAATATATACGTCGGTAAATACGTACGTTCGTGCGTATAAAGACCGAAATTAAGGGGTTAGGATAATACGACGACCCGAAAATCAGGTTTATTAAGAAAAATCGAGGATAATCGAGGGAAAAAAATCGAAAAAAATATTACAAACCAAAAGCAGAACAATTTTTTTGATGGTTCATACAATTTATTTTTCATTGGATAGTATTTTTGAAAAATAGGCGAAGTTAAGGGGTTAGGCTACTGTGACGACCCGAAATCAGGGTTATAAAAAAAAATTTGACGGCATAACTAAGATGATTAAAAATTCGTTGGGACATTTATTTATATGTACATTAACAAAGTTGTGTATCAATTTTCATTTATAAATATGAATAATTATAGAAGTTATAAACAATCTCGTGAAGGACCTTTGAACGTGCAGGGATGAACGGTGTACTTGGCCATCTAGTTGAGCTGAAAAAAAACAATTTTTTTTTCTTAAAATAGATAAAATAGGCCAACACTTGACCGAGCTTTTTTTGTAATGGTGTTTCAATAATCGAAAAAAAAACATTGATTTTTTTCGATTTTTGGAGAAAAATGACCTTATTATTGTTAATAAATATTGAAAAAAATGTCCAGAAGGAAAACGCGGAGTCTAAGCTACTATTACACTGAATACGTGTACCAAACGTCAAGTCATCTCGTTTATTAGATTTCGAGAAATCGTATACACCGTTTTGAAAAACGTTATTTCAAGAAAAGCGCGGTTGAAGTTTAACCAGCAGTTCTATCGTACTCATAAGTTTACCTTAAATCTGCGGTTCGTGCACCATATGCTGGATCCACCTCTTCAATTTGAGTTGCCTCAAGCGACGAACGAGCGGTCATCATTTTCACAGCAGCCTAAACTCGCGATGAATCAAATTTTACGAAATGAATAATTGGATTTCTGATAAGTGTCACTTTTTTAAGCTTCCGATTAACCTTTACACGTTTTTCCTTTGGGTCTGTGGAAAGCATTTCCTCGCTCGAAACAAAATGAATTTCTTTTGAGTTCACCTCAAACCTGAAAAACAGACGTAAAAATACCGCAGCTCAAGTATAGGGTATTCGGAAGATCGATGCAAAGCCTTAAGGGGCTGATAGATCACCTCCTTAGGAACATATCTAACCTAGGTTACCTTAGTCCAAAGTCTAAGGATTTCGAGTTATCATGGTAAGTATGATTTTTGGCAAATTTCCCAAAATTAGGTACTAACTCGTTTACCTCTTATGTTAATGGTATTTTTAGAAAAATAGCATTAACATAAGGATAACTTTCTTATGTTAACTATGTTAACTAACTTAAAAATAGCATTAACATAAGGATAACTTTCAATCGAAATTAACAATAGGATTAACTTTCAATCGACATTACGCGAAAACGCGGCGACAAATCGAAAATCTAATGACTTTTTACCAATGTACTGTGATTTTTTTCCTATCGGTTTTGTTTGGATCTCAAAACAAAGCTACAGGTCATTTTTCAATCTGTGTACTCTATCCTTGATCACATGATATTCACCGAATTCCCGAGCGAACTCACGACTAAAAATTGTTCCACCCTCGGTGGCTTTTCTGAATCGAATAAAGTCTTTCAGCCATGTCATAAACATGAAACATACGCCTTTATTAGGGTTGATTGACATTTGCCTGTCCACATTCGCAGTAGACGCATTTGAGACGCACTACGCGTAACGTTATCTGACAGCTTAAACCCTAAGTAGGGTTAGGGTGTGAAAAAACATCAATTTTATTTTATTTTAAGAAAAGTTAGAAGTGCAACGAAGTTTTAAAAAATGGCCCCTTTTAGGGCCATATTAATTTGACGAAGGTTGTAACCTCGAAAAAAAAACGAACGGCTCTTTTCAGAGCCAAAAATAAATTTGACGAAGGTTCTTTAGATCGCGAATTCAGACCTCAGAAAATTCTCTGACATTATGGACACGGCAATAATCGATTTACGTGGGAACGGAGAAAATAAAGGCCAAATACATGAAATCTTCTAGCATCGAATACAGGTAAGAAAAAATAATCACATGCCTTCTACGTCCATACATTGTGCGTGCATCGTAGAACAACGTGACTAAGCTTGGCATCAGTTTTTCCATAAATGTCCATAGCTGCTTAAAAGAATTATGCATAGTGTTGTGAAGACTAATGAATTGCCTTGCGTCAGTGCTTTTATTGTACGATGACTGCGAAAGCTGGACTTCGCAGTATGCTCGTTGCGTTTTGCAAGAGACGAAAGGTCTCTTGGGATTCTTTTGTCTCGCAAACCCATTTCTAACCTACGTCAACCGAAAAAACTTTGTTTTGATATAACAATTGGGAAAACTTCACCTCTCGCTGTACTCACAATAGTGTCCATGCGAAGAACTACAAGTGATGAAAACAATGTTTTGTTAGACTTTCTCCACATTACTGTTCATCTAAAAAACTGTGACTAACATTTCATAACCGTTCTTTGAAGGGATTCAGTGAATCATCAGAAAATTTCTCTCGCCGCTGGACAAGATGGGAACTTCCACAAGCTGTGGAAAATTGAATAACTTACCCAACTGCTTACAAAACTTGTCATTTTGTTCAGCGGCGAGAGATATGTTGTGACGATTCACTGAATCACTCTAAAGAAAGTTTGAAATGTTACTCAGAGGTTTTCACGTGGACAGCACTGTGGAGAAAGTCTAACGAATCATTGCTTTCAACCCTTGTAGTTCTTCGCATGGACACTATTGCGAGTAAAACGAAAGGTGAGATTTTCCAAATGTTTAAATGCGAACCAAGTTTCTTTGGAGTACGCGGTAGAGAATTTTGTGTGCGGCTTAGGAGTATCTGAAAAAAGCTTGTGTCTCTTGAAAAACGCAGTAAGACTGCAACGTGTAGCTTTTGCACTCATCGTACACATAGTTATAAGCGCTGACTCAGGCTAATCCATTTGTCTTGACAACAGGAAATGTAATTTTCCAAAACAATGAATATTCATAGAACAACTGATGCCGGGCTTGTTCACATAGTTCTGTAATGGATCCGCAATGTTTGGTCCTAGAAGGTGGGAAATTATTGAGTGGTTTAAGAGGGCAGTTCATTTTGAAAATTTCAAAAAATCGAAAGCAAGCAAAACTTGAAGAAATCGACGATGATGAGCAATCAGAAGGGATTTTGTGCAGTGCAGGAGTTGCCGATTGAGTTTAGGTAAGAGTTTTTCATAGTATAAACTTCAAACGGGTTTTTCCCGAAACAACATTTTCAAAACCTAGCTCCATCGTATCTCTAAAACTAATAATCCGATTCTCTTAAAATTTGAACCACATATTGTAAACATGATTCGCAGCAAGATGACACTCGATGGTTTAAAATTTTTTATTTTTACTCTTTTTTTTGCGAAAAACGCGTTTTTTTAACTTTTTTCGTTTTTCATCTGCCATTTTTTTATTTTTTGATAAAACTTTATATCCGAGGGTCATTTTGTAGTTGGTGTCATACTGAATCTAATGGACTCTGATTTTTTTGTTTCAGATAAGCCGTTGCCGAGTTGTGATGGAGCTACCTAGCCGATCTATTTTTGAGGCGCTACGTTAAACTATAGTTTTTGTAGTTAAAAATGAATAAAAATGAATTAAATTTTTTTAATGTATTTTAAGACTTTTTTTTAAGCCCGACAACTTTTATATTCATATCTTTTATAAAATCCTCAAAAAAAATCGCGAAAATAGCCCTTTTTCATAGCTCCAAAGTGGACTGGCCCCTTAAATGCATTGAACAAAAATTGGATTGTGAGACTGTAAGAGTGAGAGACCTGAACTTGACTACGAAAATATTTCAAGTACGGTCGAGTTGCATGTATTTATATTTTCCATTTCTCTATTTCTAGCATTAAGGAGCATCTTCTTTTTGTAAATTGAGGTCGTGAATCTCTAACAAAGTGTGGAAAAACGTTTGAAATATTTTCACAGCCTGTACTGACCAAAAACAGTTTGAGCATTTAAGGAGAATTCATTGTCGTTCCAAAAAAAGTTTGAGCATTTGAGGAGAATTCATTTTAGTTGCAAAAAAAATTGAGCGTTTGAGAAAAATTCATTTTTGTTCAAAAAAAAAGTTTGAGCATTTAAGAATTCATTTTCGTTCCATCCCAACGATGCAAACTTCAGCGTCATGGAGTTGAGATCACAAAGATTAAGAGAACAAAAAAATTATGAAAATTTTTCGGTGATTTTCAAATTGCTCTATCTCCGCGAAAAATCATCGTAGGAGAGAATTCAAAAAAACATTTCAAAGATTAGAATCTCTAGATTTCAAGCTTCCACTTAAAATAATTGTTTGCTCTTTTGTTATTAATAAATGAAAAGTAATGTCGCAAAGAAAAATGTCTGATTTTTGTTTCGAAAAGGTGTACAGACAAGAAAAAAAATGTTTGATAAATGACGCAATCAGACATATTTTTTTCGATCACCCTTTTTTATTTTGAATTTTGAAACAAGTATACATTAATTACATGATAAAAGTCAAATTACACTTTCGACTTTAATAATTAATAACTCATGGACCAATCATCGTACACGAATTTAAAGTGCAGTTCTGGAAAGCTGCAAGTATGCTCTTCAAGGTAAGAAAAAATAAATTTTTAATCAATTTGTTTTCTGTGAGATGTGCAGTTAAAATGTCAAAAATGCTGTTTATTCTTTAAATTACAAAAGTTACGAAATCTTTGCGGATAGCTATCGCGAATATTATGCTCAGGCATTTTTTTCAAGTTGATAGTGTCCACAAAAAGTACGATAAGCGTAAAGTTGTCCCGATTTTATCCCTGTAGCCCGAATGATGAAAGTTTTGATATTGGTAAAGAAATTGAAGGAAAACCATTATTGTTTTAGGCCACTGTTATTTCGCTTGCTCGGTAAAAAAAAGAAGTTGTTCGACATTTACGGGTATTTTCACTCATGTAAAGTGAGAATTTGTACAAAGAAACAAATTCAGCTTCTTTTCAACAAACAAAAATCTCTTTGTTTTTAAAAGGGAATTTACTTTTATTCGTTTGTCAATTTCTTATTGAAAAATAACAAACATACCCACTCAAAGTAAAAAGTTCCATTATTGAACCTTTTTTTTGTTTGAAAAATGGATGTTGAAAGTTGTAACCCCTCTGTATTTCTCATACTTTTATTAATGTGAAATTAATCTTATCCTAAATTAGCAAATTGTGATTTTTTTATTTTTAAAATATCGTAAAAAGAAGAAAAAAACACGTTGTATTAATTTCTTTAAAAAAATATTCAGTCATAAAAAGTAATATTGCAAACGAGTTTGAAATTGCAGACGTCTAGTTTGTTCAGATAAATTGAAATTCCCCTTTCAAAAAGATCTGAAGTCTATTTTAAAAACTTGTTTTTAAAAGTAAAAAAAAACGCCAGGTGATAAAAATCCCTCAAAATCGTTATCGCTTGTTTTACTATATAAAAAATTCTGATTTATCTCAAATATCTCAAACTATACTTTTTTATTGAAGTTCAAAAAATGGTTTCATTATACTTCTTTAATGCAAATATACAAATAAAGTAAAATTACTTATATGAAATAGCCAAGCAAGTTTACTAGTCATGTTGCACTATAAATTGTTAAAGCTTAGGAATAATATTTATATTAAATATCAATATTAAAGGTTAGCATTACTATTTTATCCTCCTGCAGGTGGAAAGAGAAATTTCGTACCGATAAAGCTCCAGTAGATATGATTGCTAATAGCCCTGGTACTTGATGGGACATTATCAATTGAAATGTTCCTAATACCTCTGTTAGTCGACGCCACGGTATAATGTAAAATTGTATATACAGGGTGCCCCAGAAGTAACGTACGCCCTTCTAGCATCTGGTAGGAAAAAAATTCTGAGACGAAAAGTCCTCAGTCATTTTTTGATCAGACGCATAGATAATTAATTATTAATTAAAATAAATAGCCAATCAGGTGTGCGCTACAGTGGAAAGGCAGCGTAGAGGGGAGGGATAGGGGAATGCGTTGTAATTGCTTTCGCCTGAAAATGTGTGCGGAGGGAAAGTTCCGAAAGCATATCGGATACCTATATATATCGACGCAAAAATTATTTTCGCGGGTGGTCGGAACGGAAAATTCTGTATATTCCCGAGCTTTTTCCCAACTATGCACGCCAAGTCGTTGTACAGCATTTCGGGTGTACTAATGTGTTACTTACTTTGTACTTTTGTCTAATGGTGATATCAATTTCTCGTATAATAGTAATATGACTTTTTTAAATTGAATATTTTCAAAAACATTATTCCTGAGCTTTAACAATTTAGTGTATGACTAGCAAACTTGCTTGGCTATTTCATAAAAGTGATTCCACTTTTTTTGTACATTTGCATTAAAGAAGTATAATGAAACCATATTGAGAACTTAAATAAAAAGTATAGAGATAAATGAGAATTTTTATATAGTAAAACAAGCGATAACGATTTGGAGAGATTTTTATTACTTTGCGTTTTTTTAACTTAAAAAAAGAAGTTTTTTTTACATACTTAACATTTTTCTGTCAAACTTTTGCTCGTACACTCACACCTGTGCACGACACGAAGCGAATTAAGCAGTAACAGCCGAAATCTAGTGCGCGGTTCAATGAAATATTTCTATTGGCCATCTCTCCCTTATGGCTAACTCCCCCGGAACTACCCTATACTAGGATATAACCTATCGACAGTTGCAGGATTACCCATTGATAACAGGACACCCTCCATATTGAAGTCGCTCTTAATCATCTATTTCATTGAGTACGTTGAAGCGAAAACAAGAAAGGCTGACTCACTGTCAACTAATCTTAGCACGTCAAATTAGCACAGGCTTTCAATTTCGAGCAAGTTAATCCGAAAGTATTCCTCGAGCTGGCGATAATTGATTGAATGTTGAATCCATTGAGACCAAATATACTCGCTCGTGTGACCATAAGCAATCGCGTAGTGAGCTTGCGTATTATTCGCGTCGCATCTAGCCCTCAAGACGTCGCAGGAAGCCGCGAGTGTCAAGAAGGAGAAGAAGAAAAAGAAGAAGAAGAAGGATATCGCGATATCGAAGCAGGAGCCGGACGCGAAAAAACGTGCGGCCGTTTGGCGTCACGAATGGACATCGCCAAAGTTGCTCGCGAGCAATGGAAATTTGGACATTCGACAGATAATTCATGGTCCATTTGCCTCGCCGAGGCTCGTGAGAGCTTCGCCATGCATTATTCTCGACGACGCTGCCTCGGTGACGCCCGCGGATCCTCGTGTCAGCGATAAAAGTCCTCCTACTATTCGTCACGGCATACCCGATCCTTGGAGCGAGTATCTGGCGTTGAGAGGTTACTGCACCGAATACGACAAAGAAACGGCCGAGAGGCACTTGAGGCTCGGCTGCGACAACGCAAGACTGACGGAAGCTGTCTGGAACGAGCTCGGCCTCTCATTGACCCAGGGAATTCCCGATCCCTGGAAGAGATCCTACTTCGAGGCGGGCCAACGTCTCGTGCGAAGCAAAAAAACGAGTCATCGACGAGTCCAATCGAGAATCAAGTTCCGCGAGGCTCCAAGGCACCATCGGGACAAAGAACCCTCTGGGTCCCGACACTCGTCACCCACGAGAATAGCGAATAAAATGAGTACAGGGCGAAACGAAGAACGTGCCAAGGAAAGCATCAAATCCGAAGTACCAAAGGCGAGCGATAATCTAACCAAGCTTTTTCGGCGATCTACGAACATCGGAAAATCAGAGAAGCGCGAGGAACGAAATAATATGCCGAAAAAACTCGCACCGGATAATGTTGACACGGAGGGCGAGAGCGCTGGGACAAAGGGTTTGTTTGAAGCGAATGAAATTTGGATCGCGACTTGATAGACTTTTTGTTTCGGTCCATAAAACTGCGGGTATATATATTTATACACATAAAAGTTGTCTTTTTTCTATACTTAATTGTATTTTTAATTTAATAATTATATATATATATATATATATATATATATATATATATATATATATATATATATATATATTTGTAATAATTGGTATATGTCTACCGTAAACGGGGGTAAATTTGGGACACACCGTACAACTGTAGTTACAGCTTCAAATATTTGCCGCATAGGTATCAGTACATACCAGCGTATGGCAGTAGCTGTGATTGCGCGCCAATTCATGAGGCATGGTGTTGCTGGGACATTCAAAAGTTGAATATTGCGCGATGTCCCAAAGTTGTACCATCAGTCCCAAAGTTACCCCGGTTTACGGTATATATATATATAATAGGTATATAATAACAGGTGTCCCTGTTATCTCTACCACCCAAAATAACCCGGTAAGTATCAACGTAACAAAAAAAAAATGTTCCAGACAAAAGTTGTACGGTGTGAAGGGGGCCATCAAATGCGAGCCATTTTTTTTCGGTAGAGGCACTGATGCACAGTGATCCACTTTTGGATTCCACTTTTTAAAATGGAATGGTACATTTTTTTCAACCATCTTGTGGAGCACCTCAAGCCGCATAAAAACATTAGGGGGTGAAAGTCGTTCAAGATCATTCAAGATCACCTATCAAAATGAAATACAAATCTAAATATCTCGGATCACTACCAAATATTTGGTAGTGAGTTTTAATAGGTGATTTTGAATGACTTTGAACGACTTTAACCCCCTAATGTTTTTTTATGCAGCTTGAGGTGCTCCACAAAATGGTTGGAAAAAATGTACCATTTCATTTTAAAACGTGGAGGTCACCTTCACTATGCGTCAGCGTCTCTACCGAAAAAAAATTGGTCGCATTTGATGGCCCCCTTCATACCGTACAACTTTTATCTGGAACATTTTTTGTGACATCGATAATTACCGAGTTATTTCGAGTGGCAGAGATAAGAGGAACACCCTGTGTGTGTGTGTTTGTGTGTGTGTGTGTGTGTGTGTGTGTGTGTGTGTGTGTGTGTGTGTGTGTGTGTGTGTGTGTGTGTGTGTGTGTGCGTGCGTGCGTGGGTGCGTGCGTGCGTGCGTGGGTGCGTGCGTGCGTGCGTCCGCGCGCGCGCGTGTGTGTGTGTGTGTGCGTGTGCGTTCGTGCGTGCGTGCGTGCGTGTGTGAGGGGGGGGGGGGGGGTTGAATTTTTTGTGCAAAAAATTATATTACAACATTCGGATATTCTTATTATCAATGCCATCACGATTTTCCGTTTTTACACGTGTATTTTGGTGAAAAATACACGTGTATATTTACTTATATACACGGTTCGTCTGAATATCAGCTACAACGTCTTGATAAAAAAAACATGTTCGCATTTGAAAAACCATTGATGACTTGGAGAACGCAAAAATGAGGACCTTGCCAAAAATGGATTTTTCACGACTGTATCAGCCCTTTGTAATCAATCAAATTGCCCGCTGACATGTTTTTCGTCACTCTAAAGGCAACGGAGATATTTGGGGTGGTCACGTTAAATGGTCTACCCTGTGTATGTACATACTTATGAATAAGACATACTTCTTAATCATGAAAAAGAAAACTTTCTTATTCATGGGTGTATTTGTATACTAATTATTTAACATATGTATAATCAATAGCAGCGATCAACGTTCATATATTTTTAATAATTAGTGTACACACACACACACACACACACACACACACACACACACACACACACACACACACACACACACACACACACACACACACACACACACACACACACACACACACACACACACACATGAATATGTATATACACACAGGGAGTCCCTCTTATCTCTGCCACTCGAAATAACTCGGTAATTATCGATGTCACAAGAAATGTTCCAGACAAAAGTTGTACGGTGTGAAGGGGGCCATCAAATGCGACGAATTTTTTTTTATTTTGGTGGAGGCGCTGACGCACAGTGAAGGTCACCTCCATTTGGTACATTTTTGTACCAAACCACCTCCAGAATGGTACATTTTTGTTCAGCCATCTTTTGGAGCACCTTAAGCTGCATAAAAAACATTAGGTCGTTGGTTTCCATTTTCATGGGGAAGATCCCTCAAGGCTGCCGAAAATAAGTAAATTTTCAAGATTTTTCGTGCCGAAACTGCTCATTGTTCTTAATTAGTATTTTGTGTATATATTATTACATCTCTAAATTTTCCGAGGAAAAATGTTTCTTTCTGATCTTTAAAAATGACGACCGTATGACACTTGCTTCAGAGACGATTGCCATCTGAGTTGTTGCACGGCGTACGACCTCGCGTCTGCTGCATTGATCTTGAAACATCAGAACCAAGAAGTTTTAGATTGATGAGACTCACATGCTCTATATGAACATCAGGGTCTTTGAAAACAACTTTAAAAGACTACTTTTTCATTGTCGAATACTATAGTAAAATTTTAATGAAGAATAGACGATTTTTTGAAACTCATACCATTTTCGAATTTTTTAATTTTTTATATAAAATTTTATAAAAAATAAAAAAAATATTTTTCTTTTATTTTTTTATTTTTTAAGTTTACATAGATCGTGCGGGTCTTAGAAATCTAAAACTTTCCGGCTCTGATGTTTTAGATCAATGCAATTGTACGCAGTGGAACAACGTGGAGCAATGGCGTCTCCGAAGCAAATGTCGTACAGCCGCCATTTTTAAATATAAAAAAATATTGAAGAAAGAAAGAATATAATAATATGTATATAAGATTTTAATCATGTAGAATAAATAGTTTCGACACAACAAAATCTTGAAAATTCGGTTATTTTCGGCTGTCCTTCTTAATAATGAATAATTTTGGTGTGTTCAATAAAACTATGTGACTGCATGATTTAAAAAGAAAGTCAGTCAATACTTCAACTAAATACTCCAATTGATTATAATTGATTAAGGGAAACAGTAGGTATCCTTTACTGGAATAATGTTTTATTTACGTTAAGTAGACTTTTTAAAATCATTGCAATGAAATTACATATGCAATTAAAAATAATTGTCGTGTGTCATGACAGAAGGATATTGCTTCTCATCGAAACACGCATTTTTGGGCCTCATAGTATTTTATTCAAGCCTGCTAACCATATTCATTTGATCCACTACTATTCTTCCTTTTATTCTTTGTACACGAAATCTCAGACTTTTTTACAATAAATTGGCCGATTCGAAATAACAATTTTCAATTGAAAGGAATTTTATTTGAGAAACCTTTGAAAAATAATTATCAGATTAGATCAGTGTTAGTTCATGATTATTCTAATACGATCACTATTGTTCTTCTCGGTCATAGATTGACGCAAAGCGCATGTTGATTGTCAATTTATTTTTGTCCAACAATTTATATATTTCGTGAATAAATAATCCGCCGAAACACTTGTTTCATCTGGATAAATTATTTCTTGGAAATAAAAACTCAACAATAATTTTATTTAACATTACACGAATGCTTCTTAGGCATAACCTTCGACTCTTTAATCCGGATAAATATAGGGTAACTCCGGGGTAGTTGGCCACAGTTTTTTCGAGGATCTGTCAAAATAAAAGTACAGACGTTTCTTAACTTATCTTCATTTGTAATTAAACTTTCACCATTGAACTTCAAGATAATTCACGAAATTAACACAAACTCCTATCAGATTAACCTTAAAATTACTATTTGTTTGAAATAACGATTGGCTACCTCTTCCGGAGTATCCGGGTGTGATGTCCATAGGAGTAGAGGTGAGATGGCCAGTTACCCAGCATTATGCTCTCGGTTTTCTCTTTGGTTTTATGTTTTGATTCTTAATTTTTTTGTTCTTTTGGCCACACCTAGAACACATATAATCGAAATCAGTATAATTTTTATGTACCCAAAGTTGGCACACCATCCACTGAAGCCAGTCTTCGATGAGACGAGTTTCATAATAATTTTCTCCGCAACATTTTTTGTCATTGTTCTTATATCGTCTTTCTAAGGTCTTTCTAGGTATCTCGTAGGTCCTAGCGGTCGCACGAACCGACAATCTATCATTTTTTACAGCACTAATACCTGCTTTTAATGATTCTTAAGTCCAGTTCCCTCGTAGAGTATCTCTCCTCATCTCCCGGGAGATATGGCGACATCTAAAATGTAAACAAGTAGAAACAATACATTGGGAATATTGAGGTTACAACAGAGCACTGTTCGTGAGCTATTCAAGAAATACGAAAGTAACCATTACTTTTACAAAATAATATCACTTCAATGTAAAACATGAAACCTTCGAAAAATTTAGCAGTAGATAGAATAATTAAAAAGGATTTTACTTACTTAACATTTTTTTGGCAAAAGAAATCTCGTGCGCGGTTCTATGAAACATTTCTATTGGCCATCTCTCCCTTATGGCCAACTCACCCTGAATTACCCTACTGACAAAAGTATATGGAAATAGACAATCAATTCAACTAAAAATACGTAAAGTGCACCACATTTAATTGACTCAAAGAAATCGATTATCTCAGTTCGAACGGTGATAAACGTGCGCCACGCTTATCAGCCGAATCAGCTCAGCTGCACGATCGGCAAGTCAGCCGGAAGTTCGTCTCTCCCAAAGGGTGCGTCCTCGGAGACGAAAAAAGAGCCCTGTTCGAAAATCGTCGAGGAGAACATGAGAAAACGAAGCACCAAACTGCCACGGGACAAAGAGAACTCCGGCCATCATTGTCGAGTCTGCCAACCGGAAGTGACGCCCACGAGGTGCTCCAAGGCCGCTAGAAGCAAGGGCCAGGAGATTTTTTGGCGATGCACGCGACATCAACCCGGCGCTTCTTATCGTCTCGAGGCCGCGAAGAATTGCGAAGAAACTGCCGGAAGCAGTCCTCGCAAAAACAACGAAGACGAAAATTCTTGTGGTCCGTGGAATTCTCGCGATACCGCCGTCAATGATAAATCAGGCGTGGTGAAGGAATGTTTGAAAGGCTGGAGGGAGAAGAGCGAGGACCACATCCCGGAAACCTCACAGCGGAACGCGAACGATGAAAATCCGTCGGAAACTAACCTCGTCTGTTGCCGATGCAATTGTCCCTACCTCAAAAGAGCCGCTTTTCCCGATTATGACGCGTGCCGTTTTCAAAAACCGGAGGGCAACCCATCTGGCGGACCGTGCGAATGCGCGAGGGACAAGATGTTCAAACGTGAAGTTAAGGTTGTTATGGGGTTAAGTCGACATGTTACCACCGAGCAGAAATCTTTTTTGGACCTTTATAAATTCTTTGCTGATCATCCTGTGCAGTGTGAATACGATCGACAGTACCGTTTTGTAAAAAAATAATCGGCATTTCGACGTATTTCGTAGGCTAATTACATTACGCTTATGGAAAACTCCCGATCATTAGTCAGTACATTATTAATATCTGCTACGTGAATGTTGCCACCGAGCTGAAAACACAGGTACGGTTCGACTAATTATTGGACTAACCCTTGGTACCGCGAAAATGAGGATTCACAGTATTGTTATAAAATTATTAATGTTGTTGATAGTGAATTTACGCAAAAATCAAGCACACAAAATACTATACTGTGTAACCATGGCAACGTTATAGACGGCACAAATGCTACCTGTCTTATCAGCGTTCGGTAATTATTTCCGGGAACCTCAAACTACTAGGTCAGGATAACTAACGACGAATATTATTGGTACTTATTCTCTTAATTATTAATAATTACTTAATATTAATTTGATAACTATGTTTAGAAATTATACATTTCTAGACATTTCTAAGCAAAGACAAAATAACGGGGATTTTTTGTTCATACATATTTTTTTTTAGAATATCCGAAAATTATTAAAGTTTTTGATTTCTTGGAGATTAAAGACAGCTTTAGTACACATTTTTTCTTTACAGCGGAATTTTTTTTATCCGGACCGATACTCGTTCTTGACAGCTCCTTGGGCTGATATTGAGGTTACGAACGGGGCGCATATGTCTCTAACTTTGTAACACTTCTGCCAACCTGGGCATTATTATATACCACGATTTGCGACGTTGCCAATTTGTTTCGCGTCAATTGAGCCAGAAAAAGTTTTAGAAAATAATTATATAAAGTAATAAAAACACTTCATGTAATCGCCGAATGTTCAATGATGCATATTTTTACAAATAGATGTAGAAAAATATTTTGAAAACGCACGTATAATACGAGGATTATTTGAAAGCTAACAGTTGGTAACAGTCAATCGGCTTCGTGAATAAGCATAGGGCGCTCCTCTCGTACTTCACGTCCGACGCCTAAACCCCATAACAACCTTAAACAGGAAGATGTGAAAAACAATCGGAAGCAGCGTGGTGAGCGAGAAAAACATCGATCGATCGACGAAACGATACATTTGGAACTTCCGCAATCCTCGAGATTTTCCAGCAAAGGAAGATCGCAAAATTCCAAAAAATTTCCGGAAGTACCACAAAAAACAGCGGAGAACCGAAGCGGCGAAGCTATCGAGTGTCCCCAACCAATTTTGCCCGCGCAGTCCGAGTCTCAATTTCCAAAAGGCCGGCCAGTACTTCCTGTGGTAGTCGGAGACTGTTGGATCCGCGAATTTGCGAAATATGGTATGTTGAACTTGATAGAATGTTGATTGGATCTCGGTTTACGATACTTCTAATTTATATTCAATGAAATTATATATTCTACTCAATAAAATTTACCTCATTAAACATTCCATAATACTTTATTCGTGAGATTGCATCGTTGGAATGCAAGGATGTTTCTTTTGATTGCTCAAATTTCTTCCAGCAGATCTCAGTTACGAAAATTCTTCAACCATTCGCATAGAATTCTGCCAAGCTATCCATTCGCAGATCTACAATCGAAATCTGCAAAATGAATATTTGTTATAATAATGAAAATAAGAAAAAATGAAGAAAAAACAACTTCGTTGCATTCCAACGCTGCAAAATTCAACAACATTATTTACTTTAACTGGGTGTTTCGACGGAAGAATATATTTTCTTGAACCAATGTTTCAATTGATTACAAGTGATGCCAAGAGAAACCGTATATTTGACTGAAACGCACGAAACAACCTGGACGGTATAAGTAGCAATTTGGACCCCTTTAGTCCAGTCGTTGCAGAACGAAAATATACAACGACTTAACATCTGAAGATCTAAAATCAAAAATCAAAATTCCGCCGTGGGTACACACAGAATTCAAATGAGAGCATCAATTCCGGCGTAAATCGGGCAGTTTCCATCCGATTGACTTGAAATTTTGACTATAGCTTCTTAGATAGATTCTCTAAAGAAAGGCGCAGGATTTTTGCGATTTATTAACAATTTATTACGCTTTGACAGTTTTTAAAACAAATTTGGGGCCGATTTTTTTTAGGGAAAAAGAACCAATTTATTCAAAACGATGCTTTTTTGCGAAAGAACCATGTTTTTTTAATAATTATGTGTACTTCTAGAGTAACTAGAGTAAATCACGAAATTTGTTTTTTTTTTTCGTTTTGCATGCTAATCCATAAAAGTTCTGTGTCCTCCCGCAGAGCGCCTAAAACGGTCTTAGTGTAGTTACGACTAAACGTCCACATTCTATTTTTTTTGCATACGTCAAAATATGTAGAATAAACCCTCCAAACCTTCGCTTAAATGCTTTTTTAGCATTATCAAACAAAATTCCAAAAAAGTCTCATTTTTTTGTGAGCTACATAGATGTAACCCCTTAACGTCGTTCTCGTGCTACAATAGTGTAAAAACCATTTTTTCGGAGTTTTGGTTTTCTTGCCAAAGTGCAAAAAAAAATCTTGCCTTCACTTGCCAAAAAAAAAACTGTTTTTCTCACTACACTCGATGGAATTGTCCCATCAGGGTTCAAATTTCATTTTTCTCGGCCACTAAACGTTACAATGAACTATATCGAAAGAGGCATTCGCGTAAAAACTACTTAAAAATGCAATAGAACTTGTATATACTGCAACGAAACTATCTATTTAATTCAAACAAATACATTACTTCGGTAAAAAAGCTACTACTTTAAATAGAAAAATATATGTCTGACTGTCATAGAATTTCATAATATTAAAATCCAATAACCTGAGCTGTTCAGTCAGTAAATATTTTTTCTTTTTGTGTTTTTACACAAGCCTTTCCCCATGAAGTGGTGGATCCGATATTACTATTTAAACTCAAATCAGAAAGCGGTTTTTTATTTTCAAATTCCGAAGTTTTAGGGTATAAGGTTTTTCATAATAGGATCATCGGACGCTTGTATCTGGAAAAAAATGTCTTCGAATCTTATTCCAACTAAGCATTTCCTGAAATTTCATTTCACCAAAACATTAAGGGGTCTTCTCACTTTAGACGCTAAAAAGGCTATTTTCATAATTTTTTTTATAGATTTATAGTATAGATATTGATATAAAAGTTATTAAACTTAATTAATACACTTTCGAAATACATCTAAAAAAAGTTATTTACGCCCCTATTTATAGACGAAAATGGTAGTTAAAAAAATGTGCTAAAAAATTGTAGGTCTGCGCTGTTGATGAAATTTCGGAGATGGATGATCCGAAACAAAAAAATCAGACCGTTTTAGATTCAGTATGTTAATGGCTATAGCGCATAGAATACGATTTTTGAAATATGCAAAAATAACAATATGGCGGACATTTTTCGAAAAAAACATGTTTTTTTCACCGTTTTTGGCAAAAAAGAAAATATCAAAATTAAAAAAAAATCCCTGATATTCGCTATAGCTATAGTTGTAAAGAATATGTGGTTAAAATTTCATAAGGTCATCGGTTCAGTAGTTTCAAAGATTTTATCAACAAGCCGTCGAAAAACGTTGTTTCGAGAAAAACGCATGTAAAGTTTGTTTGGGTTACCTAAATACATAAAAAAATGTTTATGTATTTCGAAAGTGTATTTATTAAGTGTAACAACTTTTATATCAATATCTATAATATAAACCTATAAAAAAATGATGAAAATAGCGTTTTTCAGCGTCTACAGTGAAAAGACACCTTAATACGATTTTTTTGTTCAACTAAACATTATTCGAATTTCATTTCAACGCAACATTTAATTGAATCTAACGAATGTTTTCTTTAAAGTTAATAGCCGACAAAAGTTTTTTTGCGGAATATCAAATTTGCCTCAAATTTCACCATTTCTTTCATTCCAATTTCTTTAATAGATCATCCGGTACGGCTGGACAAACATGTAGTTGCATGGAAGAAAAAATCCTCAAATATGACAGAATTTGACACGACTAAATTATTTCTCTTAGTGTACGTCAGTCCGGAGAGCGGGGCCAATGCAGATGTGTCGGACGATTCGATACGAACGAACCTCGAGGTGGATCTTTCCTCGGTCACTTCCTCGACGTTTATACACTTTATGAGAGAAAAACCGAACGATTCGATCCTCGAACGGCTTCGGCACAGAGCTTGCAATCCTCGAGTCGCTACTACAAGAACTTTCGTGGGGTCTTCAGGCCAAAAAAGTCGGCGTAGAAAACGTTGCATCGCGAATGATAAATTGCCGATGCAGCAGGAAACTTTTAAGCCTCGTCCCAATACTCAAGTCCTTTCCGAGCCAAGGCGAGTCAAAGAGTTCAACATGGGACACAAACGAGTCACGTACAAGTATACGTGTTTCCCGCAGTTTGAGGAGCACGCGGGTCCCTCGAAATTTCCCAATGAAAGCTCGTCGGGAGAATCTTCGGCTTCGCAAATTCCCGAGACGTACGAAAAATTTGCGAGCTACCATGATCAGGAAAGGGCTCGTCCTGCGCAAATTCTCAGGGATACTTTTTTCTCTGACGGCAGTGGAATAAAAAACGTTATGAGAAGCGAAGTCGATAAATTATCAACGGTCGAGGAAGATCATAATTCACAGGACGACGAAATGAGAAGAAGATCGACGGACCGATCGGAATCGGTAAAAGGACCTGAGAAAAATGCGAGCACGAGTAAAATTTTCACTCGCGAATTGACAAAAACTCAATCGAATTTGAGTCGATCGAAGAAAAACCACCAGACTATGGGATCCGAGCAGGACCGGAAGCGAATGATCGATAAAGAATCGTCTAGCCGCGCATTCCATGGGACGGACATGATGGGTGTCGAATTACTTCCGGGTCTTTGCGTACAGCCAAGAAGTCCCCTATCGAATAACTCAGCGATCGAAGCGTGTACCGATACCGTTTGTTACGACGCCCTTCACTACGAGGCCTATCGGAACGCACGAAATTACGAAAACGACGTACGCAACGAATTCGTTGAGCTCTTTGTAAAAGAGACATCTGACGAAAACAACGAGAATGACACGGACGACCCGGAAATAGTAATGTTCGATCAACCGGACAAGATGGCGTCTTCCCGCGCACAAAATGACCGGCATCACAGTCTACCCGCAACATTCACTGTGAAGAACAATGATACTCCAGCGGATGCTTTCTTTCCGAACGGTGATGTAAATGGAGCGCCAAAGTGTTACCCGGAGATTTGTGCGATGCTTGAATCGAGGCAGAATGCGTCGGACGAGGAATTGTTCGTGCAATCGTATTCAGAGACGGAGCCGGATAACCTCAAAAATTAATGGCTAGACCTGCAAAGAGGATTCCATTCCAATCATTCCTAAACTTCGTACTCTACCAGTCAGAGTTTGCTCGTTGTGAACACTCCTTTACGGAAAATGTGGAATCATTAGTCACACTTATATACACACGCAATGTAGATAACCAAAAGAATTTCATGATGGCCATCATCATTATTGAACTATGCGAGCGATAACCGATTTGTAACAGCTGAATGAACTTCGAACTCGAACTTGAGGCTTATCTATCCCTGAAAATGGACAGATTCGATAATACTGAGTCATTACGCCGTCGCGAATCTCAAGAAACGATATTTGAATGTTAATTGGCAACGTCGCGAGACGGGAAGTTACTTGGTGTAATTGTGCAAACACGTCTGGTGTGTTTGCACTCTCTGCATACATATATGGGTGTTTCTCTACTAAATGGAAAATTGATGTCCCAGGCAAATTTTATGTATTTCAAATTTTTATTACTGAGTTTCATCTGTCTAAAACGATAATTCGTTACCTATTCTTCGTGCACCATAACGCACATAATGACGTAATATCTTAATATTATTTTAAGGTAATCCTGTCGCCAGGCTTCAATCCATAGGATTTTCATTTTTTTTTGAGCTTCATTAAATATATTATAAGCGTCTCTGTAAAATATCAGGGTCGGTTGTCGACCTAATTACAGAGAAAAAAAATTAAAATTGCGTATTTTTGTAAAGGTATTCTGAGACGACATACAAAAACCCAATTTCTGGTCGCTACAAAAGTGTATATAATAGTGGGAATCTGTCAGATTCTTTTAAAAAAATTAGATTTACATACTAACACTTGTAGTAATCCAATGCTGTCAGAAAAAATTACGCTTATTGACCTAATGTAATATCAAGTTTAATTTGAACTTCCGATATTGGATTTATTATCACCCGCTACGATAAAGAGACGTGACAGCAAGGCTGACTGTAGTCCCAACCTCATCCCACTCATTCGAATTTCCACCCATATTTAATGTTTAACCGACACAAATTTTTCACGCTTTTTACCAGTCGTGGCCCGAATGCAATGCTTTATAGTTCCCGCACCTGACATTGTTTTGACAGATCGACGTTGAAAAGCATGGAAGTTAAACTCGCCTGGTTGAGTAAAAAGAGACGGTGATAGAACCAATGTTGCCAAATATCAAACCTAGAAATACTGCGCGAATCGTTGGAATAACTATTTTTTCATTTTTCTAATTAAATGTGAACATTCATTAAGTCCTTAGGCGACTCTAGAGGCCGAAAAAATAGGCTTTTTGGGGACTTTTTTCCGGAAAAACTACAAAATAAATCGAGATTACAAAACGGGTGTTTATCATGCATATCAGTGACTGTATGCAATAATCTTTTTGAAGCATTTAATTTCAAAATGGCGGCTGTGCAGCGCTTTTGCGATGACGTCTCCGTTTTTCCAGGGTTCACGGCCGGACAAACAGGTCCTGTAATTTTTTAATTATAATGAGCCAATGAATTTCTTTCGATTATATATAATGACTGCTATAAGAGTACGTAGGATTTTTTCAATATATTGATTTTTGGCCAAATGGCGCACTGCTAAAGTGGAACGTGAAAAATTTGCCTAAAAAATGGTCAGATAATTATTAATAACAAATGAACTATGCAATATAAAAAAAATCCTACGTACTTCCATAGACAATGTATTTTTCAAGATATATTCAACATTTCAAGTAAATCGGTTGAAAATTGTCTGAGTCATGTTTCCGGCCAACTTTAAAAAATGCAGTTTTGAGATAAACGCGTTTGAAGTTTTGAGTCTGCTCGCTACGAACCAGGCGGCCTTGTACTAAAATTCGAAAAGCGAGTACTTAGAAACTTTTCCCGGCCATAATCTTTTAGGACATCATTTTTGAGATCCGAGGGGACTATTGAAAAAAAATCGATTTTTCGAGAGTTCTAGAGTGGCCTAACCCCTTAAACAGTTTACACATTAAAAATGTTATTTACTACAAATTATTTTTTTTTCATATGTTAAAAATATAAATTGTACAAGGCTCAAGTATGATCAGTGGTATGACTAGTGTGAAGCGATAGGATAACCTTCAGTGTCTTTTAAACATCCTAAAACACAGTCCCCTGTCGTGTCCCATTTCCAGAATGACATGGGTAATATTTATTATTAGTATTAACATTATCTAATTCTCACATTCATAGATTTAACTAGAATAGAGGAGATGTGTTTATAAAATACGGCCATAATTTTCAATACCTTTTCGATATGAAAAACTATCACTAAAATATTGTCATAAAAAGATCAAAATAGTCCCCTGATTTAACTACAAAAGCGCGCCCAATTTGTACTTAGTTTAGTAGGCATAATTTATTACGATAAACGAACCGCAAACGGTGTAAAGTTCGTCCAAATACCGAGCTGAGCTAGCTTACGCCATATTATTCTGTGTGAGCGCTGCATTTGTAGCTGAACGACGTGACAGAGCCGCTTGATTGAACAATCCTCTGGTAAGTAGTTTCACTATTATTTTATGTGATCAAATAAAAATCATTTCATACATCATTTATTTAGTTAAAGAGTCAGCACGTGTGACTCTTAATTCTAAAGAGATTTCAAATGATTTAGCACTAGATCACGTTTTCGCAAAAATAACAGTCTCCTAGGCACAGTCCCCGGCCATGTTATGACACAGGGGACAGTTTTGTGCTCCAGGGGACTGTTTTATTTTCGAGCATTGTCACATGTCAGTTACCTTCTGACTTCTGGGAATGACAGTATCCTGTTTTTTTTTCGGTAATGATGACTTATGATGACGAATGCCAGCATTTCAACTTCGGAACAGTGAAGTACGAAGGTCTACGATATTTACACCGACTCCGAATGTGAAAACGAATTCAGGCCCGATTTTAACACGCATGATATTGCTATTTATGACTCTAGAGTAGAGACTATAGAGACGAAAATTTCGCATGAAATTCCGTCCAATACCGAATTTGAGAATGTTTCTGGGCCAAGTTAAATTTCAATCAGCCACTTCAACATCGGAGACTACGTGTTAGTTAAATGTCCTGTAAAAAATAAGGAATGTGGGTATATCGATGTAATTAATCAGATAGACAATAAGGACGGCAAATTAACTGTAATTTTTTTGAAAATTTCTAACAATAAGGGTCACATGTTCAGAGTTGATGATACTGATGTTTCCGATATAGCTGTCGACCAAACATTGCAAAAATGACCAATTCTAGATCTGACCGTAAAAGGGAAATGAATATTTTAATACTGTGAGTTACCTGTACCGGTCTAATAGTAATAAATTATGAAGGTCTAATTGATTTAAAAAAAACAACGATACGACTGATTTTGTTGTAACCGATAGTGACAATGACATGACTGAGCTTGTTATTTTTTAGAGTGAGAGATATAATAATGAACACGATTTTAAAGTAAAAGGTTGAGTTTAATAAGTTTAATTCCAGTTGTGCTGTAAGCACTTAAGAAGCTTAGGTCAAGATATGTGCAACCGATAACCAAATTAATAATTCGGCCTTTGTTTTTTTATTTGATTTATCATTGATTATACGTCATAAGCTGTGATAAACTTTATTTAAAAGTTCATAATAGCTTTTAAAGTTCATAATAACTTTTAAAGTTTACCACAGCGTATTGAAAAGTCTTTACTTTTTTTAACAAAAAAGTAAAATCGTTTGACAGGTTAAATTGGATTTAAAAAAAGGCATTTTTCAAAGCAGTCCCCTGTCACGTATTTTCACAAAATCGTCCATAAGTTTCAAAATAAGGAGAAATTATGTCGGCTTTTTGAAGATATTTTAATATATCTTATAGTTTCTCTATAGTTTAATTTACTATATTACTGCCTTCCGTTTTACATACTTTGTTTTTCATTTTTTCGAAAAAAACATGCATAGGACAGCTTTGTATTTGCCACTTTCCAGTTAGTAGAGAAACACTCATATATAGTCACAAAGCTTATTTACGCGGGCGGAAGGAACGGCAAATACGGATATTCGAGACTTTTTTTCTTAAACATACACACCAAGTCATTGCACAGCATTTCCCATGTACTCATGTGGTACTTACGTTGTACTTTCATATAATGGTGATACCAGTTTTATGTTACAGCGGTAAGATGATTTTTTAAAATAAAAACAACATATTGAGAAAAATATTATTTCTAAGGTTTAATAATTTTGTTCACAAAATTTTTAGTAAACTTGCTTGGCTATTTTGTAAAAAGTTATTTCACTTTTTTGTACAGTTGAAATACAGGGGGTATATTAAACTTCAAAAATGGAGTTCCTTTTTTTTCTATGAAAGTAAAACTTTTGTCGGAAATTTTTTTTTCTAAAATGCATCCCTTCGGAGAAATTTCGTGACATTGAAAGCTCGTGTTCTCGTTTTCAACTCTCGGAAAAACGGAACCGAAAATCCAGAATTCACGCCCCTCTCGTTCCACGAATAAATTTCTCGCAAAGCAACCGGCTACACGGAAAAACCAGCGCAATCAAGAATTTATCAAAAATACGTTTCCGCCTGTCAGACTGAGATTCGCCCAGCGCTGAAACCTCGCCATGTATTCAATCAGCGACGCGAATATTTGCGAGTAATTTATTATCGAGCCTTCCGCTCTACGCTCGATGCTCCGTAGCTGCGGAAGAAGACGAGCTGTGGAACGAGAATTAAAATGCCTGGAGGACAAACCAAGCTTTCTCGGGATTTTTCCATATATTTTAAGGAGAAAGAAAAGCGCCTAATTCGAAGTGAGATGGAATTCCAGTAGGTGCGATGCACGATATGCTTTTCTTGATAAGGATCGGGTCGTCAAGAATTCTCACGCGCGACGATACCTTCTTGTATTGAAGAAAGCGTGTTTGCTCGTTGAGAGGTCACTTGTTATACGGGCGATAACAAATGAGGTCGAGCATGAGATGAGTGAGGCGAAGAGACGACGTATGGAAAAAAAACAACGATTATTGCAGTCATTGCTTGATGACGCAATTCATCGATGATATGCCGAGAAGCGCAGCAAAACAACATTAAGGAGGTTGAAGCGGCCCAGTTGAGTCAAATGGCGGTTTATGATTCTTTTTTTTTTTCATCGAACCTCTTCCATTGAATCTGGTGGCGGAAAATCAAAGTACATTCGGGAAAAAGCCTTCAATAGCAAATATACGTAGCCGCGCGATAAAAGTATTTAATTTCATTAAAAAAAAACATCAAATCGGTGAAAATGGAATGCGCGAAGTTTTCTCTACGTAAAAACTATTGAAAGAACATTAAATGTGCTGTGAAAGATTGCGGAAGCACTTTGAGTAAGGAGTTGGAAATCCGTTTCCACAAGTTTTCCATTGCAGGGAAACGCTTTGTGTACGTGAAAAATTATTTCGGAAATGTACAAAAAAACCTATCAATTAGAGGCTGGGATGAGAGCCTTGAAAATTAATCAAGTCAATTCAGGCATGAAAGTGTGCTCACTGGATTTCCGGACGGACGATTTATGTACTACCGGGTACGTAACCTTAAAAAAGCTAACGGAGTAAAGGCTGCTTTATTTACTTAAAAAATCAACATCATGCGCCAATTTCGTCTTTTATTCTATATATTTTTTACAGATGTAACCGCGAAAAACGATACTTGAAAACTATCACTGCCCCATCGTGCAATGTACCAAATTCTGGAAATGTGGAGACTCGTGAAGCTCGAATGGAAACAGCTCGGAAAAGACATCTGAAAGAAAGCATCGCCCGAAGTTGATACTGCACCATCAATCTCATTGGGATTATGTCGTAGTTGAGACGTTTGTAAACAAAACGCTTTGAAGTTAACAACGCAGGTAACGTAAACACCGCTAATTTTACCACATTTTACAATGTGGGCTGCCTTCACAATACGTTTGCCTTCCACAAAATTGCGTTGTTTCGGATTGGTACAGGCCCAGTCACAAATTGCACTAATACTTATCATAATATCACAGAAATTTGCACTAAATTACACGACTGTTTACGTTTCACCATCCTCTTATCGCCACAATGTTTTTTAGACTCCGTCCATATGACAGATCCCAATAGGTTGGCATTGGTAACGTCACACAATGTATTAGCATAAGAACTTCGGTTCTTCCCTTACCTATTCAAAATAATTTAGCAACAACGTTATAAGCTGTAGAATTATAGGTTATATGGCTTACGCGTCGGTCTAAATAAATGTGACACTTGGTCAGTTTTTGTATACGAAAGAACCTCAAATACTCTTAAAAAGTCAGAAGCTACTGTAATTCTCGTGCATAACGTCTGAAACTGGGTTTGTGAAGGAAAATTCTAGTAATTTGCCGACCAGAGACCTTTTTGTGGTGAGAGTTTCTGAGCTACGATTCTCGATTTAACGTTGCAGATTGAATAGAGATCGAACGATAGGGTATTCAAAAAGAGAGGAACGAAACAAGCGCTATATAACTTTATCATTCTCATTTCAGAAAGAATTTTAGTACTACACAAGTAGTACTAGTACTGTTCTATTGTGACGTCACAGCGCGGTTGGCTAACATCAAAGTGCCATAATTTTGTTAATTATTATTAGAAAAAAATATATAGTATATAGAGACACTTTTGTTATACAAACCAAATATGATCTTTACAATGAAAATTGAAGAAAAAACAATAATTTAACAACCTAATTCTTCATTCACAGGTGGCTAACGAAATAGTAAAATAACACACTCAAATATTTGATTATTCCAAGAATTCGTTAGTTCGATGGAATAAATCATAAAATAACTTTAATTTCCGTGTTTGAAATAAACAATTCGTTAGCATCCGTCAACACACACACACACACACGCACGCACACACGCACGCACGCACACACGCACGCACGCACACACGCACGCACGCATGCACACACCACACACACACACACACACACACACACACGCGCGCGCGCGCGCGCGCGCGAGGTACGCAGAACGAACGCGGGAGATCTGCTGATCGTTCTGAATAAGGAGAGCTCTGCCAAAGCACCGGAATTGCGAAACCAATTCGAAGGTGTTCTTGGTGAATCAGCAACAATCCAGAGTAAAGTCCAGGAAGTTGATCTGGAGATCAAGGACCTGGACGAGGACGCGACGAAGGAGAAGATATCGGCGGCGCTGCAGAGAGTCTTGGGACCGGACTATCCAGTCACAGAATACTCTCTTAAGTCTCTGCGTAAAGCATATGGCAGGACTCAGACCGCGGTGGTCCGACTCATGGTGCCTGCTGCCCGGAAACTTCTGGATACAGGAATCATCCGAGTCGGCTGGTGTAATTGCAGAATCCGAGAGGTGGTGAGAGCACTAAAGTGTTTCAGGTGCTGGAAATTTGGACACTTATCACGGAACTGCAAGAGCAAGTCGACCGGGCTAAAGACTGCATCAAGTGCGGTAACACTGGCCACAAAGTTGCCGAATACACAGCAAGCGCAAAGTGTGTCATATGTGCAGAAGTGGGAGATGGGGCCCCGCCCACATCGCAGGTAGCAGTCGATGTCCAACGTATACGCGGGCTCTCCAGGCTCTCCAGGCACTCCAAAAACGATGCAAATGAGAGTACTCCAGCTCAACCTCAACCATTGTGAAGCAGCACAGGACTTGCTCATGCAGACTGTGCGCGAGCTGAAGCCTGACTTGGCGATACTCTCGGAACCATATAGACATCTAGACACGCAACCCTGGGAATCTGACGCAAGTGGGAAGGCCGCAATTTGATCCTGCGGAAAGCTTCCATTTCAGGATCTTGCGAGTCGGTTGGAAACTGGTTTTGTGAGAATAAAAGCCAAAGGAGTTCATTTCTACAGTTGTTACGCACCGCCTAGCCTGACGACTGATGAGTTTGAGAATTTTCTCGACAACTTAGTCGCAGACGCTAAACAACGATTCCGGTAGCCATAGCCGGAGGTTACAACGCGTGGGCTGTGGAATGGGGTAGTAAAGTGACGAACAGGAAGGGTCAAGCCCTGCTTGAGGCTATGTCCTTATTGGATGTAGTACTACTTAATGTAGGTACAAAGCCCACTTTTGTTAAAGGTGAAGCCTCCTTTATAGTGGACCTCACTTTCGTGAGTAGTAGCCTGGCCAGAGGAAACCAGTGCCACTGGGTAGTCAGTTATATCTACACTCATAGTGGTCATCACGCGATTCTCTGGGAGATTTGCGGAGACTTCAGCAGAACAGCGAAGGCACCGAAGACAAACGGGAAGGGCTGGAAAGCGAAAATGTTTGACGCGGACTTGTTTCGTGAAACTTTTGACACCAGCCCCCTCGCAGCGGAAAGTGCAACCGAGAAGGTCGAGGTGGTCATGCAGAGGGTCACCGAAGCATGCGATGCCACAATGCCACGGAAGCGAGATGTCGACTTCCGACCGACGATACACTAGTGGAGCGAACAAATTGCCGGCCTCCGAAGGGAGTGTCATCGAACTCGCCGCCTAGCGCAACGAGCTTGAGGCAAACGCTCGTTCCCCGATTTGGAAGAACAGCACAGGAAGGCGCGCTTGAAGCTTAAAAAGGCTATCAAGCAGAGTAAAGCTGAAAACTGGGGCGAACTGCTCAGCGAGGTGGAAGATGCTCCCTGGGGCAGGCCGTACAAAGTAGTAATGACAGGGCTGAAAAGCCAGCCAATACCATCGCCTGCCAATACCAGCTCGAGGAGGATGTCGTTGAGGACATCCCAGCCATTACTGAAGAAGAGCTTCTTACGGCGATTGCCAGGGTGGGCAACAATAAAGCCCCCGGCATGGATGGGATACCCAACATCGCACTCAAGGCAGCGATCAAGTTGGCACCGGCAATATTCCTGGGCATGCACAATGCGTGTCTCAAGGAAGGAATCGTCCCGGACAAGTGGAAGTGGCAGAAGCTAGTGCTCCTCCCGAAAGGGAGGAAGCCACCGGAGGAACCTTCATCCTATCGTCCGCTCTGTATACTGGATACCGCCGGAAAGATCTTCGAGCGCATCATCCATAACAGGATTGAGAAGGTCGTGGGCCCTCTACTGGCGGAGGGCCGGTTTGGCTTCAGAAAGGAACGCTCTACTCGAGATGCCATTAACACAGTGGTGAAGCAGGCACAGGAGTCGACTGCGGGGAAACGATGGGCAAGAGGGTCCAAAAAGTACTGCGCACGTGTCGCTCTCGACGTCAAAAACGCTTTCAACTCGGCGATATGGAAGTGTATCATAGATGCCCTAAACACGTTAGGTGTACCATGGTATCTACGGAGAATAGTGGCGAGTTACCTATGTAATAGGTGGCTCATGTACGATACAGAGGATGGACCGAAGACGTATAGGGTGACTGGAGGAGTTCCTCAGGGCTCTGTACTTGGACCGCTTCTGTGGATCATCATATACAATGATCTGCTTCTATTACAATTGCCGAAAGGAGTGTCCATCGTAGCGTTCGCAGATGACGCGGCGCTGATTGTCATCGCCAAATTCCTAGAGCAAATCACCGCACTCTTCGGCGAAGCTTTCGCCAAGATAAAGGAATGGATGTCTTCTGTTGGACTTCAGCTTGCGGCCCATAAAACAGAAGTACTCCTCGTATCTAGTAGGAAGGTGATGGAAACGGTGCCGCTCAGGGTTGGAAACGCCGAAATCACATCCCAACCATTCATTCGGTACCTGGGTGTGATTCTCAACGCAAGGCTGAACTTCAAAGAGCAAACCGAGCAGATCAGCAGAAAGACCGCTGGGGTGGCTACCACACTGGCGCGACTCATGCCTAATGTTGGTGGCCCCAGACAGAAGAGGAGGAAACTGCTGTCATCAGTGACGACCTCAGTGCTCACCTATGGTATACCCATATGGGCTGATGCACTGAAAATCCACGAGTACCGCAGGAAGGCTGCAGCATCGTATCGCGTCAGCGCCTTGAGGGTAGCCTGTGCATTTCGCACTGTCTCCGAGGACGCTATCAGCGTTATCGTGGGAATGCTGCCCATTGAGGTGCTCGCCGAGGAGCGTAGATCGATGTACCAGCAGAAGGGAGCTAGAAACCCCAGTTATGCAAGAACAGAAGCAAGAGCAACCAGTTTCAACCAGTGGCAGACGATGTGGGATGCCTCTACCAAGGGAAGGTGGACACATCGACCAAACCCGAAGGTGGAGATATGGGTAAACCGTCTACACGGGGAGCTCAACTATTATCTCACTTGAGTGATCTCAGGACACGGCTGTTTCAGGGCTGATCAGCTGGAAACACGCATCACCCCGGACAACCTGGTTGAGTTGATGCTGAAGTCAGCAGACGCATAGACAGCGGTATCGGCTTATGCTGCCGCAGTAATGAAGGAGTGCAAAACGCGCGAGGAAGAAGACGACGCCGGAAGACCAGGCAGTCATAGATAAAATCAGCGACACAAACCCCTAAACCACTCATACTATCTCGAGTGGAACGGGGGATGTAAGATCGTCTGACAACACTGCAGGAAGAGCTAGGGCTAACGCCTCTCCCGCGATGTAATACCTAGCGGTCGTCCCGCGGGGGTATTTTTAAGGCCGCAGAGGAACGGGGTTTTTAGTCGGTGCAGGCCCGACACACGGCAAGAATTTGCTACGGTGCGGAGACATTTTCCCACTAAACCTCTTTTAAAAAAATACACACAGCGCGCGCGCGCGCGTGTGCGTGTGTGTATGTCTGTAGTATATATATTGTGGCGTGATTTTTTGAGCCACGTCACAGAAATGCTACCGACGATCAAGTTATCCTCTCGAGGTTTTGGGTTGTGCTTTCGTTTTGGTTAGTTTGGCGTGCTGGAGAGCGGGCCGATTGGGTTACCGGCGGAGGCTGGAGATCTCCGTGCCGCGCTTCTGTATAGAAGGTTTGCCCGCTTTCGCACGGTGACCCGGAAATGCGATCTCCGAGAGCTTCCATGTTACCGATGAGAAAAGGTCCCGATTTGTTACCGTTCCGTTTTCGGGACAACTCTGGCAGAAAATATAGATTCCGAAAGGAATATTCTATCAGAATATTCCAGCTCCCGAAATAATATTTCAGCTCTCGATATTATACGAGATAAAGTTCTCGCTTGAACCGGCGATTTCGCATGGTCCGATGCCGCGAGCGTGTTGACATTTTTTCTGTCAACGTGCTCTGTCTCGCTCTCGCATAATCCCTCGCACGCCGGCCTTAGTCGCGCGAGGTACAGGGTTGCTAACGAATCTTCGCGTGAGACGGTTGTCTCCAAAATCGCGATCACTCCCAATTTTTGAGATATCGTGAGAGTTGTCGATCAGACGTCGCGATGGAGAGCCGTATCGTGTCTCTCTCGCGCCCGTGACGTCGCACTCTCGTTCTCGTCTAGAAGGCACGTCGTCGTGCTCTCTCGTTCGCATGCGTGTGACGTTTCCGCGTGCAGTTCCTGTTCGCGATTACGTTTCGTCTACGTAAAAAGTTCTCAGGTGGATAATCCACAGGCCTCCGCATTATAAAATAAAACCATTGTTTTATTTTATTAGTGACGTTTCCGGTGTCGCGAAAGTGACAGATCCCGTGATCGTTCACGCTACTCCCCAGTGAATCCCGACCCCTCTACCACAACCCACAGCCTGAGCGGCCGTGCTTTACCGCAACCGTTCTTTCCAGCGTGAGTGCATCCAGTTTAGTCCGATTAGACGATTCCGGCGATTAAAAATCGAGGAGAGCTCCAATCTCCGTTTGGCGGGCCGGGTTGGATCCCCCGATCCCAGTTTAGTCCGGTTGAGACGTCCGGTGATGAAAAGTCTCTCGCGCCCTGGGTACTGCGGATGCACGCGCACAGGAGGGACGGCCGAAGGTGACGGATTTCTCACACCAGATCTCGAGTTCAGTTCCCGTTTCCGGTTGGAGAAAATATCCCCGTCACAATATATACATATATAGGGTAGCGTGGTCCGAAACCAACCACCTAATCAGCAAAGGCAATAAAAGTGCATTAAATTAATTTTTTTGTTCAAACCAAATTTTAATTCTTTAGCGGAAACGTTATTCTAAGTTTTGAGCAGTTTGACTAGGTTTTCGGGTACCGTTTGATTAAAATACCGAGGCCGTACTGAAAGTCTGCATATTGGCATCAAAGTGCGAGAAAGACAGCACCAATGGTGCTGACGGCTGAGTGAAAGAGACAAAAAAGGAAAAAGTCAACCTCATACACTTTACGAAAAAATTTGTCTGCAAAATGTTTAATTTTGCAAATAAAACCTTATGGAGTGAACGTATTTGGAAATCGCGTAATTTTTCAGGGCAAAGACGGATCTTTGTCGCAAACGTCAATGATCTCTGAGAATAATTATACCAAAAATGTTTTCGCTAGCCTTTGTTTGTTTTGAACCTCTTCAGATAGGAGATAGAGTTTCGGTACATTTCATCATTGGGAAATAAGAATACAAGTTCATCTTGTTCATTTCAATCGATGGAAATGAAAGTGGACTCATTCGAAGCGAACCCTCGGTGGGAATTCTGTTTTTTAAGAAATAATTTTGATTTTCAAGTGACCGACAATCATGGGAAAGAATGTACGAGGCAGATGATAAAACAATAACTTATGTTTTTTCGTATTAGCTCTACTGATGTATAAACATCACAGGAATGACATAAAAAAAGAATAATGCGCGACATTTTTTTTTAAATCTTTAGTCTTAATTTTCCGCAGTACCTCCGAAACGCAAGAAACAGCCTAGACGATGAAAGTAGCAATTTGAAGTTGTTAAGTTCAGTCGTTGTACAAAAAATATACAATGACCTAACAATTGGAGACCAACTATCGAAATGCCGTCATGGGTAGAGGCAGAATTCAAATGAGAGCTTTAATTTTGAAACCTTAAACGCGTATTTCTCGAAATCGCGTTTTTAGAATCGGGACGACGCATAGTTCGGGCATTTTTCAGCGGATTGACTTGAAATGTTAGTAGCTGTAGGTTCCTAGATAGTACAGTCGTGCTGTATATTGGAATCGGACAAAATTAGAAGAAGGCTAGTTTTTTGACAGGTGATTTTCTAGGTGCCGCGGGTGCTAAATCCTAGTTCGCCTAAAAATTGGGGTGCAGGGTTTTTAGGGGATGATGGGGAATGGGGCTGGATTAATGTCGAAATACAACTCTTACGAGGTCGGCGCCGGGAGACAAAATGTTCCGAAAAATCCGGGCTATATTTTTGTCCGCAACGTCGAAGTCGTGGAAGTTCATTTTGGAAGTGAAAAAGTGGGGAGAACATTTTTTTAAATCAGTCTTTATTCGATAACTCTTTAGGAAAAAATCATACAATTTTGATTCAAATGGAAACGTTGTAGTCCTTGAAAAGACGCGTCAATCGAGTATTTGATCATACCTCTCCGATAATATCTTCAACCCCAGATTTTTTTTTGAAATTAAACAAAAATAATTGTCTATTGAATACCTCAAACACAATCGCATTTTCGGGGATGATTGAAATGTACGAAATGTAGAGAATAATTTTCTCTATATTATCGTTTCTATAGGCAACCCTTCAAGTTGGCTTTTTCCAATCCCTCTCGGTGGTTGAAAATTCAAAATGAAATTCTGGGAAAACTATTGACCGAAAATAAAGAGATACAAGTTTGGCGCTGAGGACAAAAAAGTAGCTGAGGGTTCAAGCTACAAATTGTTCCGCGGCGGCGAACTCGTGCGGTCAATATTTTTCTCAGAATTTCATTTTTTATTTTAAACTCCCGAGAGAGGTTGGAAAAAGTAAAATTCAAGGGTGATCAATAGAGACGAAAATAAAGAGAAAATTATTCTCTACATTTCGTACATTTAAACCATACCCGAAAAATCGATTGTTTTTTAGTTATTTAATGAACAATTTTAATTAGTATTTCAACCATTATTTTGGAGAAAAATATATTATTGGAGAGTGATGATAAAATGCTCAATCGACGTGTCGTTTTAAGGGCTACAACGTTCCCGTTTGAACAAAAAGTGTACGAATTTATCCTAAAGAGTTATTGAATTAAAACTGATTTTTCAAAATTTCACCCTACTTTTTCACCCCCAAAATGAACTGCCACGACTTCGGTGCTGTGGACCCAGATTTTTCACCGGCAGACATTCTGTCTCACGGCGCCGACCTCGTAGGGGTTGTAGTTTTGCATCAATCCACCCCATCCCCCTTCATTCCCTAAAAAATCCTACACCCCGATTTTTAGGCAAACTTGGATTTAGTACCCGTGGTACCTACAGAATCACCTGTCAAAAACTGGCCTTCTTCTAATTTTTTTGCTATTACGGAGTTTTTCGGCTACAGCGCGCCTGTACTAAGATAGATTCTCTAAAGGACGCACACAAGATTTTTATGGTTCATAAGAAATTCTCGTTTTTATAAACAAGTTAAGGCCGACTTTTTAGCGAAAAAAATTCATTGGAAATGAAGCTATTTCTCGAAATTACCATACTTTTCAATAATTGTATGTCCTTCTCTACCCAGATAGACAGTCGTGATCATCACGCCGTGCATACAATTGATGAAGCAAATTTTACAGCATATTGACTACATATCATGATGCAAAGCCGTGAACTCATTTAGTATAGTGAATGTACAAAGCATTTTGATCTCAATATGTCGTTTACAAATGCATCGTACGTTTGAAGCACGTTGAACTCATATCGCTGTGTTCAAGTGTCCACAATTAATATCTGCAAATTTTACATCATATGGAAGTCATCCAATGACTGTGTTGATGAATTCACTGAGTTAGCACTGGTAGTAGACATGCCATGCAAGCAATATGACGGCGATATGCATGTTTGTCAGTGATACATTCGACGGGCGCAACATGACGGCGATATGCGTGTTTCTCAGTGATACATCCTATGACGGCGATATGCATGTTTCTAAGTGATACATTCGTTGAGCGCAATATGACGGCGATATGTAGGTATATTTTGTCGGTGATACATCCCAGGAGCACAATATGATGGCGATATGCATGTTTCTCAGCAATACATTCCATGACGACAATATGCATGTTTTCAGTCATACATTCAGTGAGCGCAATATGACGGCGATATGCATATTTCTCAGTGATACATCCCATGAGCGCAATATGACGGCGATATGCGTGTTTCTGTGATACATCCTATGACGGCGATATGCATATTTATAACAAGGAGAAGGCAGAGCCTGGATGTCGCAAATCGGGTTCTCCTTTCGCGTGGTGAAAGTTGAAGACCTCCGAATTAACGTCGCTTTTGATTTTTGTTCCAATAAGCCTCCCAGATAGACATGATCATCACGCCGTGCATACAATTGATGAAGCAAATTTTACAGCATATTGACTACATGTCATGATGCAAAGCCGTGAACTCATTTAGTATAATGAATGTACAAAGCATTTTGATCGCAATATGTCGTTTAAAAATGCATCGTACGTTTGAAGCACGTTGAACTCATATCGCTGTGCTCAAGTGTCCACAATTCATATATGCAAATTTTACGTCATATGGAAGTCATCCAATGACTGTGTTGATGACATCACTGGGTTAGCACTGGTAGTAGACATGCCATTCAAGCAATATGACGGCGATATGCATGTTTGTCAGTGATACATTCAATGGGCGCAAAATGACGACGATATGCGTGTTTCTCAGTGATACATCCTATGACGGCGATATGCATGTTTCTAAGTGATACATTCGTTGAGCGCAATATGACGGCGATATGTATATTTTATCAGTGATACATCCCAGGAGCACAATATGATGGCGATATGCATGTTTCTTAGTAATACATTCCATGACGGCAATATGCATGTTTTCAGTGATACATTCGGTGAGCGCAATATGACGGCGATATGCATATTTCTCAATGATACATCCCATGAGCGCAATATGACGGTGATATGCGTGTTTCTGTGATACATCCTATGACGGCGATATGCATATTTCTAACAAGCATACATCAGTGGGATTTCATTACCCCTGCGGCTTTTAAAAGTTCATTCATCCTTTCCAGGGTTTCGAAATCGTTAATCAAAGAAATTATGGAAATTCTGTCTTCTGTTGAAAATTCTGTTTTGTTTTTGAAATAATGATTTTTTTTATCCAAAAAAATAAGCTACTAATTGCATATTGTTTTTGTTTAATGGGAAAACCATCATCAATTGCATGTTGTTTTCGCTTTGTCGAGAAAAAATACCAATTGCATATTATTTCATTTTATTTTTAGAAAACTATCAATTTCTCATTGTTTTCAATTTATAGAAGAAAAAAAGTACGAAGTGCATACGATAATGATAATGATGATTATTACTATTGTTAATATTATCATTGCCATTAAGTGTCTGCATATGAAGCCGCTCGCTGGCAGTAGATAGCGTTAAGGCATCTGGCCACCATGTAATTTTTTTTTCATTTTTTTTAATAAACCCTGCACTGTTAAGAACAATTTAAGCCATAGTACGTATTGAAAAACGTAAAATTGACTAAGGTAGAGTTATTTTTCGACAGGAAGGTTGAGCCGCTGCGGGCGGTCGATCGTGCACTGGATAATCGCACATTTACTTTCTTTTGCGATTATCTCGAAACTACATTTGTTGAACTGGTACTATCGAAATATCGTAAACTATCGGGCCGATTGCTTTCAAATTTTTACACAATACTTTTAGATACATTATCTAAAATCTCACGTAGGATTTTTGCGATAATTTGATTAGTTTTTGTTTTATTATCGTTGTTGCTCGCAAAATGTCGGTGAAAAATACAAATTTTTTTCTTCGGCTCACCATAATTTTTTTAATGATCGAAAAAACGACCGCTACGCTACATTGTAGCGACACTACTCACGAATGAGCTGATTTTTTTCAGATGTGACATGACCGGGTAACAGCTGGGACAACGACCGCCCGTATCGTGCGGACGGCCTCCGCGGCAATGTGCATAACGGCGCCATTTTTTAATATTTTGAACGGAAATTTATTAACGTTGATCTTAAAGCCCTTTCTGACGTTGTGTAAAAAAATAAAAATATTCCGGCCCATACTTTCTTATTTTTTTAATATACCCATTTTTCGATCGGCCAAGGTGGCCAGACGCCTTAAGTGCACTATTTTCTCGAATTCAAAGTTGCCAATACACATAAAGATAGGTCCATAGAGTACCGCTAAAACCCCATAGGTGACGTTTGCGTGACGCGTCAACATCATCTATTTTAAATCCGCTTACAATGGCAAGTTTTGTTCCGGATAAGTCACGTTTATGGAAGGTGGTGCTTCCTTATATCCCGGCGAAGAAATCAGCCTCGAAAACGCATCGTTTGCTGGAGCAAGTGCATGCCGAACATGCTTTATCGACTGCAACGTGCCAAGAGTGGTCTTGCCGTTTCCAAAGTGGTGATTTCTCTATGGATCGCGTAAAACGATCCAGAGGTGGGGTGTTGTGTAGTACGAGCTGCTGAAACCGACGCAAACCATCACTGGGGGTCGCCATCGCCTGCAACGGTTGCGTTTAAGGGGCTACATCTACCTAGAGATCCAAAAAAATTACCAAATTCCGATTTTTTTCTTGAAAACAGTTGGTGAAAAAGAAACGCATTTTTTTAACACCAAGGTACATAAATTGAAAGTCTTTTAAAAAATCGTCAAAAAATTACAGAAAAACAACAAAAACATAGCCGCCGGCAGATGATACTGTTTTTAAAGTCGGTGGACACGATATCTCGAGAACCACTTCATGGATTGTTTCCAAATTTAACGGACATACGATGAGAACCATGTCAAGGACGTTGACGATGCTGCGTTTTAAAACTCGGTCTTCATTTGTTAATAGTTACGTAAAAATGACGATTTTTTAAATACATTTTGTATGCTCGAGATTCAGTGCGCCGCCACTTTATTACAAAAAATGATTTAAAAAATCGACGATCCTCAAAGACTCGTATTTATTGTTAACTTGAATAACCCGTTTGGTTTTAAGATTTCGGATGGACCGTTTGAGCTGGAGTGTCCACCGCCAAACGTTGCGAAAAAATTCTATCTCCTGCTGGCGGCCATGCTTTTGTTGTTTTTATGTATTTTTTTAAAGGATCTCAATATATGGACTTTGGTTTTAAAGAAAAGTGTTCCTTTGCGACCAACCGTTAACCAGCTTTTTAAATGGAATTTTGACGATTTTTCGGGCCTTTAAGTAGATGCAGTCATTCTAAAAAGCAGAAAATCGCTTTAAAAAGCATATCTTTAAAATCCATTTGAATAAAATCGCTGAAGATCCACAGTAATTATCATTTTTTATTTATTTTACTGCTTTTTTACATAATATCACCACACATGTACACGCTCACGAAACGTGCAGGTTCATCACGCCAAGTTTTTTTTTCGTGACCTTTCACTTATTTTCGATTCGCACCAAGTAAGAGTTCTCGAATAGCGTTCATTGGGGAACAGTGCAGAATCAAATTGATTCCTAATGACGACTCCCCACGTGTGGCGTCCTAAAACATCCTTATAGAGATGTGGATGTATGTTTGCACTTCTCAATAAATTCGTGCACGGGATCATGAAAGGATATTTTTTTTGAGAGATCCAAGAAATTCCGATTGCGTATTTGAAATGAAAAACTTCTCAAAAAACGTGAATCGGGAAATATCGGCGAGACCACGTGGATTCCAATGTGGACTGCCCACGTGCGGCGTCCTATCAAATCCCTATTGGGATGTGGTGGGATTTAGAAGACTCCCAATAAATTTCTGCCTGGGTATCTATCATTATCATAGATATTATATCATTATATTATTGCAATTAGTTCTATCATTGCTAAACTGTCATTATCATTGTATCATAAGTCATTGTTATTATTATCATTATTGTTGTTGTAATTTATTGGCAACCGAGTAACGAGATTCCATTTCGAGAACAACGAACGTTTGTGAGGGCGAGAAAAATAATTGCAAATAAAAGAATTGAAAAAATTATGAATGCGCTACAATGTTTGCAGCGGTAGACAAGACGGCGACGCGTGGCGATATTTCAGTATACGCGTAGTAGTACAAAGTTGACAGTGAGACGTGAAGTCTCGGAACGTGGTGAACCACCTGTCTTGACTCGTTTGACCTTCCATAGAGTCAAAGTGAATAACTTATACCCATCTATATACATATAAATGTGTGTGTGTGTGTGTGCTTTCGAAAGGAAGGAGAGGAGAGAGCTACATGGACGTAAGTATACGTAGCTTTTACATCATTCGCACTCTTATAGTCGTCGCATAAATACATATTTTATATATATAAGCTTATAGGGTGTCCCATCTATCCTGAGACATCGAAATAACTCAATACAGCGAAGTCAACCGAAAATTCCCGTGACCCGTATCGAGTGGATTCAAACGAGACGTAAACTGGTCAATTATTTATTTCCCGTATTAATTTATGTTTGGAAGTGGAAGGCTATCATTTCGAATATCTTTTCTAATTTGGAAAGAAGTAATGGCTGAGTGACAAAATGTTTTAGACAAATGTAACCCGTTTTTTTTACACGTGGAATATGGATGCGGCTATAAAAAATACAGATTTCCATGTTTTTTAAAGTTGATCTTGAAACGTCCACTAAATTAAAAACTTATCCCTATTTAATGGACGTTCTCAAGGTCATTGCAATATCAACTTTAAAAAATGACAATCTATATTTTTGCAATTGAATATATTTATATTATGTGACTAAATAAAAAAGTTATATTTCATTAGTGGACGTTTTCAAGGTCCTTCCAAGATCAACGTAAAAAAATGACGATCTATATTTTCCATGGCGCTATATTATGCTACGTAAAAGAAATAGGTCACTTTTATCCGAAATATTCTGTACATTGGGTATAATTTCTTTCCAGAATTACAAATGAAGTTCTAAACTATGGCCTTCCACTTCTAAACATAAATTAATACGGGAAATAAATAATTGACAAGCTAAAAAGAGAGTCTCAGAGGCGAGCATTCAAGAATGACAAAATTTAACCCTGCGTGTGTATACTGGGTCTTTGAAGGAACAGTCTAAATTTGAAACTACAATTTCCCTCCTGAGTAGAGGGCGGGCTTCGGCTACTCCCCCCCCCCCCCCACCCCAAATCTAGGTAGTAGTGGGGACGAAAGGCCCAAGGGACATCCGGGTCTGGCAGTGTACTTGCAAACGCCAACCAGTGCAAGTCATGTCTGTTCTCTGAAAGGGTCAGTGTACATACGGCGTCGGTATTTTCGAAGGTAAGTGAATGCAGTTTTTTTTACTTTTCTCGTAGTTTTTTTTATCTTTTCATGGCTAAAATAAATGTTTTATGTAATTTGATGTTATTTCTGCTGTTTTTACGGACTTTTATCTCAAAAACAAAAGATTTTTTATATTTTTGGCTTATAAGTCCGGTATTTTTCCATATTTTGGTAGAAAATAAAGTTTTGCTATATTATTTCTTGCTTTCTTTAATTTCTTGACTTATCGTTTTTTGTATGAGTTCACGCTTTTTACTGAAATAAGTTTTTTTGTTCTAACAGTTTTTGAAGATGGGTGAAACAAGTGCATCTCAGGTTATGTACATTTTACGCGACCGTCGCCCTGACGTGTTGTACGATGAAGACAGTTCAAATGAAGCCGATGGAGAAGAAGGTCATGAAGAAAACAAAAAAAAACAATGTATGCTTGTGCATCGTGCGAAATGCCGGTTTGCGATGATCATCGAACGCACTTTTGCGCACTGTAAATTCTTTATTAGTTACGAATTATCATTAATATTTCATAATTTTTGTATTTGCAGGAATAAATACTCATTTTGGACCAAATAATTACCGTTCCGTTTATTATGACATGCCTGAATCCGTAAAATATTCCCGACTTTCAGGTGCTTCAATAATTCAACTTTTTGGAGCCCACGCCCAAGACACTATATTCTTTTGAAAGCTCATAGTCTAAGCTACAAAAGTATATAACCGTTTTGTTAATTATGTGTTTATTGTAGAGTTACGATTTTTTAACAAAATTCTGTTTCTACCGCGTTTTCCACTATTTTTCAATTTTTATTAACAACGGTTTTAAACGTTTAACTTTGGCAACTTCTGGGCCATGTAGTAGACACTTTGAGAAGTAACCTAGAATTTTTTCAGATTTTTTGAAAGCCTAGAAAACTTTAAAAACCCGACTGTTTCCTAAAAGACCCAGTGTACACACCGTGTCTCGAAAAATCTAGTGTACAAATATATATTTTTTTCGATGTCTCAAGATAAACGGGACCCCTTGGATATATACCGGATTGCCCATTTGAATGTTAGACCTAATTTATTTCTAAAAATACTGCTCCGATCGAGTATTGAGGGTAGTGAAATTTCTAAAGATCAAAAGGGGACGTTCAAAAAATGTTATTTGTCTCAAATTCAAAATAGCGACGTTCAGATGTCCGTCATGTATAAAAAAATGGGAACGTGGCTTTTTTTCACCAAAAAAATGTTAGACCGAAACTTTTGTAGGATTTTTGTATAAAGTCTATCATTTTTAGGTTAGAACACTAATTATTACTATTTTGGCGCTATCCAGGATGTACCGCTAGGAGGTAAAATCTTTACCATCCCAAGTGTGTGTGCGTGCGTGCGTGCGTGCGTGCGTGCGTGCGTGCGTGCGTGTGTGTGTGTGTGTATGTGTGTGTGGTTGAGAGTTTGTTTGGGTTTCTTTGATAACTCAAACAAACCCAAAAAAGGATTGGGTCCCTGTGGCTCGTCACTTCCGATATATGATATTTAAAAAAAACATATCGGCCACCTTTACGTCACCGTTTTTAATTATGTTTCGCTATCCGCAATACTCGATCGGAGCAGTATTTTTCGAGATAAATCAGGTGTAGGATTAAAATGGGATACCCGGTATACGTATACATAAATGAAATATATTTATTCACGTAAACATGTGCCACTGTCAATTACATATCTCGTTAGTCACGTTGTGTCACGCATCGTGTTCTCCCTCGCTCTCTCCCGTACGATCGTCTATCATTTGGGGCCGAAAGAAAAAATTAGAAAGGCAAGTAGGCGAAAATATTCAGAGGCCGAATACTGAAAATAGCGTAGGAAAAATAATACACCGCATGCGTTCGTACGGAAAACGAGTGCAAACAGTAGGGAAGCATACGACGGACACTGACACAAATAAATATGCGAAATGTAAGTGTGAAAAAAATACTATTCCGAGAATCGCTAGCAAAATCAATCGTGGCAATTTACATGACGAATTATCACGAATGTTG
The DNA here is from genome assembly GCA_964007375.1 of Ophion obscuratus. Classification (NCBI taxonomy): domain Eukaryota; kingdom Metazoa; phylum Arthropoda; class Insecta; order Hymenoptera; family Ichneumonidae; genus Ophion; species Ophion obscuratus. The sequence continues at coordinate 17,430,690 of OZ023317.1, forward strand.
CTTCCCGTCAATGAGGAGTGCAAAAAATGAGTATTATTGGTCTATAATTAATGGAAACTTTTTGTGGGCTTGAATATTTTTTTACAGAGCACCCAGTAATATTCGATCCAATCGAACGTGCGTGCACGAGTAAGAATTATCTCTCTATATACAGGGTGAGGCACATAAAGTGTTACAGAGCAATATCACTCAAACTATTGATCATATCCAAAAATGTTTCAGACAAAAGTTTCAGTGTTCGAGAAGGCCGTCATACTGGACCACCTTATTTTTTTTATTGGTGGAGACGCTAAAGCTACGTCAAGTTCAGCTCCACTTTTTTTAATGTATTTTTTTCGATGACATTATTACCGATTTTAAGACGAATTCAGCGACTTACAACACTATCATTCTAGTCACGCAAAGTATGAAAATAGTCGAAAAATCCAAAAATACCGGAATAATCACTTTCAAAGGATCCAGTAGCCTTGGTTTAGGTGTACCTACAGAATGATCCTCGAAGATCTTGCGGAGCCCCTCAAGCCTCATAAAAAAAATTAGGGGGTCAAAGTGGTTCAAGGTCATTCAAGGTCAGTATCGATGATACAAATCTAAATATCTCGGATCACTACCAAATATTTGGTAGTGATCCGAGATATTTAGATTTGTATTTCATTTTAATAGGTGAACTTGAATGACCTTGAACGACTTTGACCCCCTAATATTTTTTATGCGGCTTGATAGTTGAAAAAAAATGTACCATTCCATTTAAAAAAGAGAAGTTGACCTTGAAGTAGCTTCAGCGCCTCCACCGATAAAAAAATAGAATGGTCCAGTATGACGGCCTTCTCGAAGACTGAAACTGTTGTCTGAAACATTTTTGGATATGATCAATAGTTTGAGTGCTATTGCTCTGTAACACTTTATGTGCCTCACCGTGTATATATACAGGGTCTCCCAGAACTGAATACGTTCCCTGAAATGGGGGGTTAGGGGTGAAATTCTGAGTTGATCGATATAAGCATGTGTGGGTCTCAGATCAAACCCTGAATTATTATTAACTTTTAAAGGCGGACCAATCAGGTGCGCCCGATGAGCCGGCATACGGTATAGGTGCGGTGCTCCCGCCAGGCACCACTACAAGCACGAATCGCTCGTCGCGCCTTTAAAAGTTAATAATAATTCAGGCCTTGATCTGAGACCCACACATGCTTATACCGATTAACTCAGAATTTCACCCCCAACCCCCCATTTCAGAGAACGCATTCAGTTCTGGGACACCCCGTATATGTGTGTGTGTGGGTTTGGTCATATGTGAAATACTTCTGTTTGATAAGACTGGGTCTAGATAAAGTTTTTGGTGGAGTGTTTACCGACACGTGGGGTAATGAGAGTCAGACATTCTTCTTTTCTTCGATCTTAAGAGGTAATGATAAAGGTCTTGTGTCAAATATTTTTTTCATGTGAGAGTTACGCAATAGCATTGTATTCTTGTCGCATGGTCTTGTCTACGATGTCGCAATTGTCGAAGTAAAAATCAATGTATACACGAGGTGGAGGAAGATTATTTCGAAGAACAAGATTTGTAACGCAATTTTTAAAATGATCCTAACATGGGGAAAATTTGTTGACCAATTGAGTTTTACGAGACGATTAGTTATTTTGTGACTTTTTCCTTGGGCGCACTTTTTGTGCCCTTTCATTCTTTTGTTTGTCAAGGGAGCTGATTTTTTCTACCCCCCTCCCCCTTCTTTCTCTATCACCTCGGTTTTGGGGGGCTACATCTACCTAGAGGGCTGAAAAAAATGGCCAAATTCCGATTTTTTTCTGAGAAACGGTTGGTGAAGAAGAAACGCATTTTTCGTAACACAAAGGCACATATATTGAGAGGCTTTAATGAAAAATCACAAAAAAAAATACAGAAAAACAACAAAAACATGGCCGCCGGCAGACAATGAAATACTTTTCGTGACGTTTGGAGGTGGACACTCTCCAGCTTAAACGGTCCATCAGAAATTTAAAAACCAAACGAGTTGTTCAAGTTATCAATAAATACGAATCGTTGACGATCGTCGATTTTTTGGTAATCATTTTTTTTTTACAAAGTTGCGACGAATTGATACTCGAGTATACGAAATCTATGAAAAAGTCGTCATTTTTACGAAACTATTGAAAAAATAAGATCAATTTTAGGAAAGTCAGATCGTCAAGGACCCCTAAATATTTCTTATCGTATCTCCTGTGTCTACTCTCCTCTCCTGTGTCTTCCTAAATCCACTACTGTGGATTTGGAAACAATCCATCGAGTACTTCTCGAAATGTCATGTCCACCGACTTTGAAAACAGTATCATCTGCCGGCGGCCATGTTTTGTTGTTTTTTTTGTATTTTTCATAGATTCTCAATGTATGTACCTATTTACTTTAAAAATTGCGTTGCTTTTCTACCAACCGTTTCCCAGACGAACAATTCGGAATGTGGCCACTTTTTCGGCTCTCTCGGTAGATGCAGCCCTAAGGGACGTCACGCCCTACACGCGCAATAAAACCTCTCTCTCTCTCTCTCGCTCGCTTTCTCATTTCCCGTATTCATCTCTCACTGCCCCTCTCTTTTATGCTCTATTGACTCAGGAAGTATCGAATCAATTGATCGTTTTCGTTAAAGCTCCCGTCCTATAGTTCGCTTCTCGGACGTCAACAGTTTTTGTATCATTATGTCACATACACACACTCTCTCTGTGCTCGTGACGGAACCGTTTTGGCCAAATATACACTGGGCAAACTTTTGGAAAACGAATAACCGAGATTAAACTCACCTCGACTTAAGGTAGTTCTGTAGTTTTGGTCAAATCTTAGGAATTGGCTGACATCTAAGTATGGTGTAGATATAACCTTCATGGACTGATGCCCAAAAATTCAATTTGATTTACCGTTTAGTTCATGAGGTAATTGCAAATGAATATGGGTATTTTCGTACGTGATCCTTATACCTAACACGTAAACCGATAGGAGTTTGCTCGCATTTCTCGATATAGGTTCTAAACGGATCTTAGGATTTCAAAATAAAAACACACGTGTACGCAGTACTATTGTTGGATTGATTTTAATAAAATGACAAACTTTGACGGTTTAGATTCGGAGATATCGACTTATGAAAAGTGGTAAGTTTATTCCACACCGAACTCGGGTCCAACCATCTGTAAAGGAATGGCAACAGTGTACGTTGTAGCCAGCTGATCGGCGCGTGGTCTGAGAACTCGAAGCGTGTTTTTTCCCCCGAATTCTAGTAATTCTGAGACGTATGTGAAATAAATTTAGTCCGCAAACAAATTTAATTTGTTCAATTTATGCGTCTATTTATGCATTTGTTTATCTTTGTCACAGCGAATGCAATTTAAACTGTCGGCATGTAAATCAACGATCCAACGTCCTTGGACAGCGAATTTTTGTTGCTGATCGTTGAGGTTATGGTTATTCTCATCGCGATTAGCCGCATTTGCTTGACACGTGGCTGCCACAGCTTTTAGTCTTTTAGCAAGCGCCTTTTTTCTTGTAAACTTTCCTTTGTATCGCATTTAGATTGACATTTTCACGGTTTTTAAATTTACAGTCCGACCTCCGAATAAGAAACCAAAAGCCCCCAAGGGGAAGAGTTTCTCTTATATATCGCATACCCCCCACCCGGCGCGCGCTCCGCGCTCTCTACCTTTGTCTGTCTCTCTCACTCTTTTCCGCATGCGATCGTCTCAACAAGAAACTCGCTCGAACGAGTTGCAACTTAGTATTAACATTGCCCATGCAAAAACGTTTTCGACTGCGCGTGGACATTTATGTAGCGAATTTTTGTTTCACGTTAATATACATACTATCGAATATTATTGTGTACTACTGTATCTGAATTACTATAAACTGTCATAAAATGACCGAAACTGTAAAGAAACGTAAGAGTACAAGAGACTGTAGTACATTTTATACGAAGTCAACAGATATATGTATCTTTTTAATGAATACAAAAAAATTATAATAAACTTGTAGATTTTTTGTTTCATTCACACACGCACACACACCTACTCACGCACGCATGCACACATCAATTTACACTACAAACGTTCACTTCTATTTTGCCCGAATAATCTCTTCCAGGCTGGGGGTGGAAAAGGAGAGCAAGAGTGGAGAGGGCACAGGCCAGATATACAAAAATGGCGATGGGACTCAGGAAAAACAGGCCAGAGTATATCTGGAAAATGGAGGCAGGGTGCAGAGGAATCGACATCATTATGGTAAAGCGCGCAGAGGATTACATCAGCAAAATCATGGAGATGGAGGAAGGAAGATGGCCGAGGAAGTCCCTAATGGAGGAGGCGAGGGGATGACGAACAACGACGGAAGCAAATGGGGCAAATAATTGAAGGCAGCAATGGAGCAAGCAGGAGAGGGGCAGATAGGGGAAACGATAAGAAGAGGGAACAAGGAAGAATGGAAAATTAAGACCAGGAGGACGGTAGAGACTCTGACGCAACAAGAAATACAGAGGATGTGGGGAAAAATTCAAAGGCCCAACTTCTGGAAGGATTATAAAGAAAGAAAAAGGTAGGTGGGAATGGAGGAATATTGGAACAAAGGAACAACGAGGGGGAAATTAGAGAGATATGGGCGAAAATGACGTGTGGAAGTGTGAGGAGAGAGGCAGAAAAAGGGCTCAGGGAGACAAGTTGCAGAGTATGCGGGAAAGCGGAGGAGACGCTGGCACACATCTGGGTATGCGAGGAGGCCAGAAGGCAGATAGATCAGCAGGCCCTAAAAAATGTTGAGGACTGGCACAAAGAGCAAAGAACGAAGCAAGAGGGAGGGTGGAGGAAGGCGCTAGAGGGAAAGGAGCTAGTAGAAGAGATGTGCGAAATAGTGAGGCAATTTGAAAGAATCGCGAGAAAGAAGGGTTTGACTGCGAAGAAATAAGTGCGAGATTATAATATATTTTTTCATTTTATTTTACTTAGCGCGGGCAGAACGGTAGAGATAAAGATTAAGAGTAGACGTAAGCAGGACTTGAAAGCTAGGAATAAGAAAACGTGTAAAGAAAGAAAGGAGATGTAAAAAACCCACAAAGGTGTACACGAAATAAAGAGATTAATACTACTACTTTCTCTCCCAGGTTGGTTTCTGAATCAGCGGTTCTGCGCACAAAATTCTCGAGCTCGGAGTTCGAGTCGAAGTGGGAGAAGCGCTCGAGTGGGAAACTGGGGAAAGTTTCTTATTGCCAGGTTTCTTATTCGGAGGTCGGACTATAAAATATTTCGCGAAAGACGGATTGTAGGAAGCTCAACGCTATGACTGCAGGAAAATGGCGCTGTTGCCACGATTACAGCTCCGCCCTCTATACGAGCATGAGACCTATCTATGCGTGAGGTGCGAATGTGTGGGACATATAGAGGGTACAAGCTCCGTCAAAAAATTTACAACCAACAGCATCGTATAGGCATTGGATGTTACGATATGCTTCGACCGAAACTTTTAGCTTATACGTGGGCCTAAAGAACTACCTTAAGCAGCAGATTAGTGTAAAAAGCAAATATAACAGTAGCGAAGAAAAGAACAAAAAACGTGATAGGATTATAGCCCTGAATCCCATCGAAAGACAATTTGACAAAACGCTGGAAAAGGAGATTATTATAAAAAAAATAATATTATAATCTTAAAAACTTATAATGTGTCTTAAGGTAGTACGAGCGCGCAATCTTGTTTTCTATAGATTGTGTTCAAATTTTAACCCGACATTGTTCATATCATTATGCATGTCTGAGGGAAATTTCAGAACAGTCGACTCTTTAGATTGGGAGATAATGGGTTTTAAAATTGCAACTTTTAACAGTGCAGAGTCTGCATTGAAATTTAGACAGAATAATTTTCCGTAAAAAAATATTTGTCCCCTATAATAAGAAGACATATGCCAACACCACAGAACAGTATCGTTCAATATTTCGAGAAAAAAATAATTATCGTGTTTCTAAAGTTAAAAGTGTTGTCAAAAACAAACATTTGCATCATAAATATTAATATTTTATATTGTTTATGTTATCTTCATTAACAAGAAAAAATTGTTGGTTCATTCATAACTAATTAAAAACTTTGTTCGATTAAAAATTACTTCCAAATAAAAATTTGTGTTGCAGTATTATTTTAATTATGCCGCGCAAATTCACGTCATTGGATACGTGGAACGATGCGGTGTTGCCATATGTCTTCTTATTATAGGGGACGAATATTTTTTACGGAAAATTATTCTGTCTAAATTTCAATGCAGACCCTGCGGTGTAAAAAGTTGCAATTTTAAAACCCATTATCTCCCAATCTAAATAGTCAACTGTTCTGAAATTTCACTCAAACATGTATAATGATATGAACAATGTCTGGTTAAAATTTGAACAAAATCTATACAAATCAAAATTGCGCGCTCGTACTACCTTAAAGAATTAAGCTACTGTAACGACCCTAGAATGAGGGTTATTTAAAAAAATTAATTTTGAAGGAATGACTCTGTTGATTGAAAAATCGTTTAGCCATTTATTTGTATGTATATTAACAAAGTTGTGTACCAAATTTCAATTAAACATATTAATAACTGAAGAAGTTATAAACAATCTTGTGATGATCCTTGCAACTTGATTTTCGCCATCGGGTTAATCTGAAAAATAAAAACATTTTTTTTCTCAAAATAGATAATATTGGCTTCAGATTTAACCCAGCTTTTCTTCTTATCGTGTTCCAATAATCGAAAAACAATGCTTTCATTTTTTGTCGATTTTTCCAGAAAAAATGACATCATTATGGTTAAAAAATAATGAAAAAAAATGTTTAAAAAACGTCGGTGAAGACTAAACTACTATTACTCTGAACAAGTGTACACATTTTCAAGTCAATCCGCTTATCAGATGTCGAGAAATCATGTACACACTTTTGAAAAACATAGTTTCGAGAAAAGCGCTTAAAAGTTTTACTAGCCGTTCCATCGTTATAACTATAAGTCTACCTTCAATCTGCGATTCCGGCACCATATGCTGGACGTTAATTTTTTATTTGAGCGTCAGCGACGAACGATATTTTGACATTTTAAAAGTTGCCTAACCCCCTAAATTTTCTTGAAAATATATATACACACACGCACACACAACACGTCATAAATAACGGAAAGACCCGAGATCGACCGCAGTTCGAACGAACCGCACGTCAACGTTTTTATACACTTTCGTATATTCAGGAAACCCCATCGGATGTCATGAATCCGGTCATCGAATTTCTTTGTTCGCCAATTCGGCCCCAACGTAGCTGTATCCGTCGACACATCGTATTTTCGTTTTCAATCACACTCGACATCATTCCGCAGATTGACGAGTAATACATACGGTACGCGGTTATACGAAACATTGGCGTGCACACATGTTCATTTTATTTTTCCTCGCGGTATCTTGTTTACTCCGAGGACAAATTCCGGGAACCGAGAATGTTTGCGCAACAACGAAGTTACGGGGGATCAAATAATGCGTAACTCGTCTGATCTCCTTTTACTCATCTCGTATTCGTTCATCGCGAGTATATTGACAATTCCAAGTATGATACGCTTGTTGCAATGTTTTCGCTGGATTTTTCCGATTCGGTTGAAATTTCATTCGTGCAGTATACATGTAAACTACTGGTGCAGAGCATTAACAAGTTTTTCGATTTTTTTATAGAAAAGTTACAGATTTCGGTGAAAAAAGAGGAAAGTTCGAGATTGTAAGGTAAATGGCCCAGTAGTCGTCACCTTAAGCAGATCGCATGACTTTGCAAATTTATATAGCTCAACTAGGAAAGTGAGCAAAAGTTATTTTAAGTCGTTCTTAATCAGTTTTTTATTACGAAAAAGAAGGTCGTTGTGAAATTCCCGTGCCTAGTACAGTTTTCGAGAAAATATTTCGTAAAGGTTGTAAGATGCTATTGTACGAGTCATCGTCATGCCACCATGACAGTTGGTCTGGTAATCGCCATGGCAACGTCCCACTAATCGTTACATGCTTTCAAACTGCTTTGAGGCCTTAGATATCTTTGAAACAAAAAATATTTTTTTTTTTATTGATTTCAATTATGTATAAACATGTCGAAAATAATATGCAAAAGTTATTTTAGGTGGACATTTTTTTAAGACATGTAGAAAAATGGTTTTAAAACTTTAAACGCGTTTTTCATGAAGAAATGTTTTCAAAATCGGGCGGACTCGTAGGTCCTGCATTTTTTGACTGATTGACTTGAAATTTCAACTATAACTTCTTAGATACATTTTATAGCGAAGTACACACGATTTTTACTGTCGTTTAACAATTGCGATTTTTGAAAACAAATAAAGGCCGTTGTTTCAGTTAACAATGTAACTTTCTTAAAAATCGGGCTAGATGTACAAAAATAAATATTTTACAATAATCGTGTGTACTTCGGTAATAAAACTCATGTAGATTACGGGGAAAAGAAAATTCTTCTGAGTGCACATGTGCGACTGGAACGAGTCCGCTCGTTGGAGGTACCTACAGATATGTGAAGCAAACCCTCTAAACCTCGTTTTGATTGCTTTATAAGTATTTTTAAAAATCCTAAAAAGCCTTGTTTTCCGACCAACCAAAGGTAAATAAGGCCTTAACTTATTATGTAAAGGTTCGAAGGACTATGTTGACTCGATTATGACTGCATATAGAACGGCAGAATAATTTTTACGCACTCTGTCACAAACTTTATGATTTTTATTAAAACATTTGACAAAGAGTTTGAAACATAAATTTCTCTTCCATGGAACTTTATTAATTTAAAAAATAAAACAAATTATTGCCTATTACGTCAGAATTGTAATTTTTATTTATTTGTAGTCATTATAAACAACTATTTTTTCATGAAATAACTTTTAATATTATTTCGATCGAGTGCTGTTCACCTGTGTTCGAGACATACCCAGTTATCGACATGGTCACGACCCAGTAATCGACAACATTTATTTATATGTATATCTTTTTACTATAGCGAATATGTGTATGACGATTACTGGTCTGTGGATCCTTCAGACAATGCTAATTACGGACCCAATATTTCTTTTCTGATTTTCTATAAACTAATATTCGATTCGTAAGACTCTTTTTTCCTAACATTGTCCCGGTTATCGACAGCCGTGGCGATTAATCGGCAGAGTGTTTATGTTGCTGAACCGGTAATCGGCATATATGAAAATTCGTTGAAATTAACATAAAACTATAATTATCTATGCTGAACGCAAAACTAAAATCCTTGTTAATTACGTGAAGGAAACCTTACTTCACGCAAGTCCACAAGCATTCTCAAATCACCCGAAATGTGACATGGTTGACGTTAACCTCCTAATGAAGGATTCGGCCGAAATGACAGCTAGACATCGTAGCGAAATATATTTAATTTGATTATTATTTTATACGTATACTTACGGGTGTGAAAATGTAATACAACATAGTAAATACCTCCTGAAATCTAATATACCACAGATCTGCATGAAGGACTGATTTTTATCTTAAAATACTTATTTAATGCACAAACATGACGATCACTCGAACGCTGACGGCCACTGGGTCGATTACCTTATGTGGAAAATGAAAAAACAAACTTCGTTATGGCTTGTGAATAATTTTGGCTATTTTTTTCGGATCGGTAGAAAAACGACCAATTTTTATAACTTTGCCACATCTGTTCGTCTGTCACAGCCCGACAGTTTCTAATGTAAGTTCTAGACCTCTAGGGGAGTTGCGCTTAAAATGACATACTTTTTCTCTTGCGATAAATATTTCCATGCATGACGTTGTATGGATGTAAAGTTAAGCGTTTATTTATAAAGGTTTATAATGAAATAAATTCAGTTTCAGGACATTAAGGCGATATTGCCGTCTAGAAGCTGTTTTTTAAGTAATTTTTAGGAATTAATTTTGCAAAAACTATCAAACCTACAGTGTCGGGGTTTTTGACGCATATTAAGATATGTTTCAACTAGCAACACAAATTTTTATGAAATACTTTATTGAAATCTATACAGGTTATGCGTTATTATGCAGGTCGTGGTGTGAGACGCTCGTCTGAAACAGCAGAACATTTTTTTAAAATCTATATGAAAGTAGTTATCGTCTGAACTAGAACTAAGTAAGTACGACATTTTTTATCGGAATCGCAGCTGTTTGAACATTAAGGTTTTATTTTCCCGGATTATTGTCATCTAAAACATGAGAGCGAGGCTAAAATATTGAAGCTATCGGTATCATTCTAGTTCAGACTATAGATGAAGGTTCCCTCAAAATGTGTGCAAAACCCGAAATCAATCGGTCTAATAGTTTTCGAGAAAAACGTGCGCCTGACTTCAAAAATTTCGTTTCGAGAAAAACGCGTTTAAAGTTTCCCATACATTTAGCACTGATATGGCTGTCCTCACGGTGGATAATAACTGATTTGAGTAACTAACCCTTAATCAACGATACGGGGACCATCCGACCCCCTTCCACAGCTTCAAAAAAAAATATTTAGCCGCACTCGCTTCTCTTCTGGCGGTCCGCGTCTCTTTAGATGCGGCAGAGGCCCGTCTGTTAGACCGTTGTATACGCTCGTTGTCTCTACACTCCGCGGGATAAAATGGGACTCTCGGTAGATATACATACATACATATGTGTATTGTAACGAGAATAAATTGGACGCCCCCGCCCGGTGCGCGGAGTCGAGAAGTCCCTCCGGCTCGGGGCCGACACCGAGACCACGACGAGCTTCCATGGGGTCCCCTGAAGGAGAAAATTACCGATTGTTAATTCCCCCCATCGTTTTTCTTTTCTTTGTGTAATTTTGGCGGCCTCCCGCGATCGAGAGAGAGAGGACGAGGTTTGGGAGACGGTCGCGCCATCGGAAGCGACTGCGGCGAGGGCGTCAAGCTGTGGCGGAGAGAGGGACACCGGACACCGGACATAACGAAACGTCGCGCGGATTGCGAATGCGCCCGAATTCGTCCACGCAATAGAAGACGGCGAACGCATACCCGCTCACCTCCCGCCCGTCTCCTTATCCGTCGTAGGCCCACCGTCGCGTCCGATCGGGTCATGTAGCGAATCGTCCGCGCACGATCTGGCTCGGGATCGTTGAGAATAATTTATATTCGCGCGCGCTAGTCCCGTGGCACGACACCGGAACACGCGCGCCCGCCCTCCATACGGGAGATCACGTGGCCCGCGTGAGAGAGGGCCGGCCCGTTGGCGCGCGTGCCGGAGAGAATAGCTTCCTGCGAGGTGTCGAGCCGGACGGACGTGGACGATCAGAAATACGCGGTCCAGCCAAAATCTCCGGGTGAGCCAAGCCGCGCTTCCTCGTGTCAGCTCGGTGGCTGTAGACCGTAGATTCGATCCTCGATCTCGGTGCCGTCGCGGCCGCGGCCTTTTCGCGTTATTATGGGGAATTCCAGTGGGAGGATCGTGCCAGCGCATCCCGCCGTAGGATTCGCGTCGTGGTCGCGCGCGGGAAGTCTCAATTGTCGCGTCGGGCAAGTCCCCGAAAATCGTTGTTATTGTTGTCGCGTATTTGTGTGAAAGTGCTTAGAGTGAGTCGGATTCCCGTCGACGATCCTCCGAATCCGCGGCTGGACCTGAGGGGGCTCAGAGACGGAAATAATTGTTCGCGCAGGTGGAGAATCTCTGATCGGAGAGTTGGCCTCCCGCCATTCAGCGGGACGCGAGCTCGAACCCGTGTAGAGCCTCGACCGTTTGGCCCGGTATAGCGGGTGTCTCTGTCCCCTGTCGGATCGTCCCGGTTCTGCCGCTGAGGACGGTTGTCGATACGGGAATCGAAAGAGTGAGTGTGGCGACCGGGAGAGATTTTGTCGCGTTACAGGATAAATTCTAGCTCGGCCGGGTAACCGAGTAGCGGGGGCCCGGTTTTATTTGGAATCTTTAAGGCCGTTAGGCGCGAGTGAGGAGAGGCCGAGACGAGCTCGCGGTAAAGTGTAAGTGAGTGTAGGTCCCGGTCGCGTGTGCGAGTGTGAATATCCGTTCTAGTCTTTTGTCGCGTGTCCCGTCTCGGGAATCGTTTAATTGTCGGGTGAATTATGTTGTTAAAATTGAAATAGAGAATCGCAAGACTAAATTTGAACTCGAGTCGGGTTAAATCATTTTCTTTTCCCCAGTGTCAGTGTTTGTGTAACGCACCCCCCCCCCCCCCCCCTCTACCATTTTCCCCAGGCTGCGGCAAAGCCGGGTATTCCCGTTCTCCCTCCCTCCATCCTGACGAGCCGATTTTCGGCTGGCGCCCTATAACAAAAATAAATCGTCGGGAAGGACGAGGACGGGATTTTGTGGCCTCGCGGATATCCTAATATACTTCTCCCGTTTCCCCTCGAAAAATTGGTCACAGTATATAAAAGCTCTGAGCTGGCTAATTTTTTTCATCGATCTCTTAAACTTCTAAATCTAAGTTTCAACTATGTATGTGTGATTGTGTGTGTATATGGGTGTTTCTCTACTTAATGGAAAGTCGCCCATACAAAGTTGTCCCATCCATGTTTTTTCTTAAAAATAAAAAAACAAAGTATGTATAACGGAAGACAGTAATAAATTAAACATATATGAATAAAAAGCTGACGAGTTTTCTCTTTATTTTGCAACTTATGGACGATTTTATGAAAATTCGTGACAGGAGACTTTTCAAATGAAGAAAAAAAACGTCTTGTTTATCGAATTTATCCAAACGAATGTCTTTATTTTTGTTAAAACTTTAACATAGCTTATTGCGTATAACCAATGACTAAATCAAATAAAAAACAAATGCTGAGTTATCGATGGTTTTCTTGATCTCTTGTTATCCTTGATTGATTATTAAGCATTCCAGCATAACTGGATTTAAATTTATGCAAATAAACTTTTTACCTTTAAAACGTGTGCATTATTGAACCTCTCCCTTAAAAAATAACACGATCAGTCTTGTCATAATATTCACGAAGAAATGTTAACTGCTTCATACCAAACAAACATTATCGTATTCTATTAAATATAATCACAATCAAATCACAATCAACATCTGGTTACTTATACTTTTAATAGTATTTAATTAAATAATTGTCATTGTAGTTTAAATCGAAGTCAGTCGTATCGTTGTTTTTTTACATTAACAATCAGTCTGTAGGAAAATATTTGGTTGACGAATTGTAGAACTTCACAAGTTAGTTTTAATTAATATAATCCTCCCGGCTGGTCAGGATACTCTTGTCCATTGATCAGTTAATCGGTTTAACAAATATAGAAAAGTCTTTAGGATGGTTGTCGCGACTGGTGACTTCGAGGTCTGGAGACGGAATGCCCCTTCGTTGTCCATTTCTAGGCGCCTCGCCTAGGACCCTTGGGCCTTCGTCCCTTGTCTTCTCCCTTAGCTCCGGAATAAACAGCCCTGGCGTTTATGACCCACTCAAGAGTCTCGTAACCCGATCTCCGACCGAGTCCCGTCGACGCAAAACGAAGAGGAACGAAAAACTTTTCCCACATTCGGCCTTCCTGCAATTGAGCCGCCCTCGGCTCACCGTCGTAGACACACTTAAACGTCGACAACGTTGCTGTACGGGACAAAAGAATAAAGTCGCCACGACCACATGTACCCCAAATTAGAAAGATTTCATAGCGTCCAATTTTTGGATGGGTCTTCCTCGGGATGCAATCGCAACTCTTCTCAAGCGCAGTGATCAGCTCCGCTCGAGAAAGCCAACCGCACCACGACTATTACCCCTCTGGATAGGTTTTTAAGGTAGGGAAACCAAGACCGCACCAGGACTTTACCCCACAGGATCTCACCTGAAACACTCCAATGCCACGTGCCTTTCGTGCGAATCAATCTCGCCTAACTTCAAAGGTGATTCTCATGCCGAACTATCATGCATAGTTCACTTTTCCGTTTTTTTTCTTTTTTTTTGCATTTGGAGTGTATTGATAGAAGAATCCCCATATCCTGCAGGTGCCTGGATGTTGGTCTAACGTGATCGCGGGCAACACCAGGCTCCAATTAGCACATCTACCCGATCACGTGAGGCATTGTGCGAAGCGCTGGCTCACGACCATGGTCAGAACCTCCGCCGAGGGAACTCCATTACACGAACCTGACCACCAAGGTTTCGCTTAGCATGCTGAGTACTCGACTTGGTACCGGTCAAATTCTTGCCTTGCCCGGATCCTCCTTATACATAAGCTCTTGACCGGTAAGCCATGGCTAGGACAGTCCGGACTCGCGGCATGTGTTAGTTGAGCATGCAACAGGATAGTAGACAGAACAGTAAGGCTTAAAGAGAGAACATCATACCATTCAATTTTTAATGTCCGATAGTATAGAGTATGCAAGCGGAGAGGTTGTCACAGTAGAAAAACGCAAATTCAAGTTGTCAAATAACACTGACCAACTGGCACACGTGGTGACATCAAGTTACCCATCAGATTTCATATCCAATTCCCTGGGTTTACCAATAACAACCACAATCGGTTACAAACCGTCTTCTACTGTGACAGGAAGAATGAAGAAAATAGCGTTTCCCAGGCTCCCATCCCGCGCACTCTGGCCAGGAGTCGACGGTGAGACATGCCGGGTACATAGCTAAACAGACAAATGGCGTCTCCCAGGCTCCCATCCCGCGCACTCTGGCCAAGAGGCGACGGTGAGACTGTCGGGTACAGAGCCAACCGGAAAAATTGCGTCTCCCAGGCTCCCATCCCGCGCACTATGCCCAAGAGGCGACGGTGAGACTGCCGGGTACATAGCCAACCGGAAAAATTGCGTCTCCCAGGCTCCCATCCCGCGCACTATGCCCAAGAGGCGACGGTGAGACTGCCGGGTACATAGCCAACCAGAAAAATTGCGTCTCCCAGGCTCCCATCCCGCGCACTCGATCCAAGAGACGACGGTGAGACTGCCGGGTACATAGCCAACCAGAAAAATTGCGTCTCCCAGGCTCCCATCCCGCGCACTCGATCCAAGAGACGACGGTGAGACATGCCGGGTACATAGCCAACCAGTGGGTGATTGCCGTTGTCCCCAACCGGGCAATACCGATAGCTCTTTTATCCCGGACGTATCTGCCTACAGGCCGGATAGTTGCGGCGCACTGTTACAGTCTCGTCAAAGGAAATCCAGCGTCCTCGATGGCAAGACCATGGTGACCCATTTCAGAAGGCCGTCAACAGGGACGAAGCTCCTTTGACCTTTCGCAATCCAAAGCGCACGCAGGTCTTCGACCTCGTACCGATCATTCGGCAGGACAGCAGCGATTTTGAACGGCCCCTTGAACTCGGCCATCAACTTCCTGCTCTGCCTCGTAGCGACAGGATACGTGGCCACCATAACGTCGTCTCCGTTTGAATACTGCGGAGCTTGGACGTCCGCATGTCGAACGCCGTCACCTGGCGCTGTTGTCCTTCATCTGGCGAACGCTTAGCTTCCTTCAGCAGTTCCCTCAGATCAATTCAATTGAAAGTCTACTGGATCCGTCCGAGTAACGCTGCAACTGCACTGCTGCGAGGCTTGTACCCAAGCAACAGCGGTGCCCGATTCCCTGCGTCGTTCGGTTTGTGGAGGAATTGATTCCACCCTGCGTCTTCTTCCAGAAGTCCTCCCACGTGTCCTCTGGCGCCCAGCACCAGTGGCTGCCAGGGACCTCAGGACAGTGCGATTTATGCGCTCACATTGGTCATTTGCCCGTGCCGTCGTCGTCACATTGAGGACATGTTTGATCCCATACTCCTTACAGAACGCAGCGAAACGATGCACGGTGAAACAGCTCCCTCTGTCGCTCACAATCAGCGTTGGGACCCCAAACAACGCAAATAACCGGTCGTGAGTGTTGATGACCCGTTTCGTTTTTGTGTCTCGTACGGGTTCGAGTACGCAGAACTTCGTGAACCCGTCTACTATCGTTAGTATCCGCGCGTTTTTACGTTTGCTCCGTACAAACTGACCCACGTGGTCCAGGTGCAATGTATAAAATGGAATAGAGACCTCTTCAATGGGGTGTAGTAGACCCGGTTTACGACCAGATGAGGATTTATAGTATAGACAGTCAAGGCAAGCATGTACGTATTTAGTTATGAATTTACGCATCCCTGCAAACCAATTGTTTTCTCGGACTTTCTCTAGGGTTCCTTCCACAGAAAAACTTCCCTCGTCGTCATGACACATCTTTACGATATTGAAACGTGACGCACGTGGCACCAGCCACTTATTACTCGTTTCGGTTCTCTGAAACACTACGCCACCCTTGAGATCGTACTTGTCGAAGTATTGTTTCCTGTCAGGCTGAACGTCTCCAGATTTTTAAATTTTACGCATTACGTCTATATTTGGGTCCTGCATTTGAGCAACCTTTATCCATTCAACGTGCATTATGTCTACGAGCAGACACTCCACGGGGTTTCGACTCAAGTAGTCGACATGTGCGGCTTGTGCCCCGGCCTATGCACGATTTCAAAGCCAAAGTTCTGCATATGCACTCACCACCTAGCTACGCGTGGTTGTATATCCTTTTTTGTGGCGTCGCTCTTACCGCGCTGCAGGCCGTCACCACGGTGAGCTTGATGCCTAATAAATATACCCGAAAGGTCTTCAGAGCATCGACTATGGCTAACGTCTCTAAGTCGTACGAATGGAACTTTTGTTCTTCGGCTAAAGTCTCACGGCTATAGTACACTGCCACCCTTTTTCTGTCTTTTTTTTATATAAGCATTGCCCCGAATCCTATTGGGCTGACTCTGTATGCAATTCTGTCGTTAGGCTAGGGTCGTAAATGGCTAAGACGGGCCTGTTGGAAAGTATGTGTTTTATGGTGTCCACATCTTCCGACTGCTTTGCGCCCCACCACCAAGGGGCGTATTTACGTAGAAAATTCGTGAGAGGTACACTACCTTACTAACGTAATCTTCATAAATCTATAGGAATAAACAGCAAGTTACGAAAACTGATGCTCCTGTTTTAGATTTCTGGGATAAGGAACTTCCAATATCGCTTCTACTCTGAGAGACTTGGATTGAAACCCTACTCCCCAATCTCACTACTGAGATATTGAATCTACGGCTGTAGGAATGTATCATTAGAGAAATTCAATGTAGATTTTTTTGTTAAGATTTCTAAAACTAATTTTAAGGCCTTGAGGCGGTTTTCTGCGGCCGATATAAGAATAAAAATATCGCTCACGTAGAGCGGAGCTTGACCCAATCGTGGATCACCTGTACCTCTCTCTATAACTCTCCGAGATGCGGACGGTAAAGTTGGAAGTTCGAAAGACGTACATAATAATTCTCATAATTCTCATCAGGCGTAACGAAAACGATTTTATCTATAGATTCTGGAATTGAAATTTTGGGAAAACCCAGCGTTAGATAGAACGAATTAAACGTCCTGTCCCCCCAATTGATCAATCTAATCTACGATCGATGGGAAAGGACATTTATCCCGCATTATGATTTTTTTATTCGGTACTCGAAAATCTATGCACGTACGCAACTTGCCATTCTTTTTCTTTTCCGACTAGAACGACCTAGCTTGCATGAGGCGGTTGGTCTTGCGGATGATATTAATTATTGGCTTCTAAATCTAGTACGGTCCTTTTCACTCCTTCGCGCTCTCGAAATGACATATGGTAGGGTCGGCAATACACCGGCCCTTCTTTCTACAGTTCGATTTTCATTTCTACGTCATTAGCTCTCGCGAGGCCTCGGGCTTGCGGCAGTTTTCTCTCTCGTGACCCCTCTGGCCGCAAGAGTAGCAACGGCCCTTCGCCTCCCGTTGTCTTTTCCTCGCTGACCTTCGTTGGCAACAGCATGCCCCCCTTTGTTCTAGACGTTGTCGGGGAAACAACTCTTAAATAATGGTTAAATTCGGCAATTGTTTTATATCGAGATGCTAGAACTGTTTTGCGGATATTCTCGTCGTGTATTTCCCAAGCTACAAAATCGACAATCTATTCATCTTGGAGTCCTAATTTGAGACGGTTCAGTTTGCCCATTTTAACGAAACAATACGACTGCAAGTCGTCACTGGGTTTGCTAGAATATTCTACTGCTGCCTTTAGCAAGTAACCGAAACCCTTTTCCTCTGGAAATTGTCTTACGAGAGCACGCTTGAACGCCTCCCACGACAAATGCGCGTCTTGCAACCCATCATACCAAATCGTTGCGTTTCCCCGTAAACTACACACCGCCAAATAGAGTTTGGTCTTATCGTCCCAATCATACAATATGATACACGTGTTGACATTTTCTAGCCAGTCGGCAGCAGTTAAAGTTCTCTTTCTGATGGGTCGAACTCGGATAAGACCTTCTCATTTACGAAATGATTCGATGGCCGCGAACTGGATTTTACGATACCTGCGAGGACGTCGGTGAGTTTGGCAAAGTCCAAGTCACGGCGGTTACGTGTGGAGCTCCTGTGCGGACTGATGCCGTGGGCACGTAGTGAGCTAAGGCTTGTTCGCGACCCGGATCGTTGACGCTCCGTTGATGTATCGGAGTCACTGGACACTTCGCGCTTTCGCGACCTTCGGTCCTTATCGTTTCCGTGTCCTTCAGTTTGCTCTGCCCACTGTCCCGACGACATCTTGCTTTTTTTTTTTTTTAAACGTTGGTCCACACTTGTCCACACACAATTTTTGTTTCTCACTGACTCACTTAGTTTATCCACGACACACGCAAGGTATGAATTAGAGTCTACGATACGGCAGTCAGTATTATTCTTAATAAAGGATGAGCTGAGTGTATCCCACTTCTGATATGTAGGAAAATATTTGGTTGACGAATTGTAGAACTTCACAAGTTAGTTTTAATTAATATAATCCTCCCGGCTGGTCAGGATACTCTTCTACATTGATCAGTTAATCGGTTTAACAAATATAGAAAAGTCTTTAGGATGGTTGTCGCGACTGGTGACTTCGAGGTCTGGAGACGGAATGCCCCTTCGTTGTCCATTTCTAGGCGCCTCGCCTAGGACCCTTGGGCCTTCGTCCCTTGTCTTCTCCCTTAGCTCCGGAATAAACAGCCCTGGCGTTTATGACCCACTCAAGAGTCTCGTAACCCGATCTCCGACCGAGTCCCGTCGACGCAAAACGAAGAGGAACGAAAAACTTTTCCCACACAGTCCTAATTTATCTCTCATAGACCGATGCAGGTAACTTGAAGTAATAAGATATTCTTTTCCCTTTTAGGGTTCGATCTGAATTTGGTAATTTTTGCAATTTTTGGTTGAATGTGTGGCCCTTATTGTCACAAATATTCAGAAAATTTAAGTTTTATACGCCATCCTCATTGTTTATCTGATTAATTACACCGATATACCTACATTCCTTATTTTTGTACAGGAAACTTAAGCGATCATCACAGTGTATCGGGTCGAAAAATATCTGATTTTTTTTCGATGGTTAAAATACGCTAAGCAGTCTGATTTGTTTAATGTCAAATTAAAGCAAATCAAAGCAGTCATGAAGAACAGAAAATAAATTTGTAAAAGTTTATTTTTATTTTTTTCACATTTTTTCAACGATTGAAACTATCTTCGAAAAAAGGACTCATCGCGGTGTCCATGGTTGTGACTGTAAATATTATCTGAAACAAAATTTGTAAAAAAGTTATTATTCAGTATGAAAGCCACCATCTTGCTGTGGAGTTTCTTTTAAATAAAAATTTACAAAATGGTGACGGTTTGAAAAATAGTATCGAATTAAGCCTATGTTTCGACAGTTTGTCGTTAAAAAATACGAAGATTAACAAAAAAACTTCCATAGCAAGATAAAGAATGCATGGAGAATGTTGTGTCAAAATTTGAGACAGATAGATGGAAGAGTCCCTGTAAATATCATCAACGCCTTGTTGTGCCTTTCCTTCGTACTCCACCGTTCCGAAATTGAAATGCTGGCATTCGTCATCTCAAAAGTCATCATTACCTAAAAGGAACAGCATACCGTCAGTCCCGGAAGTTAAAAGATAGCTAATACCTGACCATGCTCGAAAATAAAATAGTCCCCTGGAGCATAAAACAGTCTCCTGTGTCATAAAATGACAGGGGACTGTTATTTTTGCAAAAAAGCTATCTAAAGCTAAATCATTTGAAATCTGTCTAGAATCAAGAGTCATACGTGTTACCTCATCAAATAAATAAATGATGGATGAATTGATTTTAATTTAATCACATAAAATAGTTTAAAAACTATTCACCAGGAGACTGTTTAATCAAGCGACTCTGTCACGTCGCTCAGCCATAAAGGCAGCGCTCACACGCAATAATATAGCGTTAGCTAGCTTAACTCGGCACTTGGACGAACGTTACACCGTTAGCGGTTCGTTTATCGCAATAAATGATGTCTACTAAACGAAATACGAATTGGGCGCGATTTTGAAGTTAGACCAGGGGACTGTTTTGAAATTTTTAGGACAACATTCGAGTGATCATTTTTCATATTGAAAAAGTATTTAAAATTACGGTCGTATTTCATAAAGACTATTCTAGTTAAACCTATGACGACGAAATCTTTATCGCTGCGTACGGGAGAGTCGCGGGCGAAGTTGGGCGATTCCTTATCGCCTAGACCTAGACAAAGGCGAGATCAAGGGATCGACTGTTGCTTGGCTGCACGTCATCATCGGACGAGATGACGACGTGCAACATCGGAAGCATTCGAACGCCAGATCTCGACGACGACAGAAGCATTTCCTTTAAAGGTCCACCTCATGGGCATAAATATAAAATAGTTCAACGAACCATTATTTGGACATTATTGTATCGAACTTTCATACTACGTGAAGTAAACATTTTTGGGCTTCGTCCGAGAAGGCGGTTATCGGAAACGGGCTCACGCAGTACGAGACCGTAAACAGTTGAGAGGCACTGGATGACGTCTTTCGTAGACGACAAAGGACCAGATGAAGGCCCTGCAAGGGGTTCGGCGTTCTTGAGAGCAGTCCATACGGAACCGTTAACAAGAACGCATGGTTGAGCTGCAAATCGTATATGGGCGCTTCATTGTTACGCGTCAAAGATATTAAGAGACTTTATATAAGATTACCATACTGTACGAGTCCATTGGGCATTACATTAACAAAAATATAACCTTAGTAAGGAAATCTTACTACATACGTCTTCTATATACCTTACGCTTCATGCGAAATAAATATTGTTAAAAATCTTTACTACGACAAATCAAAAGTGGGATACACTCGCGCTTTTCAACATCGCGAGTTATACCGAATATTCAGGGACACTTAGTGCCTGTAGTGGATAATCCATCTCGATTCGTGAAAAAGAAACTTTCGGCTGGTTACCACGAAAATGGGCCGCACCAAATCTGGTGAGACGAGCGACAGACGGGATCGGACGAAGGCCAAACGAAGGAACAAGGAACGCTCGACGGACAAAGGGACATCGGGGAGACGTGACTCGAAGCGATCTCACGGAAGTCCGGAGAGCCCAACGAGGGCTAAGAAAACGAGCTCGGATCCAGGACGCAGTGTCTCGTCTGCGAAATCTACTGTGGGTGACACAAACTTTGCCTAGCTCGCGGAGGTACTATCAGGTATCGTTAAAATGAACACTCAGAAGTCAGGCAGCAACTTCATAAACGATAAATTCCTACCTGAACTTGATCCATCGAAAAAAAATTTGTCAGCGACGGATTGGTTGGACAAATTGAATACAAGTGCTGTATTGTATGGATGGGATGAAGAGACCAAACTTTACTTAGCGGTGTGCAAGCTTCGAGACAACGCGAAAATCTGGTATAACGAATTGCATGAGTCACAACTATCGTGGCCGGTATTTTCGCATGCTATTGTAAAACAATTCCCCGATGAACGTAGTTTTGGGAAATTAATGGAAGGAGCAGTTTTATACAAAAGTAAATCTGGTCTAAGCTTTCAAACATGTTGCCTAAAAAAAGTAGGAAAGTTGAATAAGCTTAGACTCGACTTATCAGAAGACAAGGTTGTTGATTTCGTGACATGCGGAATCCACGACGACGGAATTCGCACTACCGCCTTAGCATATCGTTATAAAACCCTTCACGAATTAAACGAACGCTTGAATATTTTCCGAGAACAAGATAATAGTAAGGTCAAAGAATCCAGAAGGCCAGGAAATTTGAATGTCCTTAAGGAAAAGGAAAGTACTTGCTACCAGTGTGGCAAGAAGGGCCATAAAAAAGATGCCCCGAAAAGGAAAATATCCCAGCAACGAAAGCAAGCGAGAACCAAAGTTCGAATGAAAAAAAGGTCGGTGAGCCCATGAGTGGGGTCTATAACAGGGCCGGTCACACACAGAGCCAGTGCTACCGTAGACGCGTAAAAAAGGAGGGGGCAAAGACCCAATGACCAAGCCGTTCCAGGGGTACCTTAGAAGACCGCGAACTTAATAGACTCGAAAATGACGTTCGGTACCCAACGACCGATACTAAGGTCATGACTAAACTAGTAGCGCTCTTAAACAAATACCGCTCGAGTATCGCATTGAACATGGGGGAATTGGGCAAGGCTAAGGGTACAACAATGGAAATCAGATTACTAGATGAAGAACCAGTGCATTATCGACCGCGAAGACTGTCGTATGCGGAACGTGAAAACGTCAAAGAGATTATTGGGGAACTGGAGGTTAACGGTATTATTCGGTAAAGTAGTTCGCCGTATGCGAGTCTCATTTTACTTGTATCGAAGAAAAACGGGAAAACTCGCATGTGCGTTGATTATCGCGCAGTTACCAAAAAACGACACCTGACCCACGCCCCTTACCGCACATTGATGACAAAATAGATCGATTGTCAGGCAAAAAGTTCTTTATATCTCTGGATCTCAAGTCAGGGTTTTATCAAATTTCCATGGACGAAGAGTCGATCGAAATTACTGCACTCGTGACTCCGGATGATCATTATGAATTTCTGCGCGTACCTTTCGGTCTCAAAAATTTGCCCTCGGTCTTTCAGAGAGCTATCAACCGGGCTCTGGGGGAAATTGAAATTTTCCATTGCTCTAGTGTATGCGGACGAGATCCTCATACCGGCATCGAGCATTGATGAGTCGTTTCAAAACCTTGAACTCGTTATGGAGGCCCACAAGAGATATCATTACACGCTAAACGTGACCAAGTGTAAATTTATCGAAAAGACCATCGATTATCTAGACAGAGAAATATCAGCAGAAGGGGTATGGCCGGGTAAATACAAAATCGAAGCGCTACTGAACGCGGCAGAACCGACGAATCTAAAAGAACTCCGGTCGTTCCTCGGTCTTGCCAACTATTTTAGGAAATTTATTTAGGCCTTTGCCGGGATAGTCGCCTCATTGACGAATTTACTTCGTAAAGGCATTGAATTCAAGTAGGGGGAAGACCTGTCGGACGCGGTAAACAAGATCAAGAAATTGTTTACGAACAGACCAATTCCACCATAGCCATCTAGACCGTCTATGACCCTAAGCTTGAAATCGGTGTGCGTATAGATGTTAGCTCTATCGGATTAGGGGAAATATTGATACGAAAGAATGACAACGAAAAATGGGTCGTCTCGTACTACAGTCGTAAAACCTCCACGGGAGAACGAAAGTACGATTCCTATGACCTAGAGACGCTTGCAGTGGTCGAAGCCATCAAGACGTATCAAGTTTATTTATTAGGGATAAAATTCACCGTAGTTACCGATTGCACAGCGGTCCGCGTGACAGCCATAAAAAACGACACATCCAACCCCGAGTCGCTAGATGGTAGGTTTAACTGCAGAACTGCGATTTTGACATCATATATCGACCAGGGGCCCAAGGGGCACATGTCGGCTATTTTAGTCGTAACCCGGTCGACCGTATACTTATAAACGTAACTGACAAATGGATCAAGGTATCTCAGATGCGAGACTCTGATATTGAGACCGCACGTAAAATACTTGAGACTGAGATAGTTTAACCCGATACGAAGCAATACTTTGAAAGATTTGACTTAAAGGGCGGAGTAGCTTTCCAACAAACGAATACGGAGAACAAGTATGTAGTACCACGTGCGTCACGCTTTAACATCGTCAGGATGTGTCATGATGACCAAGGACATTTTGCATTAGCAAAAAAAAACCCTTGAGAAAGTCAAGGAACACTACTGGTTCAAGGGAATGCGGAGATCCGTTTCTAAATATGTTAAAGCATGTCTGAATTGTTTGTATTACAAATCTATATCTGGGCGTGAGCCGGGCTTATACACCCTATAGAAAAGGTCGCTATCTTATTCCATGCTATACACATTGATCACGTGGGCCCGTTGGTAAAGAGTAAACGTAAAAGCGCTCACATATTGAACGTGTTAGACGGCTCCACGAGGTTCTGTATTGTTAAACCTGTGTGAAATACGAATACTAAGTGCATAATGGCACAAGGTTTATAAAGGCACTTGAGTAGTTGTTTGCAATTTTTTAGTGCCCACCAAAATCATTGCAAATTGAGTGGCTCATTTTGCCGCCCACTGTTTCGCCATGTATTGTCAGGAATATGTTATCAAGCACATGTTGAATAATCTTGCAACTCCACGAGCAAACGGACAGGTCGAACGTGCAGATGTGACGGTTCAAAGTTCACCAGGCGCAAATAGCCCTAGTGCACTAGAGGTTGCACGGTGATGCTGCGTTAATTGCGTCAGTATAAGAGATATTCGACCAGGTGGACCTGCGGGAGCTGCTCAAAGAAACCCAGCGTGCTATTCACAGAAACGAGCAAATCAAATGCACGGTTTGATGCACACAGGTTCAAGCCACCGCAATATGCGGTGGGGTTTTATCATCATGATAGCGATTATCTGGCGACTACAGGATAAAGTAAACAATAGATAGCAAGCTGAAGGTCCTTCAAGGGTCACTGCGGTACCCCCCGGCGTGATCACAATGACGTTGAAGACCAGAGGGAATTTAAGAAAGCTTGAGGTAAAATAAGACCGTGGTTGCGGTGGGCGGTATGCGTAGATGGATTACGTTTGACGCCTTGAATTGATATCACGCGAGATACCGTTTATTACTAATCTGTTCTTGTCCTCTCAGGGTTCTGAAGCTAAGTCGATGTACTTTCGAGAGCTTCAAACCTGATACGAGTTGCAAGTTTCCGATGGGGCACGATTAAAAGTCAGCTCAGGTGACTAGTAATGCAATCGGTGGGCGCGATGACAGAGAGCTTTCCTGAGGCATCGACGGTGGAGGCATTGACTATCTGGGGTTTGATAAAGTACGATGTCAAACTTGGTATCGTGGATCTATTGGGCAGCCCGATGACGGTTCTGCTTGGATCTTACAAGGTTATGCCTTGGGCCGTAGTCAGAGGTACTCTGGCGCGATCATTGGTCAGGGTCGTGTGGATGGAGTCCTCGTGGCGAGGTTGGGACCAATATTACAACGGCCTGATAGAGGAGAGTTTTCCTGAGGCACCGACAGCGCAGGCATTCCCCAGCTGGAGTCTGATGGCGACGACTTACTGGGTGTCGAGGACCTATTGGACAGCACGATGACGGTGCTACTTGGATATTACAAGGTTATACCTTGGGTCGCAGTCAGAGGTACTCTGCACGATCCTTGGTCAGGGCCGTGTGAAAGGAGTCCTCGGGGCGAGGCTGGGACCATTTGGCCAAGTCAATTGAAATCTGGCACGATTCTTGGTCAGGGTCGTGTGGATGGAGTCCTTTGGCGGAGGCTGGGACCATTTGGCCAAGTCAATTGAACTCTGGCACGATCCTTGGTCAAGGTCGTGTGGTTGGAGTCATTTGGCGGAGGCCGGGACCATGAGCAGTCGGGGTCGGGACGAGCTTCTCGCCGAGAGGGCGACTGAGCCATTATGGGGCACACGAGTTATGGGGCACCTGGCAAGGCTGGCGACCAGTTGCGAGCTCGATTTCAAAATAATGAAGTGCACCTCCCATCCACTAAACCCCATCCTTGCGCACAAAGTAGCCATTGTGACATGGTCCGTGCATCCAGATGAACTTGATCACTTCATCAATGGACGGCAGGAATGGTGCTGCAAAGCCTACTGACTTCGAAGTATATGCTCGGTATACTGATGTCTAACGAATGAAACGCGCAATTGACATTTCAGGATGAACGCTGGACTCCTCCGGGGAAACCGTTGGACAAGCCGAGGGTGGCTTGGTGGTCAGGAAGGCCGAATGACGACGAAATCTTTGTCGCTGCGTACGGAAGAGTCGCGGGCGAAGTTGGGCGATTCCTTTTCGCCTAGACCTAGACAAAGGCGAGAACAAGGGATCGACTATTGCTTGGCTGCACGTCATCATCGGACGAGATGACGACGTGCAACATCGGAGGCATTCGAACGCCAGATCTCGACGACGACAGAAGCATTTCCTTTAAAGGTCCACCTCATGGGCATAAATATAAAATAGTTCACCGAACCGTTATTCGGACATTATTGTATCGAACTTTCATACTACGTCTTCTATATACCTTAAGCTTCGTGCGAAATAAATATTGTTAAAAATCTTTACTACGACAACTTTGAATGTTAGAATTAGGCAATATTAATACTAAAAGTAAATATTAGCCGTGAACCTTGTCATTCTGGAAATGGGATACGACAGGGGACCATGTTTTTGGTATTTGAAAGACATTTACATGAATATTAAGATATTGCGTCATTATGTGCGTTACGGCGTACCAAGAATAGATAAAGAACTATCGTTTTAGACAGATACAACTCAGTAATAATAATTTTAAATGCATGAAATTTGAACACACACAAACACACACACACACACACGCACGAACGCGCGCGCGCGTGTGGGTGTGTGTGTGTGTGTGTATGTAAGGCTGGTAAAAAAAGTCTTGTGACACAAACGACACCTTTTCTAAATAAACGTAACATTTTCTTAAGGGGTCTTCTTACTTTAGACCCGAAAAAAGGCTATTTGCATGAATTTTTTTGATAGGTTTCTCTAATAGATATTGATATAAAAGTTGTTACACTTAATAAATACACTTCGGAAATGCATTGAACATTTTTTCAAATGTATTTATGTAACCCAAACAAACGTTAAACGCGTTTTTCTCGAAACAACGTTTTTCGACAGCTTGTTGATAAAATCTTCATAACTACTGAACCGATCCTTATGAAATTTTAAACACATATTCTTTACAATTATAGCTATAGCGCATTTCAAATATTTTTTTAAGTTTGATATTTTCTACATTTTTTGGCAAAAACGGTGAAGAAAAACACGTTTTTTTTTGTTTTTTCGAAAAATGTCCGCCATTTTGTTATTTTTGCATATATGAAAAATCGTATGATATGCGCCATAGCCATTAACAAACTGAATCCAAAGCCGTTTGATTTTTTTGTTTCGGATGATCCATCTCCCAGGTTTCATCAACAGCGCAGACCTACGATTTTTTTAGGACATTTTTTAGCTACCATTTTCGTCTGTAAATAGTGACTTAAATAAATAAATTAAAATTGTTTAATGTATTTCGAAAGTGTATTTATTAAGTGTAACAACTTTTACATCATGTTATATAATATAAACCTATTTTTAAAAATCATGAAAATTGAATTGTCTTGAATTGAAAAACTCTTCAAGGGTATTTCAAACATAAGTTTGATTATCAAATTGTTTATCACGTAAATCGTTTTTCGAAGCCCGAAATAAATTATAATCTGACGGGGCTAATTCCGTCGAGTATGGTGGATGTGGTAGTACTCCCCATTCAAATTCTGAAATCGTTTTTTGCGTCATTTTAGCTGTTATGTGGGGCCGAGCATTGTCGTGAAGAAGACGAAATTGTCGACGTTTACGACGTTTTTTAAAAATAATTTCAGACAGTTTCTGCAATTGTGTAGAGTATATTTCGGCATTTATTGTCGTGCTAGGCAGAAGAAGCTCATAATACAACAGGCCCTCGAAATCCCACCAACTACGTTTTGTCGTGAAAAACTGTTTTCCTGCCGGACCTAGGTTTGTCTTCAAAGGATATATCGCTAGACCCGAAACGTTCAAACCAACGGGATACTGTTGAATGATGAACTACGTCACTGTCAAACACACTGCCCATATTAGTCGCAGCAGATCTTGCAGAACGTCCTTGTAGAAATTCGTAACAGGGGATGACTCGAAGTGTTCTTCGGTCCATATTTACTGATACTGTCTGATCGCAACGAACGAGCGCCTTATTTACCCTTTGGCATGGAAGTTCCAAGAACAAATATAAATAAAAAATAAAAATATATGTTCATATATTTTTTCGTTGATATAAATCGTTACGTCTCATGGCTTGCGTACGCGACCAAGCGATCAACGTACAAAGAAAGTTGTCTAGCATTAAGTATCGATATTTCACGGCTTGCATATCGTAAATAACATTGTGGCCGAGCTCTCAACGTTCCTATAAAAATTGTATAAGACTAAATTTTATTGCGCTTCGCCTTCGGCGTGAGTCCGATGTCCAAAACACGTGAAACACTGCAGACTGGGTGTCAGATTACCGTGTGGGAATACAGAATCATCGACGGGTCCCACGGATGCATTCTTAGAAATGCAGTCCCATAGACCCATACCCCACTATCGCTATCCGACAAATATCTGCCCTGCGTAGCACGAGACTGTCGACCTATAGGACAGAATTGTATAGTTGCTGTTACGAAGAGGTTCTCTCCCTCTCAACTCTTACTATTAGCTGCTATGCTAGTGATACTTCGTACAGTACCTACAGGATAATACGCGCAAGTTTCGTTAAGAACTCGTTATAGTGCAACTAAAGCGTTTGCTGCAACGTTTACATCGTCGCATTAACAAACCGATACAAGTGTTATCCGTATCCGAGTAAAATCAACGTCAATGTATCCGATAATTGTACGTGTTATTATATCAGTGACATGATATACTCGTGATCTTCTCCTTTGTTTAAACTTAAAGACACCTTGTCCCAATTCCTGGCGAGCTCTGATTCTTCACCCGTTTCGCATCACACTCACCAAGGTTCGTCCTCTTTCTCTGAAGACGTCGACTGTTTGTTACAAGCGGAGTCCCAAGGAAAGAGACCTTTGATCAACATTTCGGCAAGCATAAAAATACACGTGAAACTCGTCTCATTTTCAATATTGGTTCTGATTCTGATATAGAGGAAAGACCGAAGGGGTCTTCTCACTTTAGACGTTAAAAAACAGGCTTTTTTCATTAATTTTTTTGATAGTTTTATATTGTAGATATTGAGATAAAAGTTGTTACACTTAATAAATACACTTTCGAGATACATTTTTTCAAATTGTATTTATTCAAGTCACTATTTATAGACGAAAATGATAGTCAAAAAAATATCTTAAAAAAATTGTACGGCTGCGCTGTTGATGAAATCTCGGAGATGGATCAACCGAAACAAAAAATCGAACGGTTTTAGATTCAGTATGTTAAGGGGTTATATACAGTTAAAATTTTCGAAAAATCAATTTTTTATATTTTATTTTCGTAATGTACATATATTTAAGTACACACACAGAAAATTTCTTGTCAATCCGGCGAATATCCTCGAAGTTACATGCACATTTGTAATGACGTGTCAGAGCGTTCGAAAGTGCTTTTGAAACTTTCAACGCGTTTATCTCAAAACTGTGTTGTTAAAGTCGGTGAGCAAGATTTCTCAGAAACGGCTGAACTGATCATTCTCAAATTTCAACACAATCTTTCCAAGTATATTTTTTAGTAATTAATCGAAGGTTTTTTCTCACCGAAAAATATTTTCCATTTTATAAACAATTTAAGCGCTAGGCCATTGGAGAAATTTAATTTTTTCAAATTTTTTTTTTTTTTCTTAAAACATGCCTTAATATCTTAAAAATGACATACTCAAAGGATTAAGGTGGGAAAAATGTCTGAATACTTCCATTTTGAACTTGGACGCAACCCCTCTCAGTTCGACGCAATCCGTACCGAAAACTTTAAACGCGTTTTTCTCGAAACTACATTTTTCAAGTCGGCCGGACTCATAACTCGAACAAATCTTGATCGATTAACTCAAAATTTTAACTGTATATTCATAATTACATTCTGCATAGAAGTACGGAGGGTTTTCTCCATATATTACATCATTTTTTTTATTTAATTTTCAGACGATGTTTTCTGAGAAAATTGAACTTTTATTTCAAAAACGCGCTATTTTTGCAAAAATCGATATATCAAAAAAATCCTACGTACATCTGTAGCTATTCACATGTATAATCGAAAAAAAATCCATTCACTGTAAATTAAAAATTGCAGGTGCCGTTGGTCCGGCCAGACGCCTATGAAAAGAAGGCTTCGTCGACGAAAAGCTGTGCAGCCGCCATTTTGATTCATATTACTTTGAAAAAAAATACTTCATACAGTTTATGATATGTACAATGAAGGACCTTTTTCAGAATTTGTATTTATTCCATTGTCCCGCTAAAAAAATTCCCAAAATATACTTATTTTTCTTCGCTACAGTGGCCTTACCTCTTAAGGCCTAAATTTTTGTCAAAAATCGATTTTTTTAGAAGCCGCCATTTTGTCAAACATGATTATTTTGCTTATTCCTTCGATCAATTACAAGATATCCATTATATTAACGAAATATTTTTGGTTTTTTTATTTTAGATTATCCAGTCCAGAGATATCGTACTCACCGCAAATGGCCTTTTTTTAGAGGTGCTTCCGGAGATCAACTTTCAAAATAATTATTTTACAAATAAAGGATGTTAAAATACAGTTGAAAGTTACCATAATATATGTACAAATTTTTATGTTAATAGATTCAAAGGTCTTCTCAAGAAAAATTCTTGAAAAATCGATCTTTTTGGGCTAAGGGGTTATATACTTACTGTATATAACCCCTTAATGGCTATAGCGCATATCAAACGATTTTTTATATGTGCAAAAATAACAAAATGGCGGACATTTTTCGAAAAAAAAAAACAAAAAAAACGTGTTTTTTTCGCCGTTTTTGGCAAAAAAATAGTAAATATCAAAATTTAAAAAAATCCTTGATATGCGCTATAGCTATAGTTGAAAAGAATATGTGGTTAAATTTCATAAGGGTCGCTTCAGTAGTTTCGAAGATTTGATCAACAAGCCGTCGAAAAACGTTGTTTCGAGAAAAACGCGTTTAAAATTACATACGTTATTCATAAGTTATACATACATACATATCTTTAAATGTATTTCGAAAGTGTATTTATTAAGTGTAACAACTTTTATATTAATATCTATAATATAAACCTATACAAAAATTCATGAAAATAGCTTTCTTTTAGCCTCTAAAGTGAGAAGACCCCTTAATACAGCCCTGGAAAGGCTTCACCAACAAACTTAACCTGGCGATTCGAAAACCATAGGTTCTTTATAAAGACGAGTTATCTTGTGATGTATATTTTGGACAAGGACAGAGTTAATAACGAACGCTAGTTGGGTTCGAGTCATCGAGCCATTTTGCGTAACAACATTCTAACAATTTCTACTCTCGAACGTTCTCGAATGTTCTCGAACTGCTTTGCTAGGAAAAATATTTGACCGAGCACTTTAGTGTCGCAAGACTTTCTTACCAACCTAACATATTGTTGAAACTTTGTTCTTATGACTGTGCGGTCGAAAAATCACGGCAAGTGTAACCACACACCGAAAACAAATCATTGATCCAATATCATTGGTGTAGGTGAATGAAATTTCGTTGATTCAATTGTAAAATTGTTGGTGTAAATAATCGGATTTATTGGTCCAAACAAAACGCTATTGACTTTAATAACGTGATAATATTGAAAGTTTTTTTTTTCATTCAAGGATATATTGTTAGCTGAGAACAATATATTATTGAAACTATCTAAAAAACGATCTATCATTTTTCTGCAACGAACAAAAACAGCGTTTCAATTCATAACATGAATATTGTTGATTCGAGTACACAAAAAAGATTGAATTTCGCTCGTTTGATTCAGATAAAATTTCTATTGAGTAAATATGTTATTTTTTTTTTTTCACCATATCCGATATTGATTTTCAAGTACATTCTTCGTTAAAATATTAATATTTCATTTTGATTGAAAAATATTAAGCAAATGTCTGAATTGGTTAAAAAATTATGCGAAAATAAAATTTGTTCCTTGCGCATTTGGTTGAAAAAATTCAACCAAATCATGGCCGAGTTCCATCGAAATTATAGGTGTGAGGAAACCCGTAGTTCTTGGAGTAATCGCTAGAAGCCGTACGCGCGCTCGTTTCTCGTCAGCGTAACGCGAGCCGAAAATTTACTTAAACGCCGGAGAAATTCTAAAGAGTATCGCTTCTTGGCCTGTGGCTAAGACCAAAGTGTATATCTGTTCTTATCAGTTGAATATCTGATATTCTCTCCATGGATATTCCATTGGATATCTGATATTCTCTCCATTATTATCGTGGATGATGTGTTCATCATCCAATGTTCATGTTTTATTTAAGATTTAAAACGAATCGAAAAACTTACGTGCATGGCATATTTGTTTCGTTGTAATAAAGAAATAATTCATTCTATTGATTATATTTTTGTACGAAATAAAAAATGTTGTAGCAACCGCTAAATTATTTCATCCATACATCTACGACGGGTTGTATATAGAATGATTCCAATATAATATAATTTTATTTGAAGGATAATGTAAATATTCAGAGGACAGAAGAGATTTTCAAATAAAATAATATGTTATTTGAATCAGTCACGTTTTCCAATATTTTATAGGATTGTAACAATCTCATATATCGGTGGTACTCCGCTATCAGACATTTATTTGAATCAACCAATATATTTTTTTTATCCAATTGGTTTTTTTCTCAGTGCACATTTCGCCGGCCGTTCATACATATTGGTCGAGTGTATAATCGAATATACGTGAATTTGACCGGTATCGACCTCAAAACTCATTCTGCATTAATGTCGCAAACTCGCATACGTGTTTATCAAATGGTATTTAGCAAATACGCCGAGGTTGAATTTGAAACGTGTGTCCGAATATTTATGCAAATTTGTGTTAAAGTGCCGAATGTTGCCCGGCGAAAAAAAATATATATCAAAACAACAGGCTGAGAGCCGTCGCTATTCTCACGTGTCGCTTGCTTATCGTCGCTTATGCCCCTCGTATTCCCGGCATCCAGCGTCAACGTGACAACACTGCTAATATCACGTTCCAGACTCAGAGATTTCAGCTGTTAATAAATTGCGCGAAAACAACAATATATAACAGCGCAGGTCTGTGAAATTGATAAGCGAACTTGCGCAGAGGTGTCGTAACTGTTGTCACATGTGTATATGAGTATAGTGTCGAGCGAAGCGTCATCACCGTCGAGAATTGAGCGCGGTTTTTTTTGCTATTCACATGCAGTGACCACCGCGCGATTAGTCCTCGAAAAACTTTCCATTGAATTTTAAAGCTGACGCCCCCGAGCCTTCGCGACGCGGCTCTCTTGTTCGAGATCGAGATTTTTCTTGTCTACTAAGGGGGGAAGACCATTTAGAAAGTAAAAAATTAGAGTTTTTTCGTGATTTTTTTTCCATGTAAAGAGTATTCATGGACACTTGTGACTGTGTGTGTTTTTTATTTGATATTTTACGTATGCAAAAATATTTTATTATTTTTCTTTTAACGCAAATTGCCAGTTGTGCACATGGATGTTCAGAGTAAGTCGCTCCAGAAGTTTCCACACTGCTGGAGTTCTCTCTCGCGCTGTAATTGTCTGAAACATGAAAAATCATAATGATTCTTAAAGGTAACACCCATACGCTGTCGGTGAAGTAGGATTTTGGAAATGTATGCAAAATTCACGAAATGACAGCTTAAGAAAGTCAATTTTGTGATTCTTCATGAAATTCTCGCTATATTTAAGGGCAAAAGTACGTTTTATTTTTGAAACTAAGATATTATTTAGGTTTACCGACAAGCTGGTGGTATAAGGATGATGTGTGATAAATTTCATCAAAATCGGTTAAGGGGAGGTACCTGAGTAAACGGCGAGCAAAATAGGTAAACTTCGGGAATTTTTTATTTCAAAAACTAATGTTTTGAGTGAATCCGAGTTTTTTATTGGAAAATATGTACATTGAGGTATGTTTAGGAATTTTTAAAAATAAATTCGTTGACTGGAAGCGATTCAAACGCGATTATCTCGAAACATAATTTTCCAAATCGGTACCCGATGTATCTCGAAAACGGCGTGTGCGATTTTGTCCAAATTTGGATACATTCTTCGATAGTTTTTCTCGTTCGCCACGTAGGGGTTTTCCATTTGATTGGACTGTTGCTTTTTTATGCAATGTGTATGCAATCCAAAATCGTCGGAAATTGCGAACGCAAAACGAATGTTAAATTAAAACGGTTGTAATTCCATCAAACATGAAAATTTAAAAAAAAAATCCGACGTGGCGAACGAGAAAAACTATCGAAGAATATTATATCCAAATTTGGACAAAATCGGACAAGCCGTTTTCGAGATTCATCTGGCACTAACTTTGAAAACTATGTTTCGAGACAATCGCGTTTGAATAGCTTCGAGTCGACGAATTTATTTTTAAAAATTCCTACACATACCTCAATGCACATAGTTTCCAATAAAACAAACCCGGATCCAATCGAAACATTAGTTTTTGAGATAAATATTTCCGAAGTTTACCTGTTTTTCTCGCCGTTTACTCAGGTACCTGCCCTTAAATAGTTTTTGAGTAATCACTCTAGCAGTTGGGAAAAATACAGTTTTGAGAAAAACGCGCTCAAAGTTTCAACAAGGGAAAACTCAATGATTTTAATGGCTTACCGGCTAATCCGCGATTCCAGCGCTATACAGGATTCCTTCGGCATCCTCGTAAAACCGATTTCCCTGCTGCTGCTCTACGGGCTTTCAGACCCGAAATTCAATGGACCGACAGGTCAACAGGAGAATCCCACTCACTTCATCAGAGCTCGCACTAAAAAGTTTTTTGGCACTCGTACTATGCCCTCCGTTATTTTCCGTATTACGATTAATATGTTGGGTTCCAAAAAAATTCTCGTCCGTGAAAGTCCCATAAGTGTTGCATGAAAACCTTTTGGGCACGCGGACATTTTCAAAATCACTAAGTTCACAACTGGCCCAAGGTGAATTATAAAGTACCTGCGACGCTCTACATCGACAACGATGGGCCCTACCGCGTACGACTACAAAACATAAAAGATCGGAGCAAGACAAAATATAGAAGGGCGCATACGCCACCGTCCTCGGCAGCAAACGGCGTCTACGTGGCACGTACGCTCCTGGAGTTTTTCCGCGAAAACTCAGGCAATTCTTGGAATTTCGCTTCAAATATTGGACACGATATTCTTATGACATTTAACTATCGATTTATGCAGAGAAAAATATATATTTTTTTCAAATTGGAAACTGGTCTTCCCCGCTTTAAGACATTAGGCTACTCTGACGACCCGAACATCAGGGTTATTATAAAAAATTTAATTCGAAGCAATAAGTAAGAAGAATGATAAATGGTTTGGGCTTTTATTTGTATGTACATTAAGGCAGGATATACATTGAGACAGGAAAAAAAGCAATATTGAGGGATTTTTTAAACCAAGAAATAATTATTCTACAATTATGAAACTTTCGGTTTACCTTAATAGTATATTTAAGTAGGCAAAGGATTTTTTTTTTAATTAATCATATTGGCGGAGCTGTGGCGGAGTGTTACAGCAACGTCGCCGCGGGAGTTGCGAATCGGCGTGCAGTCTAGCTTCCTGTAGACTTTGATTTGCAAAAAAGTTCAAACATTTTTTCAGTTAGAACATGTATAGTTAATTAAAATGAAGAAAATGCAAATTTAAAAAAATGGCACACTTTTGCAAAAAAATAAACATTACTGTAAAATGTGGATTAAAAAAGTAGTTTTTTTCATCAATTTTTCAAAAACAATTCCCGTCAAGTAGAAGGTACCAATATTATCAATGTTTCCACCAAGTTTCAACTTAATCGGCTTAATAGTGTTTGAGTAATCCTGCACGCCAATTTCGATAATGCAGTTTTGAGAAAAACGCATTTGAAGTTCACGCCCGCTCCGAATCCGAGCGTTGAGGCACATCGTTGACGGGCTGTAACGTTTGAAGTTTTTCGAATTTCGCTTTGAAACTTTGGGAAAATATTCTACATATATAGTCCTATCGTTCGAAGAAAAAAAACAATTAATTTTTTGATCGTTATAAGTGTCCTGCCTCAATAAAGTTGTGTACCAAATTTCATAAAAAAATTTAAGCATTGAAGAAGTTATAAACAATCTCGTGAAGGACCTTTGAACGTGAGAGCTTCACGGTATACTTGACTTTGCCCAGCCCGTTGATCCGAACCAAAAAAACGAGGTTTTTTCTCAAAATAGATGATATTGGCTGTGACTTGACCAAGCTTTTTTATCGTGTTTCAATCATCAAACAAATATGTTGAATTTTCTAATCGTTGTTTTGACGAAAAATGACATCATTATTACTAATAACTAATGAATAAAAAATTTTAATAGAAAAACGTCGGTCAGTCTAAACTACTATAACACTGAATGAGTGTACCAAATTTCAAATCAATCCGTTCATTAGATGTCAGGAAATCGTGTGCACCGTTCTTAAAAACATAGTTTCGAGAAGAACGCGTTTAACGGACTACATCTAACTAGGTGGGTTGAAAACTTGCATTATCCAAAAATATTTTTTTTCCTAGTATCACCTTCTAGCCATAGTCCCTGAAAATTTCGTGGAAATATTCCTAAAATTGAATGAGCTACAGCTTCTAACAGTCGGCCGAGCGAGCGGTAGCCGCACCATACTTCAAACTTGAAGGAGGAATATACGATTACAACGATCGAGAAATCGATTTCTTTTTTTTTTCTTTAAACGACAGAACTATATATGTATAATATTTTCCCAAAGTTTCAAAGAGAAATTCGACAAACTTCAAACGCTACAATCCGTTAACGCTGCACGGAGAAAACAGGGGCCTTGAAGTTTAGAATTAATACTATGCTTCTAAAAAAAATATCATTAAATTTAAAAAAGTATTGAATGGAAGATAAAAATTGTAATTATGGGATAGTAATAATGAAGAAATTTAAATTTTAACCTACGATATGGCACGTAAACTGATACAAATAATACATTTAATTCGGCATATTGTGATTTTTTGTAGTATTCAAGAAATAATTTGCCCACGTGATTGGAACAATTAGTTTCCAGTATTCTACAAAAAGTACGGTATAAAGAGTCACATTTTACTCATAACTTCGTAATATTTTTCGCTATACGCCGAGTATTTATGCTATGCGTATAGTGAATTCTATACATACACGAAGATTCATGCTATAATTATAGTAAAATCCATATGAAAATATAGCATATAGGACTCGCGCCTATGCAAGAATAGTTTCAAATGTAATATGCACGCCTTATTTTTACTATACAGCATATAGGACTCGCGCCTATGCGAGAATAGTTTCAAATGTAATATGCACGCATCATTTTTACTATACGGTGTGAGAACCATTTTTACACTTCTATAACGACACGTCTTGGAATTTCGAACTAGCAGTAAACTGCTATACTTTTCTAGCACTAAATATTAGAATTCTGGCAACCAGTGTTAGAATTTGAGGCCGTATTTTTCTCCGTGTTTGCTTCACCGCTCGAAATCGCAGCGGGCGTAAACTTCAAACGCGTTTTTTTCCGAAACTGCACTTTCGAAATTGGCGAAATTACTCAAAAACTGTTGGGCCGATTGAGTTGAAACTTGGTAAAAGTATTGATGATATTGCTACCTTCTACTTGACGACAATTGTAGTTGTAGTTAATTGTAGTTAATTTTACAGAAATTTTGCCTGACATGTTAATTTTTTTCATGCGTGCCCTTCACTTAAATTTGTATTTTCTTTATTTTTATTACTGTCAAATAGAAACTATACGTGTTCTAACTGAAATGAATTTTGATTTTTTTCCAAATCAAAGTTTACGGGATGCTAGACTGCACGCCGATTCGCAACTCCCGCGACAACCTTGCTGTAACACTCTGCCACAGCCCCGCCGTTTGATCATAAATGAATTAAAAAAAATGTTGTGTATACTTAAATATACTATTAAGGTATACCTATAATTTGATAAATATAGAATGACTATGATTTTAGTTTTAAGGCTTTCACGGCTCTTTATGTAATGAGAAGAGTTTGTGGCTTCCGGATGGAGGCCGTGTTGAGGATCAGCGTTGTGCCGACGTTTCGCAAACGTTACAGTCTGCATCATCAGGGCTGAGAGCTCCGATACTGAAGCTCTCGTGTCTCAGGTATTCCTTATATAGTTGCAGTCATCGTTCTGGATCGCTGCACCAGCCAATCAGATGTTTTAATTGATCAGCTGGTCAATTAAAAAACCGGGAGGACGGTGTGCCAAATAGGATTGACGTGATATCCTCCATCTCTGTTTAGATTGTCCGGATGTTTTCGGATTTCCAAGCCTTCTCGGTGTTTCCTGGAAAAATAGCTGTTTGATGGGGCCAGGCTTTGGGCTTTGTCGAACTGGATGGCATGACCAGTCTCCATCCAATGTTCGGCCAGCGCTGATTGTGTAATCAAACCCTCCACCTGGTTCCGATATGTCGATGACACCTTCGTCATTTGGAGTCACGGCAAAGAAAACCTCAATCATTTCTTAACCTTCCTCAACTCCCAGCACCCCAATATTCAATTCACCATGGAGATAGAACAGGAAAATCAAATTCCTTTTCTGGATGTACTGGTTCAACGGAAAAGCGATGGCACTTTGGGCCATAAAGTTTACCGGAAGCCAACGCATACGGATAGATACCTCCATGCTACGTCCCACCACCACCCTTCCCAAAAACAGTCGGTCATAAGCTCTCTGGTCTACAGAGCTCTAGCGATCTCCGAACCAGACTCCTTGGAGGTTGAACTAGAACACCTACGAAAAGCTTTAGGAGACAATGGCTACAAGCCAGGCAACATCGAAAGAACGATCAAAAATCTAAAAAGAAAAATAGCTGATCCGAAAACGGTTACAGCACCTGATAGGGAGAATGAAGGACAAATAACCGTAACAACTTCCCTTCCATACCTTCAGGGCATAACCGATCGCATAGGGAGGGTCCTTGGAAAACATAACGTGCGAGTCATCTTCAAACCTCAGAAGAAACTAGCACAAGTGATTCCGAGTGCAAAAGACCAAAGACCACCATTAAGTGCACCAGGAGTATACAAGATACCCTGCTCATGCGGTAAAGTGTACATAGGAGAAACCGGGAGGAAGATCAGTACACGGATCAAAGAACATCAACGGTGTATCAAATATGGCCATATTACACAATCAGCGCTGGCCGAACATTGGATGGAGACTGGTCATGCCATCCAGTTCGACAAAGCCCAAAGCCTGGCCCCATCAAACAGCTATTTTTCCAGGAAACACCGAGAAGGCTTGGAAATCCGAAAACATCCGGACAATCTAAACAGAGATGGAGGATATCACGTCAATCCTATTTGGCACACCGTCCTCCCGGTTTTTTAATTGACCAGCTGATCAATTAAAACATCTGATTGGCTGGTGCAGCGATCCAGAACGATGACTGCAACTATATAAGGAATACCTGAGACACGAGAGCTTCAGTATCGGAGCTCTCAGCCCTGATGATGCAGACTGTAACGTTTGCGAAACGTCGGCACAACGCTGATCCTCAACACGGCCTCCATCCGGAAGCCACAAACTCTTCTCATAGAATGACTATGTCTTAGTTAAAAAGTTTGATGATTTTTTTGTTTCAGACAATTACAGCGCGAGGGAGAACTCCAACAGTGCGGACACTTTTTGAGCAACTTCCTCTGAACATCGATGTACACGACTGGCAATGTGCATTAAAAAAATGATAACAAAATATTTTTGCATACTTAAAATATGAAATAAAAAACACAAAAAGTTACAAATTTTCATCAGTATTCTTTTCGTGGAAAAAAATCAAGAAAAAAATCATTTTTCACCTTCTGAGTAATCTTCCCCCTTAAATGCGTTTTTCTCAAAACACTGTTTTCAAAGTCAATGGACATGATATCACGAGAACTACTTGATGGATTATTTTCAAATTTACAGGAGATACGATGAGAAACATTTAAAGGTCGTTTACGATCTCACTTTTTTTAAATCGATTTTCTTTTTTAATAGTTACGTAAAAATGACGACTTTTTTTCATAGATTTTATATGCTCGAGATTCAGTTCGTCGCCTCGTTGTTAAAAAAAATGATTCAAAAAATCGTCGATCGTCGACGACTCGTACTTATTATTGACTTGAATAACCCGTTTCGTGTGTGAATTTCAGATGGACCGTTTAAGCTGGAGAGTGTCCACCGCCAAACGTAGCGAAAAAAATGTCATCGCTTGCCCGCCGCCATGTTTTTGTTGTTTTTTTGTATTCTTTTAAGATTCTCAATCATTTACCTATCTGCTTAAAAAAAATGCGTTTTTTTCACCAATTGTTTCCCAGAAATGAAAATTCGGAATTTGGCCATTTTTTCGGGCCTCTAGGTAGACGTAGCCCCTTAAAGTTTACTAGCAGTTCTATCATTAAAAGCACTAGTGTACCTTCAACTATCGATTCCTGCATCATATGCTGGACCTTCCTCTTTAATTCCAGTTGCCTCAAGCGACGAATGAGCGTTCGTAATTTCAACAGTAGCCTAACCCCTTAAGAGGGAATGATACCTCATCGCGGTCGGTATGGTAGAACAATTATAGATTCCCAAAAATCTCGAAAACAGCTCTTCAGATCCCGTCGAAACTTTGCCAAACGACGTCAAATAGATAGACGAACAGCTGTCTTCCCCTCAAATTTTCTGAAGTTGAGAAAAAAAATGTAGATTGGCTTATCATAAGCCAATCTAGTTCTACCATATCGACCGCGATGAGGTATCATTCCCTCTTAAACGCCGCGTGACTCTTCCTAGCCTGCGCGATCCGCTCGTTTATTTTTGCAGCGTAACATCGCGATGAAATCAAATTGAAATTCAAGTTCACGCATTGGGTACGAAGCGGCGACGATTCTACGAAAACACTCGCTAGACCTAATAAATGAAGGCTCGGTATCAGGCTATTTCGTAAGCGTGGCAACGGGCGAATTTAATGAATGAGGTTCTTCATGAGAAGAAAAGTGAAAGCCAAATCTACCTATTCGAAATGTACCCGTGTATTTCGACAAGCGTTAAAGGGTTAGGCCACAGTAACGGGTATAAAATCAAGTGCGAATTGAACAATTTTTTTTTCGAATGAAAAAGTGATTCACTCATAAAATTGATTACCCATCTACTTAGTATGCATATCAAGCTGTTAGAAAATATATATATTTTTTTTCGATGTACAAAATAGCAGACTACTCGAAATTTCTCGAAACAGCTTTTTTCCAATTGGCGTGACAAATAACTTCAACAATTTTCACTCGATTTACTTCAAATTTAAAAGTTATGTTCCTAATTGCATTCCGCAGAGAAGTACGTACGGAATTTCTGATTAATCGAAAACTTTTCATTTTATGAGCAGTTTATGAGCAGTTGTAACGAAATTTTTCACTGAAAATTCATTTCTTAAGTTCAAATACCTACAACTTTTGAATAAAACAATATTTTTTAAAATTCCGTACGTACTTCTCTAAGTATTCTAATATATTGGCGAGAATTTTTGTTTTTTGTTCTAGATAAAAAATTGCGGATGCTAAATGTCACGCCGTGGAACGCTTAAAAAAAGATAACAAAAGAAAATATTAGTAGTCGGCCATTTTGTACATCGAAAAAAAAAATTCTAACCGCTTGATATTCACACTAAATAGATGTGTAATTAATTTTATGAGGCAATCACTTTTTCCTACGAAAAAAAATGTTAAATTCGCACATGATTTTATACTCGTTACTGTGGCCTAACCCCGTAACAATACCTCTCATAAACATTGCCACAATCATTACCAAATGCAAAACAAAATCATCGTCGAAGGCGAGCAGCGAACGATCTCGAAGGTTCGCGACGATAAGACGCATGGAAGTCATACTTTCTCTGGTTATACGAGAGAATGATTCACTCATTTTTTCAGCGCTAAAGCAAATATACGTTGTGACAAATTGTCACGGCGCTAGTCGCTTCGTAATCGTGTTTTTTCGTGCCCGTCAATGCTCGATCTATCACGTTGGAAAAACATATATCGCCTAGTGACAAGAGGCGAATAAAAATTGACACTCCCAGCTCGAGTTTGGATGGACGCATGCAATACCGTGATGCACAGCTGATCCGTAACCCCTTCCAGGCGCGTGGTACGCGCCGGCGACGCTAGGTGGCAGGACCAAGGCGAGCGACCACAAGAGAGGCGCTGACACCCGAGGCGTCAGTGCGCCGCTGCTGCTCGTTGGGGTACTTATTGTATTCGCTACGCCCGCGGCACGAGTGCATTTCGGCCAAACAAAAAGCCCTCACGGAAAATCGTGCACGACAACCAATGCGTGTCTAATAGTGAAGAACGAGAGAAAGCAAATATTTGCGGGTCGTCGATTTATCACGTACGAAAGAAACGCTATCGTACGTCAGTTGGCGAATAATAGCGAGACAAAAGGAAATAAGTTATCCACGCAGCATTCGTCGAAGTGTAGGGCGGGAGATTTGAATAGTCGAAAGTAACAATAGAAATAGATCGTTCGAGGTGATCTTATGTGTGATCAAGAGGGTCGTTTCCGTCAGTGGAGAGAAGCCCGGGGTTGGGGCGACGAGACTATCTTGTCGTCGGTGTTACACGAACTGTGGGATCCGACCGAGTCCATGAACTCGTCAGATGAAGCGAGCGAAGAGGACAGCCAAACTCCCGAGCGCTCCGAGCACCAATATTCGCGAAGGTCGCTGCTCGCTAAATATCTAACTCGATGCCTATGACCGAACAGCCATAACTTTTTTTTAAAGTCATCCCACACGATCATAACTTGCACTGAAAAATTCGCCGTACGTACAAGCGCGGCTTTTTCGACGTCCAAACTGACGTCTATATAGACGTGTAAAAGAAGAAAATTACACACACCCGAGGGATCGTATACGCGAACGCCGCGCGTGGGCTTAAACGCACAGCTGTGATATTATTATTGTATTAAACCTACCAGTCTATATAGGAAAATTAAATTTAATGAAAAAATAATTATAATAATACGAAAAGTAACGAGAATCGCGGAGAAATCGTTTTCCAGGAGATTCGAGACCGTGTAATTCAATTTTGTACACGGTAATAACTGTGCTCAGTGTCAAATTGTAAATATATTTTTTTTAAACATATATGAGAAAGAATTGAGTTTAAAAATGCTACGCAACGACAAAGAGCCGGACAACGGTATAAGCATTAAATGCGGAACGGAGAGAAACGGCGAAAAGAAGAAGGGAGGATATAAATTGGTGCCGAAAAAACCGGAAGCGGAGAAGCAGATAAACGGAAACGGAGGAAGAAAAGGTAAGCGAACTAATATTTTGTCGCATTTGGGGGTTGCAAAAATGTATGAGAACATTGACTGAAGCCTTTATGTCTGTTTCTGTACGGAATGCGATGCGAATTTTGCTATAGTGATGTTCGTGAACTAATGTGACGTTCCTGCGCGCGCGACATGTAAATGTAATCGCTGTGCTGCAATTGCCACGATAATTTCAAAGCGCAGGATAAACTTTCTGTTCCACACGCACATACACACATTAGGGTGATGCAAAAATCCATTTTTCTTTCGAGAACGTAGTTAAACGTTTACACGGGCTTGAAGTTTGCGTCGTTGGAATGCAAAGATTTTTTCATGTCTTCCTTATTTTTATTGGTATCGAAAATCATATTTTGTAGATTTGTGCTCTAGATTGGAGCCGGAGCTGGATAAGGAGCCTCGAAGATGTTCGCGGGATCTTTCTAGCTTAAATCTGTTGAATAAAATTCTGGAAACTCAGTGTAAAAATATTACGTTGCATTCCACCGATGCAAAATTCAACATCATAGCTTTTACTGTGTTCTCAATTTACCATAGAACGGAGGTAACTTTCAAAAGGCAGCGCATTTTGAGGTCCTACATAATACATTTTTTTTTCTTTCAAATTGATTTTTTTAAGCCACTTTCAATTTGCATCAGATTATTTTTTACCACCTCGTGAATATTTTTACTATGGCAGATGCAATGAAAATATCGTTTTCTTCATCACTTTAAGGGGTCAGACTGGTAACCGAAAAACAGGGTTGTTAAAATAATTGAGAAACTATGTATAAGATGATTGAAAAATCGTATGGATTTTTATTTCTATGAACTTTAAGGAAATAGTGTGTCGAATTTCATTTTTTTAAATTTATGGATAAATTTCCGAAAAGTCCACACCTCCAAATAATTTAGAACTTCGTGTACTTATGTATTTTGACTCGCTGATCACGAATACGATAGTAAAAATAGCCGCAACTTTGATTTTCAAGATCAAAACTGAAAAAAAAAACGTTTTTTTTAGTTTTCCTATTTTATTTTAACAAATGTTGATCGTAGAGGGAAATGTCTTGTACAAAAGTTGTAGCCCATCA
The DNA here is from genome assembly GCA_964007375.1 of Ophion obscuratus. NCBI lineage: Eukaryota > Metazoa > Arthropoda > Insecta > Hymenoptera > Ichneumonidae > Ophion > Ophion obscuratus. The sequence goes on from OZ023317.1 coordinate 17,475,281, forward strand.
AAAGACTGATAATTTATGTTTTATACAAATTTTGTCTAAAATCATTATTTTCCAAGAAAAATGGGATAATACTCCAATAAATATATTTTGCTGAACTCCATTAGTTTCGATATTATCTACTTACGCACTTTACTGCATATGGGCCCAAATAAACCCAAATAAAACAAACACAAACAGCATTCAAAATAAACCCAAGCAAACTCGGGTATGTTGAATCGTGGAGTGTGTAGTTCACTGGGGTGGGTTTGTTGGGCACCTTGATGGGTGCGTACAACACTGGGGTGGGCGGAGGGCACCTCGGATGGGTGCGAGGAATCGTGGGGTGCGTAGAACACTGGGGTGGGTTTGTTGGACACCTTGGATGGGCGTTGGATTTGTCGCTCTCTAACGCGAGGAGGAGTTCGTAAAAATAATCTCGCCGACCATCTTTGCAAATTCTTGTGGCGCCGCCGTGTAAAGAAATTAAACATAGATCCTTTCACACAACTTATCGCCGATCTTAAAATTTGCTATTCCGGTAAAGCCACATAAGTTTTTCGTTTTTATATTGCTTAACCTTCAATATTTTCCTATATAACACTAAAATCACTAAAAATAACAGAAAACAACATAACATACAAAAAAGACAAAAATAAAAAATACACAAAAAGCAAAACTAGAATAAAGTACAAAAAAACAGACTAAAATACAAAAAAAAGCAAAAAATGGAATAGGATACAAAGAAGCAAAAAAAATATGCACTTTAAAGACTAAACTGTAACATCGGAACTAATAGAGTTTAGCGAAATATACTTATTGGAGTATTATCCTATTTTTCTTTGAAAATGATGGTTTTAGACGAAACCTGTATAGAACATAAAATATCAGTCTTTTAATAGGCTACACCTTTCGTACGAGACATTTTTCTCTAAGATCAATACTTGTTAAAATAAAATAGGACAACTACAAAAAAAACGGTTTTTTTAAAGATTTGACCTTGAAAATAAAATTTCCGGGTATTTTCACTATCATATTCGTGATCAGCGAGTCAACATACATAAGTACACGAAGTTATAAATTATTCGGAGGTGTGGGCTTTTCGGAAATACACCCAAATTTATAATCGAAGGAGTTATTAACAATCTCGCGAAGGACCTTTGAACGTGCGCCGACAGAAACATTCTATTGATATTAACTAAACGCATCGATTTGATTTTTTTTATTTAAACTAACTAGACTTTTCGTGAAATGAAATTTTTCCTATTGCATTCCATTATTGGAATTATTGATTTTAAATATATTTATTGATACAAATGAAAATCTATTTAATATCGTCCAATAACTAAATATTTTATTTGATCCTAATAAATCTGTGATTGGGTTTTATCTGGTCAAAAAACAATTTTATTGAATCCAGAAAGTGTATCTATTTGATTTTTTAAAAATTAAAATTAATTAAAATTTTCGTAGAGTCAACCATTTTTTCTATTCGATTGGACGAATGGTCTGTCTTTATTACAACGCACCCATCAAAGGGGGTGGGGCTAGAGAGGGTGGAGAGAGAGGAATTATATATATATATATATATATATATATATATATATATATATATATATATATATATATATACATATATATATATAACGTGTATATATAGGTTATCTTTGAAACATTTATGGCATGTTATTCGATAAAACTCTCCAATTATCACAATGATATAAACTAATTGATAAAGTTTATGTGATACAACAAATGATTATAGGAATTATAGGGGTACTCGATTCACTCGGGTAACCCGATGGGTTACGTTTTTGCATTACCCGCCACTATCAGGTACCCGAATTTGGTCATCGGGTACTCCCACATGTTGGCCCTCGTAAACGTTGAGTACTCTTAAACTTCGGGTATTCGTAAACTTCGAATATTCGTAAACGACTCGGAGATCCGTATTTATTATTTATATTTATGTTTGTTTTTTTATCTAGGTGTATCGATCAAATAATGAGAGAAAACGAAAACTCGAAGAAGGCGATAAAACGAATAAATGATAATACTGTAAAAATCTTTTTTCGTCTCACTTTTCTATTCCCTGTGTGTGTGTGTGTGTGTGTGTACGTACGTGCGTGTACGTGTGTGTGGCTGTAGGGTGGAGTGAAAAACGGTCAATTTTGGCGGATCGTATCATAATAGCGCAGGAAAGTTGCGTTTTGACATCAGTAAAAAGTGTGCGAAAGGAAAAAATGTACAATCAATATCTTCTGTTCCGGCAAACGCCTGAAAGTTTTGAATTTTTTAACGTGGGTTTTAAATGGAGAAAAAAACCAAAAAGACCAAGTTTCAGCGCCCTGCGTTTATTCGAAGCGAGAAGAATGTAGCTTCCCTTTGACGTTTTAAAATAGAAAATATCTTGAGTCGTTTCAGAGATATGAGGGTTTGAAGAACAAGCTTTTTCTGGGAACAAAAATAAAAATTACCAAAAATTAAAATGAGCCATATCTGCGACCAAGATGTTACAAGCACTTGGTAGCATAGGGGCAGCGTGCGTAGCTATGAGTAGGTAGATGCTAGGTTCGATTCCATATAGGTGAAATATTTTCTTCGAAAAATATCATTTCAGTAGCCAGGGAATTACGAATTACGATACAAAATCATTGTGGTAAAACTCTCAATTAAGTCTTTCATTTCATTTTGGATTTATTAAATATTTTATGCATATAGTACACATTTACAGTGTACATTGTAAGCAAATAAAGTTTTATTTGTATCGAATCTTTTTCAATTTTAATATATTTATTGTTTGAAAAGAATAGCTGAAACAAATTAAATAATATCTTTTAAACAAAATAAGATCCCAGTAGTCCATGAGACAAGGAAAACCCCTATTTCATTAAAATAGATCGTACCTCAATTACATTTTTTGGCTGTGTGAGAGGCGCAACAGTGAACTTGATTTTGGCTACCCGGTTAATCTGAAAGAAACGAGTTTTTCCTCTTAAAATAAATAATATTGCCTAAGTTTGATCGAACTTTTTTGCTATCCTTTTTCCGAAAAATTCAAGAACCGTTTACTTTGGGCGGATACTTAAATATTTTGATACCCACAATGAACATTTTCGACCATTTTTTGAATAACCATATGATTATTCAAAAATGGTAAAGAAAAATGTATGAATTTTTCGGATTTTTTAAACGTTAATCGCTTAGAAAGCACAGAAAAAGTCATACGTCCACTGCGGGTGATAGCTTGAATTTTTTAAATATAATCCCGCATGTTAGGGAATTTTTTCAGTCGTTTAAATTAGGGCGTTGTTATCGGAGAATTTTTTTTTACTAATGGTTGTCTCGTAAAATGTAAAAATTCAATGAGTCTTTTAAAGTAAATGGAATAAGATTTCAAAAATTAATCGAATTGGCGAGGGTCAGGGAAAAATTCCACCGGATTCACGTGGAATACCTCATATATAAACAAACACACCCGGGTTTTCAACATCAGCTACCAAAAAAGGGAACGAATAGCGAAATAATCACTATAAACAATGTCAATTTATGCCCATAAAGAGCTAGGGTTACATTGAATTCTGATTAAACGACGCATTTAAACGGAATAACTGTGGTCCCGCGATGTTGAAACGTGGAAAAGCGTACAATGGTAACTGCATCCTTTGTTCGCCCGGAACTCACGCCGCTGACGCACGAATCATATACAAACGTCATACCCGTACGCGTACGTTTGAAAACAACGAACGTGAACCGCGCATGACTCCGAAAATCGAGACAATACGGACAAGCAACTATAAACTCGTATTTCTCGTTGATTGCTTGGAGAATACGAGACGGAAGTTTGCAACGTTGGAATGCAACAAAAATTATTATTTTTCAATTACTCAAATTTCTTAGGGCAAATCTTCGTTACGAAAAACCCTCAATCATTATTCGCGTCGCTTATTTAAAGATCTAGAATTCAAATCTCCAAAAAAGGTTTTGTAACATAATCCATTTTTTTAAATGTTCGTTGCATTCCACATAGCCAAAAAAAATATATTTAATTTAAACAGGATCTATTTAAAATCAAATAGGTTTTTTCCTTATCGCAGGCCTACTACGATCTTATTTGTTCCAAAGATATTTTTTTGTTTCAGCTATTCTTTTTAAATATTAAATAGATTTAAATTTAATAAATAAAGATTCGATTCAAATCAATCTTTATTTGCTTACAATATACACTGTAAATCCAAGAGTACTATATGTATAAAACATTTCATAAATCCTAAATTAAATGAAACACATGAAATAAAAAAACTGCGATTTTCATAATGTTTATTGGAGGAAAGATTTATTTGCCACTTTTTAGACGGGGTATGTTTTATTACGACGTTTGGTTGTAGCATGGTATTTTTTTATTTTTATTAATTGGCGGATGTTGTCAGACGGCGTGACACGTAGCGTCGACGGGATTAATCTGAAAAAGAACCAACGAAGCTTTTTCGTCCACTAACACTCATGCGCAGAATATGAACCAAGAAAAATGGAGAAATGTTGAAAATCGATGGAATGGTACGCTTTGAAACAAAAAGATTGAATTTTCCAGAAAAAACTGCTACATTTTGCAATAAAAAGTACGTTTTTTTTTTAATTTCAAGAACATTTAGGCTCATGTTCTAGACAATAAGGTTAGAAAAATGTATACCAAATTTAATCAGAATCGGTCGATTAGTTATTTAGCTATACATACGTCATTTTAGTTTTGAAAATACAGATTAGAAGACCGTGCCATACCTCCGCTATTTTTACAGATTAATAGTAATAAAAAAATTACATGTAACAGCCATAAGTAGTAATAAAACATACTCTAAGTTCCAAAAATGGTGAAGAAACTTTTCCTAAAAAAAAATCATAAAAATTGGCAAACTTTTTCCTCCCCTGAAGATATCTTCTCTCCTTAATCCCCAAGATTGGAAAAATTTGATCACGAAGGAACGCGGTGCAAAAAATGGTTTTGGACAGAGTAGTATCGAAAAATTGGATCGAAATTGTTTTTCGAATGATTTAGGTTGTAGCTTTCTAATTAAGGATCGTAAAAAAAGTTTGAGGAAGAAAGGTTGGCACTGGAAACAAGAAATTCATTCATACCACAATAATTCAATATATGCTAATTTCCATTTGATTTAATAATCTAAAATCATAATATTCAATATAGGTGCGACGAAGAGCGGGGGGGGGGGGTGCTCTACTCCGTTTTTTGTTTGATGCTTTATTAACGATGCTTCAAACAACATGCGACAAAGTTATGTCTGCAGTCGTTTTATGGAGTTTCCACAGAGGCAAATTCTCAATTGCTGTCGTTATCTCCTGAACTTGGTGAGGTTGCTTGACCGAAGTAGTTTTTATCGAAAGTTGTAATCAAATGCTGGAATCTAGCGCGTCTTAGCTTTTTCAAATCAACGCATGAAAAACTAGGGGCGGAGGTTAGTATTACTCATCTTCTTAAGGGGACTTTACCATTTAGAAGGTAAAAAATTTGGGTTTTTCTGTGCTTTTTTTCACGTAAAGAATACTCATGTAAAGTTGTAACATTGTGTGTTTTTTTATTTGATATTTTAAGTATGCAAAGATGTTTCATTATTTTTAAAAAATGCAAATTGCCAGTTGTGTACATCGATGTTCAGAGGGAGTCGCTCAAAAAGTTTCCGCTCTCCTGGAGTTCCCCCTCACGCTTTAATTGCCTCAAACAACATAATCAAAATGATTCTTAAAGGTAACACCCATACGCTGTCAGTGAAGCAGAATTTTAGAAATATATGCAAAATTCACGAAATGGTAGCTTAATAAAGTCAATTTTGTCATTCTCCATGAAATTTTTGCTATATTTAAGGGCAAAAGTACGTTTTATTTTTTAAATTAAAATATTTAGAATCACTGACAAACCGGCGGTACAAGGAAGATCCGCGACAAATTAAATCAAAATCGGTTGAATCGTTTTTGAGTAATCACTCCAGCAGTTGGGAAAAAAACAGTTTTGAGAAAAACGCGCTCAAAGTTTCAACAAGGGAAAACTTAATGATTTTGATGGCTTACCGGCTAATCCGCGATTCCAGCGCCATACAGGATTCCTTCGGCTTCCTCGTAAAAACGGTTCCCCTGCTGCTGCTGCTCTCTACGGGCTTTCCGACCGGAAATTCAATAAACCGATAGGTCAACAGCGGATTCCAACACACTTCATTATAGCTCGCACTAAAAAGTTTTTTGGCACTGGCACTCTGCCCTCCGTTATTTTCCGAATTACGATTAATATGTTGGTTTCCAAAAAATGTTCTCTCCTGTGAAGGTCCCTTTGGTGTTGCATGAGAACCTTTTGGGTAGGCGGACATTTTGAGAAGCACTAAGTTCACAACTTATGGCCGTGCGCAAATTACGTAACGCAATTGGGGGGGAGGGGGGGGGGGTCAAGGTTTGCATTACGTCACGATTTTAAAACCGCCAGAAATAGCCACAGCTTTCTATACGGAATGTCAGTTGAGGGGGAAAGTCACTTGCACAGTAGCTTTCCCACATCCCCCAAGCAAAATTTGAAGGACATTTAAAAAAAAATTCTCGAAAGTACATGTATTAAAAAATATGTTGGCAATATTTGTATTCAGAAGTGCGAACATTGACGGAGTTATCGTCACTTTAGTGACAACAAATAGCGTGACCGGTTAGTGCCCTCATTCCCTACAGGTGTAGCATCAATTACAATAGATGAAGTTCCGGCTCTTATTATTTTGTGAACTATCATGAAGGTGAAGCACCGTCATATCGCCCGCGACTAGATACTTCAATGTAGGTACCAATATTCTAGAAAAATCGTAACTTTATATTAAGAAACACGGACCGAAAACTTTGAGCGCGTTTTTCTCGAAACGAGCTTTTTCGACCTTGTACGAGCGAATACTTAAAAACTTATCAACCGATTTACAATTTTTTTCAAAACATTTTTGTAACCGCAGTGATTAAGGTTGTACGTATCTGATTTTTTGACATTTGATAATTACTATTTTTAAAGACTGCTTGAATACAGAAGAAGGGCCTTGAAAATAGAAAAAAATGTCCAAACTGTCAGCATTTTGTAAAAAAAACGAAAATAAAAAAACGGCTACGCATAACGATAGTTAAATAATAAACGGCTACGCATAACATTTGTATAGATATCGATAAATTGTTGACTTTTAATTTACAGATAACCTTTCATAAAGATATCGATGGGATAATGAAGAGAATTGTTTCGTTTTGTCGTCAAATCAAGTCATATATCTCGATTAATTTTCAAGATTTTGTCATAAAAATTGATATAAAACTAGAAGAATATATGCTTCATAAAATGAGTGTAATCCCGATTCTTTCATAATTAGTTATGTCTATGAAAAAATAGCAATTATTGATGACGAAGCACCCGTTACGTAACGGAATAGAGGGGGAGGGGGGTTCTGGCCAAGCGTTACGGTCCCGTTACGTGGGGGGTCAATAATTGGGACATTTTGCGTTACGTAATTTGTGTACGCCCCCTTAGCACGAATGCTCCTGAAGTCTTTCCGCGAAATCTTAGGCAATTCTTGGAATTTCTCTTTAAAAATTGGACACAATATTCTCAAGACATTGAACTATTGATTTATAGAAAGAAAAAAAATAGATTCTTTTCACATTTGTAAATGATCTTCCTCCCTTAAAGCTTGATCTTCGCTAACGGGGCTTGAAAATGACAAACGGTCAATGGAACGTCAATTTCATTTCGGAAGACTTGTCCAGGGATTCCCCAGTCGATGGGGTAGCGAACAAAATAGGGCATTTTTCAAAATGTTTTTCAAAATGTTTCTACAGTGGATGCTTAGAATCTGAATTAATAAATTGAGATTGTAAGCATGTCTTGCAGCAAGTCTTGATGCAAACAATTTTTGCACTGCAAGAACTATTCAAACACAATTCACAAAACAATTTTTAAATAATTTAGCCAAATAATCTCATAGTTACTTCGAAAAACGTAATTCGAGTAAAAATGTTTGCTTTTGTGATGTTTCTACATGCGGACACGTCTACGTGCGTGCAAATACGAGGATCGAAAAGCATCCCACTGTAGAGAGTGAATATAGCAACGAGAGTGAGGAGGCTTCGCAGAGACGAGCAGTAGAGCAAGAAAAAAATGTACGGTACAGCCAACGTGCACTTTTCTCTCCCCCCCACTTCTGGTCGCCCATGTACGCCCTCCACGTTTATACAAGTACGCACATACCCAGGCACACACGCATACTAGAAGCAATTATTCGCCGATAGAAGAAAAAAAGCGCCGTGAGCGGCTCCTGCTCCGAGAGAGTTCAACAAACTCTCACAGACCCATAACAAGACAGCTCGATTTTTCTCGGCTCCGACTACACAATAAAGCTCTTCCGCATATACACAAATGTTTTGTCTCATATCAGAGTTGGTCTGAATTCACTTTGCATGATCGTACGTAACAGTATCAAAGCTTATCTGAGTATAAAAGAACATTTCGATCCGTTTTTTTTTTCGATTGGCATAAATGATGTCTAAACATCACAAGAATTACAGTGAAACCTCGTTTATACGTTTTGCACGTATACGCTTTTACCATCTATACTCCAAATGTCTCTAGCCCCGATAGATTCCGTTCATAAAAATGGTAATAAAGTTTCATTTTTACGTTTTTCACTCATACGTTATTAATTTTACTCCCCAGCGTCGGTTTCGAGGTTCGTTTTTTCTCAGTTATACGTTAATCACACGTGATATTCTCTCGCCGGAGAAAACTTCATGCGACTGCGTTTTTATGTTTTGTTTGATGTTTTGATGTTTCTGACCTCGACTATGTATGCATGTACTGTGATTACATATTTCTTATCAATACGAACCTGTCTGTTATTTACTAGTCTAAAACGTCGAAGCTTAGTGTTACAAACTTGCATTAAGGCCTTAGGACACAGTAGCGGGTATAAAATCATCTGCGAATTTAACAATTTTTTTTTCGTATGAAAAAGTGACTCACTCATAAAATTAATTACACCTCTATCTAGGATGAATATCAAGCTGTTAAAAAAAAAAATTTTTTTTCGATGTACATAATGACTGTCTACTCAAAACTTCTCGAAACAGCTTTTTCCAATTGGCGTGACAAATAACATCAACAATTTTCACTCGATTTACTTTAAATTTACTAGGTGCGCAACTAAGTTCCCGGGTTTCACACATGGATGGCGCTAGCGACACATGTAGTCGGCATACAGGTCTGAAATTGGGTGTCTTTATAGCTTGGACATCCGTTAAGAATACCCAGTCGTAATATAAACAAATATCGCAACACAGCGACCTTTTTTGTAACCTCGAAAATGCCAAAGTTTGTGCCAAATAAACAGCATTTGCGGAAAGCATTGCTTTTCTGCTTCAACCTAAAAAAAACAGCAGCTGAAGCACGTCGGTTACTTGAGGGGGCCTACGGCGAACATATACCATCAACAATAACGTGTGAAGATTGATTCAAGCGGTTCAGAAGTGACGATTTTGAGACTGGGGACAAGGAGCGCTCGGGAAGACCGCAAACATTTGCGGACGCCGATCTACAAGCGTTATTGAATGAACACGACACTCAAACAGAAGATCAACTTGCCGAAGCATTAAATGTGACTCGGCAATGTATTTCGAAAACGTTGCACGCCATGGGAGAAATTCATACTGAAGGAAAGTGGGTGCCGCATGAGTTGACTGAGAGACAAATGGAAAATCGAAGAGCCACTTCCGAAATTTTGCTTTTGCGGCAGAACAGAAAGAGTTTCCTGCATCGAATTGTTACTGGCGATGAAAATGGATATATTTCGAGCATCCCAAACGCAGAAAATCGTGGCTATCACTTGGCGAAGCGTCAACATCGACGGCACGGCCAAATCGCTTGGGAAAAAAGACAATGCTCTGCGTTTGGTGGGACCAGAAAAGATTCGTGTACTATGAGCTGCTGAAACCGGGCGAAACTGTCAGTGGGTATCGCTACCGACAACAACTAATCAATTTGAATCACGCATTGCTCGAAAAACGGCCAGAATGGGACACGAGACACGAACGTGTGATATTGCCGCACGACAACGCTCCGTGCCATCGCAGTTCCATCGTCCAGGACACCATAAAACACTGAAATGCGATCTGCTACCGCACCTGCCGTATTCTCCAGACCTGGCCCCTTGAGACTATCACTTGTTCCGGTCGATGGCGGATGGCTTGGGCGGGCTACACTTGGCCAATTACGATGCAGTACAAAATTGGTTGGACGAATACTTTCAGTCCAAAGACGCGTCTTTTTATCGTCGCGGTATTTATGTATTGCCAGAGAGATGGCAAAAATTTGTAAATAGCGAGGGACAATACTTCAAATGAACCATTTTTTGTATTTGTCTTGAAATTTTCGATTTTTTATTGGTAAAAAAAGCCCGGAAACTTAGTTGCGCACCTAGTAAAAGTTATGCTCCTAATTGCATTTCGCAGAGAAGTACGTACGGAATTTCTGATTAATCGAAAACTTTTCATTTTATGAGCAGTTTTATACGAAATTTTTCACTGAAAATTCATTTCTTAAGTCAAATACCTACAACTATTGAATAAACAATATTGTTTAAATTCCGTAAGTACTTCTCTAGGTATTCTAATGTAGATTGACGAGAATTTTGTTGTTTGTTCTAGGTAAAAAAATGTGGATGCTAAATGTCACGCCGCGGAGCGCCTAAAAAAAGATAACCAAAGACAGTATTAGTAGACAGCCATTTTGTACATCGAAAAAAATTCGAACAGCTTGATATTCATACTAAATAGATGTGTAATTCATTTTATGAGTGAATCACTTTGACATACGAAAAAACATTGTTAAATTCGTATATGATTTTATACACGTTACTGTGGCCTAAGGCCTTAATCTCGCATGTTTTTCGGAACGTTATTTCTTCCTGAGTTCAAGAGTTTTTTTTTTTTTTTTTTTTTTTTCAAAAATTGTTATTGGTGATATCGGGTGTATCTTATTGAATTATCAACCAATTGTGTGTGTGTGTGTGTGTGTGTGTGTGTGTGTGTGTGTGTGTGTGCGCGCGCGCGCGCGCGCGCGTGTGTGTGTGTGTGTGTGCGCGCGCGCGCGCGCGTGTGTGTGTGTGTGTGTGGGTCGCCTATGTGTACTACGCAAGGGCACGTACATTCATGCGTGTGCCACGCGAAATAAAACGTCACGAATATCGAGTCGTTTATTCGGCAAAAGCGCAAACTCGTGGCGCCCTTCTCGCCGCCTCTCTCTCTCTCTCTCTCTCTCTTCCTCCAACTCTCTCAGAGGTCGGAACTTGCGCCACGCTGCGGCGAAAGGTCGCATCTCGTGTCGTTGTATACATATATGATGTACGTGCAAGCACCAAGCGGGGGGGTATATAAAACACCGCTCTGCTCTCGTACAGTGCGCGAGGGACGAGAAAACGCGAGCGTCTCTCGTCTCATATCTCTCCTGACATTTTTTAATCCTTGCCTCGTTATTCGTCTCAAAAACCAAAAGCTATTTCACTCCAACGCCCTCTGCCTCCTCGCGCCATCATCGCACCAACATTTTTTTTACTCTTGCACAGTTCGCAAAGCTGTTAGCATTTTGTTTTCTTATTGTTTTTTTTGTCGGGCATTTGGCACGGTCGTGAATTTTTCCGCGTTTTAAAGCATATTTTTTAGTTGTCCTCGTTGTTGACTCCGCCCCGGCGTAAATCGGTGCACCCCTCCCCCTAACCCCTGTAAATTACCTTGCGGTGCACACGTCGGCGACCGCGTCGCGACGCTTTCTTCCCTTCACCCCTCTTTACCTCTTTACCTCGTTCTCTCTCTCTATCTCTCTCTCTCTCTCTCTCCCTCTCTCTCCTTCCTCGCTCTCTCTTTCTATCCGACTCTATCTTTGTGGTTATCTCTCTTCCTGAGTCTTCATCCTCACGATGTGTCTTTTTTTTTGTTTTGTGAAAATACCCACGTAACGAGACAAAGAAACGACGTCGAGGTTTCGAAAATGTTTTACACGCTGTGAGTGTCAATCTTCTCGTTGTGACGACGAAAAACAAAATTTCCGCTTCGTTCGTTTCGCGTTGATTCGTGTGCGGTTCGTGTAGTGATCGCACGTATCGTTCCCATCTACGAGAAAATACGCGAACAACGTCTCTCGGCATGCTGAGAGTATTTTCTTTTTCGCCCGCTAGCTCTTTCACGTTGAAGACCAGAATAGGTTTTCCTTTAGCGCTCTTTGTTGTTTTTTTTCTGCTCTCGCATCTTTTGCGATTGAAAGGAAAGGTGTAACGAAATTGAGGGGAAGAATTTTAATTCGTCGTTGGCACAATAATAATCTATAGGCGAGAAATGAGAACGATGACGATTTAAATTGAAGCACGAAATTTCGGAAAATCTGACGATTTTCGTTTTGTTTCTAATCGAGTTTGAATCGGGGCTTAACGAATGCGGCAAGTGAGCAAAGGACAATTCGGTAAAACGTGATAATTTCTCGTCGCCTTTGGAAATTATTTTTAGTGACGTGGGTTTTGATTTTTGAAAAATTGATTTAATCATCGGGAAAATGAATTGTAAAAATATATCGTAGCTTTTATATGTATTAAGGGCAGCAATTAGAGGATCAGTTTTTTTCGTCTAAATTCCACCTTTTAGACTGTCGCAGTCGAAAAAACTGCCCATTTTTAAAACTAACGTTTTCATTCGTTGAAAGTCCAAAAGCATAAGTTCTAAAGAACACACACTCCGCTTTAAATTTGTTATTTAACGAGCTCAATACGATTTTTTTCCGCGTTATCGACCGCCGAAACAAAAAGTGCATATTTCAACGTTGAAGGGTCAGAACTCGGACGAAAATGGTCGCGCAGCATCCACACAAGGCTAGCGTTTGTACAGAAAATGTCGAGGGTACTTTTCGAATTTTCATGTTTTTCAACGGAGCGCCAACTTGAGCTGGAAAACGCGAAAACTAGAAACGTATTACCGGTACTTGTGTTACGCAAAAATAATGACGTCCAAGTTTGCATCGTTGGAATGCAACGAAAATGATTTTTTTTAATCGCTTAATTTTTTCGGCCGATTTGTGGTATAAAAAAACACTCAAATTTGTTTAAACATTTTATTTGGAGATTTATAATCTCAATTCGCAAAAAAGCTTCAGATAATGATCAAAATAAATAAATAAGAAATAAAGGGAAAAAATCGTTGCATTCCAACGATGAAAATTCCAATGTTATAAAATAAGGATACGTAATGTACTCTTACCAGATCGTTTTCGTACGTCGTACGTAAATACCGATGGTACTTTCCGAATTTTCATGTTTTCCAACTCACGCTGGCATTTCGTTCGAAAACAGAGAGATAGAAAGAATTTTGACATGTTTACGGCTCCGGGCCACAAGGAAAGTCTGACTTTTTGGATATTGTTTTCGCGTATCCTTGATTCAAAAACATCAGAAAGAGAGTAGTCGTCTCGCCACAGTCACGTTCAAAAGTTTATTCTCCGCTCAATCGATGAAAGCTTCAAAATATTGCGAAATATCTTTTTAATGTAGGTTGTACATCTTATCAGGATGTAAACACTTATAAAGTAATAAAGGAAACACCTAATAAAATTTCCAAAAATTGTAGTGTTCCAAAAATTCCAAATTGTGAGTTCCAAAAATGACAACGTTTCCTCCATCGCCGAACCCTTACTTTTGTGTCAGACTATTCATTCCAGCTACTAATCTGTAAACACTCTGCGTATACGGATATGCACACACTACTGTAGTCTAGCGAGTGCGGAGATCGTGGCAACGTCGCAAGCCTAGTGAATTTTTGTCGTGATATTTAGTCTAAACGCAAATGCAAAATTTCCGTTTATACTAAATATAGTAAAAAAAGTAAGTGAAATTGCCTAAAAAAGGCAATTTTACCAAACGAAAAACGATCGCCAAAAATAGAAAAGCGGTCGAAATTATGAACTATGCTCAAAGAGAAAACGAAAAGAAGAACGAAAATGTGGGACATCGTATCGTGAATCGTTGAACTGATGAATTTCACTTCGATGAATTGATAATAAACGTTTTTTTTTTATTGTTTCAATGATTTTTTCATTTTATTCATTTACTAATTTTGACCTAGCAATGGTAGAAAAAAAATCGATTTTTTTTCTCAACAGAAAATTGAAGTATGTTAAGAAAAGGAAAGTTGTGCAAAATTTGAGGGTTCTAAACATTTTTTTAGTTAGTGCTCAAACGCCTTTTTTATTTTATTTTTTTCATTATAATCGGAGTATTCATTTTTTAAATCGAAATGCAGAAAATGTTAGTGCATGATCCAATGTAAATCTCGATTTAATTTTTTGTGTAACAATACACAATTTCTATTTAAATATTTTTTTTACCATAAACAATTTGTATTTGCAGATTAAGGATCAATATATGTAATTCGGTTGAGAAACATATATCAACCACTTGATGAACAAGAACACAGTGGTTACATCACTGAACGTCTAACAAGTATGCGTGTTTTTTTGGAGTAATATGTTGTTTTGGAGTAAGAAAACAAAATCATACGGATTCGAGAGTTACAAATCGCGGCGCTGTCGACGCCATTGCACCATTGTTTCTCAGACTGCCCGTGAGTTCTTTTCGCGATTAATTTGAAAAATGGCAGAGGTATGGCACGGTTCTCTAAACGGGTTGTGGCGGATTTTGTCAGACGGCATGACACGTAGCATCCGCGGGATTGATCTGAAAAAAAAAACCACCGAAGATTTTACGTTCATTAGCACTCATCCGCGGAATATGAACGCAGAAAAAGTGAGAAATGTTGAAAATCAATGAAGTGGTACGCTTTGAAACAAAGAGATTGAATTTTCTGAAAAAAATGGCTACACCACGCAATGAATTTCCTTTAATTTTCAAAAACATTTAGGATCATGTTTCAGACAATAAGGTTGAAAGATTTACACCAAATTTCATCAGCATCGGTCGATTAGTTTTTTCAGCTATTCGTCACGCAAGTTTTGAAAATGGAGTTTTCAAGACCAAGCCATAAATCCGTCAGTTTTCAAAATAAATAATAAAAAAATAACACGTAACAGCCAAAAGTAGTGATAAAACATACCCGAAGTCTAAAAAATGAAGAAATCCTTCTTCTAAAAAAAAAACACGAAAATAAGCAAAAAATTTCCGCAGGCATCTCGTACGAATACAATGAAAGTTCATTTCCGTTTTTTTAAATTTCTTTAATTTTATCGTGATATATAATTTTTGTTATACATTAAGGTCGTCGATCTCTAGCAAAGACGAGAAAAACCATTTGGGTGATTTTCGTATCCTAAGTCGGCAAGAAAAACGTGAGCAATGGAAGAAAACTGACCTTTCGTTGCCTTCCAACGCTGCAAACGTTATCATTTACAAAGTAAAAAATAGTCTGATTCCTTGGACCTATTGACAAGTCGCAATTTCGTAGCCATTATTCACGCGTCAATTCAACCCGTGACTTTTCCCATCGCTTTTGTTTTTCAACAATTTATCGCTCCATTTGCAATATCGTTGTGTATCGAAAATAACAAGAATCCGCGTTTGACATCATGCAATGATGCGGGTGCGTCCTTGACACGAGAAAATGGAAACTGGTAATATCCACGATATTCCGGTGGTTGCTAAGCTCATTTCGTCCAATACGAACGTATATGCTAACACCAACACACACACACACACACGTTTGCAATTGGAATATTGTTGTGTATCGATGGTTGCAATTGCAATATCGTTGTATACCCACGTTGTATACCCACGTGTGTAGCTATATACAGGGTGTCCCAGAAGTAACGTACGCCCTTCTAGCATCTGGTAGGAAAAAGAAGTCTGAGACGAAAAGTCCTTAGTCATTTATTGATCAGACGCATAGATAATTCATTATGAATTATAATAAATAGCTAATCAGGTGCGCGCCACGGCGGAAAGGCAGCGTAGAGGCGAGGGATAGGGGAATTCGTTGTAATTGCGTGCGCCTGAAAATGTGTGCGGAGGGACTGATCCGAAAGCATGTGCGCACGTAAACTCACACTAGGACACACACACTTGCACACACATACACACACACGTGAGCGCACGCGCACATACACACACGCACTCACAAACACACAATCTCACACACATGCTTTCGAAATTTTCCCTCCGCACACATTTTCAGGCGCACGCAAGTAGAACGCATTCCCCTATCCCTCCCCTCTACGCTGCCTTTCCGCTGTGGCGCGCACCTGATTGGCTATTTATTTTACTTCATCATTAATTATCTATGCGGCTGATAAAAAAAGGACTGAGGACTTTTCGTCTCAGCGTTTTTTTCCTACCAGATGCTAGAAGGGCGTACGTTACTTCTGGGACACCCTGTGTGTGTGTGTGTGTGTGTGTGTGTGTGTGTGTGTGTGTGTGTGTGGCTCCAACTAATATCGGGACGTGCGATCTCGGTGATAATTTAGAATTAATCGAGGGGCTACAGCTAGTAATACGTGCGCGCGTGGCTTGTGTCTCATGACGTCACAATATTCGAGTACATTTAATATTAATATATAGCTCGCATCGCCGACCCTTGGCCCGCTTCACATTAGTATTTCCAACCCGCGACCTCCTTTTTCGCTCGGCAAAAGAAAAAATTCCGGAATCTAAATGCAGCCTCGGAGACGTATATATAGACGCGCGCTCGATGCACCATACTGCATTTTAAGCCCTCTGGAGAAATCTAAATTACACACGTGCGGTACAATTGCAGTTTCGAAAAAAAAATACGTAGTAGAACCATTTGGACACGGGGTCTGGAAGTACAAGTGAAAAAAAAACGTAACGTTTTTCGCGTCTCTCGCGCGTCGTTTTGCATTGAAACCGAGTCAAGGCCTGCAGACGGTGCTTGGTTGATCTGATCTCGGGAGCTTCTCTGCGTATCATAGGTCCTAGCGTCCACCCTTACCTAGCGAACGAACGGATCAGCACACGCTTGCAAATACACACACACACACACACACACACACACACACACACACACACACACACACACACACACACACCCACACACATATATATATGCGCGCGCGTGTGTGTGTGTGTGTGTGTTGAGAGAGAAAGAGAAAATGTGCGAACAAACGATTGAGAGTATCGAGAGAATTACTTTCATTCGATGCAATCTGTAGTGTTTCTATTCGAAAATACAGTTTACTAAAGAAATTGGGTTACCACTCGGTTCCATTTACTCGGAATAAATTTAATTTCATAGACGATACGTGTGAACAAAACATTGGATATCGATCCCAGTCGATGCAAATTTAGGAACACAGGCGTAGGAAGAAAGATAGCGTTTCTTTTGCCGCAATTTAGAAGATTTAAGACATCGTGGAACCATATCCGGAGAACGGAGAATAAGTTAATTTTTTTCGTGATGACCGAGTCGTTCGTCAGGAAAATTCAGCTAGCTGGAAACAAGTAGAAGGGAAACAAAATCGCATCTCGTTTATGACAAATTGCGGTCGGAGTAATTTGGATCCGATGAAAAGGAATCGTGATCAGGCTTAATCTTGTCGCAATTGCACCTGGAAAAATGATTTTCTTCAATCAACTTAATGCGGTAAATTTGATTCTACGAAAATATTGATTACACTTAAAGTTATATGTATAAATATGTATAAATTGTTATATGTGAAGCACACTTGGATTCTCTAATGAACCATCGATCGAGTGTTAACTTTAGAGAATCAATTTATAGGAGGCAAATAAATGTTTTGGCAGACTAGTTGTTGGGGGCCAAATTTCATTTAAAAATATGGGGCCAAGTTGAAATTCCGAACTTTGAATAATGAGAACGCTCAAAACTCCGAAAAAATACAACCCCGAAGAATCAAAACTCCGAAATTATTTTACCCGAAAGACCAAAACTCCGAATGAATTTTACCCGAAAGACCAAAACTCCGAAAAGCCGAACACCATCAAAATAATTCGGCTATGGAATTTTGAAAAGTTTCAAAATTTTCAACAAAGCGACGCGTTATTTAAAGAATTTTTTTATTAGCGAGTGATTTTATGTCAGTTTTGAAATTTGTCCAGACAATGTTATACGTTCTACATCATTTACATTCAACTGTGTAGACATTCGCTGGCATGATCTTTACGAAACTTGTAATTTTAGAACATTAAAATTAGGCATTTTAAACCGTCGGAGCATTCAAAGTTCAGAATTTAAACTCATCCCCAAAAATATTAATAATTAAAGAAGTTATAAACAATCTCGTGAAGGACCTTTGAACGGGGGTGCTCAACGATGTACTTGATTTTGGCCACCCGGTTGATCTGATAAAAGACGCGTTTTTTGTTCCCAAAATAGATAATATTGAATAATACTTGACCGAGCTTTTCTTCGTCATCGTATTTCAATATAAAAGGTTTGAATTTTGTTTTTTTTCTTCTCTTTTTTTTAGGTAAAATGACATCGTTATCTAATGGAAAATATATGTTAAGAAGAAAAACGTCGGTCAAGACTAAACTACTATTACACTGAAGAAGTCTACCAAATTTCAAGTCAATCCGTTCATAAGATGTTGAGAAATCGTGTACACCGTTTTGAAAAACATAGGTTCGGGAAAATCGCGTTTAAGGGCTGTACCAGTGTGAACGCTGAAAATTTTGGCGATGGTCGGGAATTTTTTGGAAGAAAAGTATTCAATTAAATGTTTCGGAAAGTTAAGAATATATTTGGCTATATTTGACCTATATTATTTGGCGCCTTCGGAGGCGCCAAAAAAAAGGTCCTCCACTGCTGACATGATTCCGGCCGATTGAGTAGCTGAAACCGAAAAAGGAAAAAATGTCGTTAAACTGGAAGGTATTTCCTATACAATGTCGTAAGATTTTCGAAAAATATCAAAATCTCACAAAATGGCGTAGTTATGAAAAAAGTCTGTTTTTTGCCTATAAAATGGTCGTTTTTTTCAATGCCAAATCGTCAATTTTCATCCAATCAAAAATATCCTACGTCATTGTAGAGTAAATATATTCAAGAGTGCTTAGTTCAAATTTCAAGTTAATCGGATAATTGCTCTTTGAGTTACAATGTCAGCAAATTTGCAAAATCTCATTCCGAGGAAAACGCGCTTAAACATTTAACTATCGATTTTTGCAAGATAAAATGAAATTGCTATAAATTATATAAGTGATAATGATATTATTGAAAGTATCAACTGTCAAAAAAGGCAAACAAAAAAAAATGATTTTTTAAAAGTGTCACACTGGTATAGCCCCTTAAAGTTTCACTAGCACTTCTATCGTTGTAATCATAAGTTTACCTTCAATCTGCGATTCCTACACCATATGTTGGACCTTCCTCTTCAATTTGAGTTGCTTCAAGTGACGAACGAGCGTTCGTCATTTTCATAGTTGCCTAACCGCTTTATCTATAAAATGATTTTCTAGACTCTAATTGACGTATAGTAGACCAGAATCGCGCTGTGTAGCGAATAACCTCAAAGCCAATAACTCACAATGATTCACAAAAATCCGTTTTTTAATTTGAATTTCAAGTCGTAATTCACGATCGAAATTTCACGATGTCACGCTCCAAGATACTGTATGCAAACACCAAAAGTAAAGTAATTTGTTGATCGATCGAACGAGATTATCATACTTGAATGAAATAGTATTGGAGTAGAGCATACATTTTTCCCCATTGGAAGCTTTAATTGGTTATGGCGAGACGAAATGTTTGTTTAGCGTTGACGCTTCGACTGCACACTTCCGCACACTTCTGCGACTGAACCTCTGACTGCACGTGGGGTAGATCGGACCCCAAACATTTGTCAGATCGTATTTCGGTAAATATGCCTTTTTTTTAGTGGAAACGTTTTTTTTTTGTAGACGATGATCCTTATTTTATGGCCCAACATTTATTTTTGAAGAAAAACAACAATAAGTGCCCAAAAATTCGTTCAAAGTGGGAGTTATACAGGAGCGATACAGTCAGCTGAAAAAGAAAATGCGCTTAAAACGATCCAGTGTGCAGTCGAAGGGTCTATTTCTATCGCGATGAATAAAAACGACGATTTCACTCAAATGAAATACCATCAAAGTCAAATGAACGGTTTTTCTTAGTCGGCTGTGATCAGTTGAAACATTCCGGTGTAGCAAGTAGGAGAAGGTGCGGTACAGTGTGTCGCTTTTTTTCTAACGAATTTTTACTCTAATAGAGTTAGTCTGATTAGACAAAAAAGATCATAACCGATTTCATAGGCGTTTGGGCGTACAACGAAGCTCCCATTTTTTTTTTGCAAAAAGATTAAGAATACCAAAATAATGGGATCGAAAAAAAATTGCGGGTTGGCACATTGTACCCCATGGATGGTGTACAATGTATCATATAGGTGGGTACAGTGTGTCAACTACTGCGAAACGTAGGATAAAATGAAGCGGTTGAAACTCTTATATTTTTCTAACATAGATAACAGATTTTTACACATAACAGTACGAACCCAAACAAAATCAGTATCAGTATAAAAACAGTAATATCACAGAAACGTCTTATTTTACAAATCGCACGTTGTTGACAGCGGCACGTGACACATTGCTCTTCTTCGGAGCGTCGTCACTTCTTTGTTTCCTCATTGGGAGTCGGGGCATTGTGCCCCACATCTCGGTGATACATTGTACCCCACTAGTTAAATAGTTGATTATTGATGGAAATAGCTATTAATTAAACTAAGAATGGAAAAACAAAAGTCACTGAGCTTATCATGAGTAATAAAACTATCGATTAGGACCGAAAAACCGAGCCGCTACACAAAGTTACGTTATATTTTACGTTTTTTTTCGGCGAGCGAAATATTTTCTTTCCCAGCCTCAAATCAATTTTTGATTTTCAATAATTCTTTGTGAGCTGCTATCGACTTTGTTTTAGGCCTGACGAAACTAAATATACATAGCGATTCAACACAAAAAAAATTCGCAATATACGAGCTACAAACCTCTGAGAAATCGCCTCTAGATCACAGTGCCTCGTGATACATTGTACCCCACTCTCCTCTACATCATTTTATTGAATATCAAATGCAAGAATTCCCGGCCGAGATTCAAATAAGCCATTTCTCTTTGCGCTAGATTTTGAGCAACGGCCATCACACAGAATGATTGCGATTGATAAAAATGGCTCATTTGTATTAGTTCAAACGACGGGTCGATGCCGTCGTGTCTCACGATTGTCACAATGTTCAATTATCCTCTCGCTTTTTGGTCAAATAACACTTCCCCTCGGTTCCAAATGAAATGACATTTCCCTTGCTAGAAAAAGCTAGTTTAATTTTAAAAAATTTTTTGGCTAGTGCAGCTCGGGAGAATGAGCCGACTAACGATTCAATAATTCGAAGCACGCAGTATCGATCGGCCGGAATAATATTCTGTCCGTTTGTTCACGGTTTCCCTCCGTCAATGGGGCGAGGAAAGAAAAAGAAAGAAAAAAAAAACAAATTGTTTCGCATGTGTGTTTCACCGCGGTTTCCGCCTCTCCTCCGCGACTCGATGTCGCCGTGACGTCGTCGTCGTCGTCGTCGTCGTCGTGGCCATTGTCGATCAAAGGCATAGGATGCCAAGAGGAACACGCACTCGGGCCACGGCTGCTGGCAACGTGAAAGACGCATCGGTCGGCTTCGATCTTACGTGTGTAGACAGCGCGACGTGCGCGAAAAATCGGAGTCAACGCTCTTGTGGCCCGAGACGAGGATCATTCACCTAAACGATCTTGGCTCGAGAAATGAAGGACGGCTTCGGATAAAGAGACATGACCAAGACCGCTCTTAGTAAGAAACACATCACAGTCTCGCTTTTCACCTCGAGGAGCCTCGAGTGCGTTATACCGATGAATATTAACGGAATTTGGTTTTTTGTTTTGTTTTTTTTTTTCAACGCCGAATTTTCCATTCGAGATCCATACTGCCATCATATAGAAGAAGGCGGCATCTACAAAAAAATCGAAAATGCGCTTTACTGTACAGAACGATTGAAAATTTTGTACTGATTCCAACGGTATTAAAAACGCATTTTCGATTTTTTTTGTAGATGCCGCCTTCTTCCATATGATGGCAGTGTAAATGTCAAGCGATAAGGTGCATACTGATGTATGAGGTTGAACGAAGAAAATGTTGCACACTGACAGAAAAAATCAATCGATATTAAGGGGTTAGGCGACAGTAACGGGTATAAAATCATGCGCGAATTTAACAATTTTTTTCTCGTATGAAAAAGTGATTTACTCATCAAATTAATTACACATCTATTTATTATGAATATCAAGCTGTTAGAAAATATGTCTTTTTTTTCCATGTACAAAATAGCCGTCTACTAATATTTTCTTTTGTTATCTTTTTTTTAGGCGCTTCGCGGCGTGGCATTTGGCATCTACAATATTTGACCTAGAACAAAAAACAAAAACTCTCGTCAATCTACATTAGAATACTTAGAGAAGTACGTACGGAATTTAAAAAAATATTATTTTATTCAAAAGTTGTAGGTATTTGAACTGAGTTGTAGGTATTTAAATAAATTTTCAGTGAAAAATTTCGAATAAAACTGCTCATAAAATAAAAAGTTTTCGATTAATCAGAAATTCCGTACGTACTTCTCTGCGAAATGCAATTAGGAACGTAACTTTTATATTTGAAGTAAATCGAGTGAAAATTGTTGAAGCTATTTGTCACGCCAATTGGAAAAAAACTGTTTCGAGAAAAACGCGTTTAAAGTGTTAGGTACTCCATGGCCGTGTCAGACGTGGGCTTGACTTATACGCTCAAAGTCGGTGAAAAAAAATTGTCTTGCTATAAATCAAATAGTAAGTTTTTCTTATGATGATAAAGCACCGTTTTATTTTAAAAAATCGATTTTTTGAAAATTCTACTATGGCCTTACCCCTTAACTAACCGCGTCCATTTAATTTTTTAATTTGAATTAACTAGATTTTTCGCGGAACCAAAGTTTTTCTATTGCATTCCATTACTAGAATTATTTATTTTAAATATATTTATTTATACACATCAAAATCTATTTAATATCGTCCAATAACTAAATATTTAATTTAATTCGAATAGATCTGCGATTCGGTTTCATCAGTTCAAAAAACAATTGAGTTGAATCCACTAAATGTATTTGATTTTTTTAAAACTAAATTAAATAGAATTTTCGTAGCACCAACCATTTTTCTATTTGATTGAACTCTTTATTGCAAGACACACATCAAAGGAGTGTGGGGGCAGAGAACGTAGAGGGAGGAAGTTTATATATATATATATTATGTTTGAAAAAATCTGTGGCATGTTATTCGATAAAACTCTCTAACTGTCACAATGATATTAACTAATTGATATAGTTTATGTGATACAACAAATAATTATAGGAATTTATTTGGTCTCTTATGCCATATCTGCGACGGAGATGTACAAGCATAGGAGCAGCGTGCGTAGCTATGAGTAGGTAGATTCTAGGTTCAATTCCAATATAGGTGAAACATTGTCTTCGAAAAAAAAATCATTCCAAAAGGCTAGGCAAAGACGAATTACAATACGAGATCGTTGTGGTAAAACTCTCAATTAAGTGTTTCATTGCATTTTGGATTTATGTAATATTTTATGCATATAGTACACTTAGATTTACAGTGTACATTGTAAGCAAATAAATATTTATTTGAATTGAATCTTTATTAATTCGATTTGAATATATTTAGAATTCAACCCTACGACCCTAGACATGGGTACCGCGAACCCCACATTATTAGTGAAAAATGCTAACATAATTTTTCTTGCTTTGTTCAATCGCATTTTTCACGGTCATAAATTTATATCAGGTTTTTCTCGCAAAGTTTATTCGTTACCATTCGTCAATGCTCGAAAGTTCGATTTAAAAAAAATCTCTCTACGACAGACAGTTCGTTAGCAGCGTTGATTTGAAGTGCTGGGGTGTGCGTAACCCCAGTGTAGGCTATTCGTTTCGTACAGATAGTGTAGGGTCCTAAAGTTCAAAAGAAAAGCTGAAACAAATAAGAAAATATCTTTGAAACAAATAAGATCGCAGTAGGCCGTGAGGCAAGGAAAACCCGATTTGATTGAAATAGATCCTATTTAAATTAAATATGTTTTTTTTAGCAGTGCATCGATCAAAACATCAAAATACACAATCATCGTTTCTTACTGATTCGATTTCATTCAATCCGTGATCGCAATACTCTAATTGTACATGTCGGGTAAAGACGAAAGACTCTTTGCTTAATGTTTGATATCGTATTAAGAGGTTATACTACTGTGACAACTAAAAAAATCAGGGTTATATGAAAGATATTATTTTGGAGGAGAAAGTGGGATGATTGAAAATCCGTTTGGTCATTTATCTGTACGTACATTAACGAAGTTGTATACCAAATTTTATTAAAAAATATGAATCATTGAAGAAGATATAAACGATCTCGTTAAGGATCTTTGAACGTGAGCGGCTCAACGCTGTACTTGATACTGGCTTCCTGGTTAATCTGGAACAAAAAAAAACGATTTTTTTTCTTAGAATAGACAATTTTGGCTAAGACTTCACCGAGATTTTTTTCGGTTCACGTGTTTCAATCATCAAAATAGAAAAGGTAATTTTTTTTCGATTTTGCGAAAAAAAAATTACATAATTGTTGTTGATAACTAATGAACAAAAAATGTTAAGAAAAAAAACGTCGGTCTACAATAAAGTACTATTACATTAAATAAGTGTACCAAATTTCAAGTCAATCCGTTGATAAGTGGTCAAGAAATCGCGTACACCGTTTTGAAAAACGTAGTTTCGAGAAAAACGCGTTCAAAGTTTTACTAGCATCTATATCGTTGTAACCATATTGGGACGTTGAATAAGTTCCTGCTGTTTTCCAACAGATGGCATTACCAGAACTGCGTGCGTGTAGTTTAAGATGGTAACGAATCTATAAAGATGTACTATAAGCAAGCACGATGATGGAGTTTGCATCGTTGGAATGCAACGAAAAATGATTAAAAAATGTTCATTTCGTCATTTTCTTCATCACTCAAAATCTTATCCAGCAAATTTGGGCTTCAGATTTCCCACAAGCACCCGAAAAAACATTCACGTGTTTTTCGTAGCCCCAATTGGCCAAAAAAGATCAAGCTACCGAACTTTCGTTGCGTTCCAACGATGCAAACTTCAATATCACAAGCAAGCTTGAAATTCAGTGTATGTCATTTCGCCGAAGTATAATCAACTTTTCTTTTCATAGTGTTAAACATTTCAAATTTCGTTTTAAAAAGAGAGTATTTGCGGGGAATTTTACTGCACTACTTAATTTTTGAAAAATCTGTAGCTGAAGCAGACCGAATTCTTTATGAGACTTACGGCGACCATGCTTTGCCGGAAACAACATGCAGAGATTGGTTCAGACGTTTAAAAAATAATGATTTCGGTGTGTTGAATTGGAGGCATTGCTTCATGGAGACTCATGTCTGCCGCTAGCTGAACTTACAGAATCATAAGGAGTTGATCACACAACAGTTTCGTAACGTTTGAAAGTATCAGGAATTATTTTTTTTCAATAAAGCATTAATTTTCACGAAAAAGCAGTGAGAACTTATTGAACATCCCAATAAGTTTACCTTCATTTCCGATTTCTGCACCACATGTTAGATCTTCCTTTCCAATTTAAGCTGCCTCGAGCGACGAACAACTGTATGAAATTTTCACAGTAGCTAAACCCCTTAACAAGGCTTCAAAAAAATATGCGTCAAAGCAGCTGCAACTGCAGTTCTCCCATCAAGTTTCCATCCTGTCACTTCAGCCATAATTTGGTTGTCCGAATCTCCTGAATCTGTTGATGTACATCATTCGAGAGAATTTCCATCGGGGGTTCTAATCAAATGCTATGGTGTTGAAGCTTGCATCGTTGGAATGCGATGGAATTTTTTTTTAAATTTTCATTGCCTCATTTTTATTATTACAGCGAATATTTTTTTGCTAATATCGATTGCAGTAATCGAGATACGTATCTTAAGGAGGTTGGAACGATTCAGTTGAGTCAAATGACGATTTATTCATTTTTTTGCAACGAACCTCAAAAAAATGCATACGAGGTACAGATTTATTCTGTATATGCTAATTTTTTTAAATGTATAACTAAAGGGCAAAATTATGCATTTTAATATTTTTATTACGTAAAGTAGAAAAACTTTTGTGTTACTACCAACTTGAAAAAGTATAACATTATCGATGTTTATGATGAAAAAACTACGACAACGAATGTTTTATACAATTCACAATTAAAATTTGAATAATTTATAATTATGCCTATTCATATTTACGTCACGGGATTGTTGGCCCATGGTTAACGATGTGCAAAATGAGGATTTTTTTTTTCTAAATGTTTACAAAGGTTCAGTTTGCGTTAATCCGTTGTTACAAATGGTTTATCTTAGTGCTAAATAATAAAAAAAAATACATAACCTTTAGTGTAAAAGTCTTGCCCATCTAACCGCACGTTAAATTACATACATTAAACTATTTTTTATATCTGGTGTTTGGTGGTGAAAAAAGTTTAAAAAATTCGTAGACTCAGTATAGTCTAAACAATAACGTGTATTTTTTTTTCATTAAATTTAATCTTTTTTATTAAATTTAATCTTGGGTTGTGGCTAACACTCCAACCTCCTTAAGGAAATGCTTCCGCCATTTTTCCGCAGACTTTAACCTCACCAAAGTAACTTTTCCTTCGTTTAACCTTAACGATATATGCGAACTTTAACCTCATCAAATGCCGGTACCTAAACATTTTGCAGAATTTCGAATTACCAAAATTAGGGGCAGGGTGACACATTGCTCATTACTTTAAAGCTTAGTAATCCACCAATGAGACTGAAAAATAAAATAAATGGTAAACGAAAGCTAAATTTAGTTTTGAATTACTTGTTCAATAACGGCTCATTCAATGGAGTGCAAAAAAAATTATCCGCATTCTACATATAGGAAAAATAATCGAAAAAAAAACAGTTTTCAAAATGTTTTTGTATATTTATTGAGATCCCCATCAAAAACATCTACTTCGAAAACCTCATGCATATAGGTTTAAATTTGTAGAAACTGTGAGGCTGTTACGAACAGACGGACAGGAAGAACAGACAAAGATTCCTTGTTTAACTACCGGCCCTAACATTGAGCCCGAGACGAGCTTTGCCTTTAATTGCCTGCACGACCAAAAAAAAACATTGAATTTAAATAGGATCTATTTAAATCAAATAGGTTTTTTCCTTGTCTCACGGCATACTACGATCTTATTTGTTTCAGATATTCTTTTTAAATATCAAATATGTTCAAATTGAATAGATAAAGATTCGATTGGAATGAATCTTTATTTGCCTACAATACACTGTAAATTCAAGTGTACTATATGCATAAAGTAGTTCCTAAATTCAAAATAAAATGGAACGCTTAAGCGGTCTTCTCAATTTAGACACTAAAAAAGCCTAATTTCGTGAATTTTTTTGATCGGTTTATATTATAGATATTGATATAAAAGTTGTTATACTTGATAAACACACTTTCGAAATACTTTTTAAAAAAATGTAATGTATTTATGTAACCCAAACAAACTTTAACCGTGTTTTTCTCGAAACAACGTTTTTCGACGGCTTGTTGATAAAATCTTCGAAACTACTGGACCGATCCTTATGAAATTTTAACCTCATACTCTTTACAACTATAGCTATAGCGCATATCGGGGATATTTTTAAATTTTGATATTTACTATTTTTTTTGCCAAAAACGGTAAAAAAAACACATTTTTTTGTTTTTTTTGTTTTTTTTTCGAACAATGTCCGCTTTTTTGTTATTTTTGCATATCTCAAAAATCGTATGATATGTGCTATATCCAATAACATAATGAATCTCAAACCGTTTGATTTTTTTGTTTCGGATGATCCATCTATGAGATTTAATCAACAACGCAGACCTACAATGTTTTTAGGACATTTTTTTAACTCAAATCTTCAATAATTTTTCTTTCAAATGTATTTCAAAAGTGTATTTATTAAGTGTAGCAACTTTTATATCAATATCTATAATACAAACCTATCAAAAAAATCATGAAAACAGCCTTTTTAGCGTCTAAAGTGAGAAGACCCCTTAATTAAGAGTTTTACTACAATGATTTTGTATCGCAATTCGTCATTCCTTGGCCTTCTGGAATTATTTTTTTCGAAGAAAATATTTCTCATCTATGGAGTCCGAACTCTGTGCTACCGAGTGCTTGTAACCTCTTGGTCACAAAAATGACATATGAGACCAACTGAATTCCTATAATTATTTGTGGTTTCACGTAAACGATATTAAATAATTAATATCATTGTGATAATTAGAGAGATAATTAGAGACAAATAGAAAAATGGTCGACTCTAGGAAGATTGTAAGTAATTTAAATTGAAAAAACAAAAATTAAATAGATACATTACGTGGATTCAACTACTTGTTTTTTTGAACAGATAAAACTAAATCACAGATTTATTAGGCTTTAAATAAAATATTTAGTTATCAGACGATATTAAATAGATTTTTATTTGAATAAATAAATAATTCCAATAATGAAATACACTAGGAAAAATTTGATTTCACGAAAAATCTAGTCAATTCGAATTTAAAAAAAACAAATCGACGCGGTTAGTTAATATCAATAGAAATGTTCTGTCAACGTGGACAAATACATTCGACATTTGGACGTAACCTGGAAAATGTATTAAAACGTGGCAAGTTCGTTGCTGTAATCGTGCGTTGCAGTGGAACTTTTGGAAACCTCATGGAGTCAATCTTGTATCGGCCGCTTGTCCAAGAAAAATTAGTACTCGTTAACATTCATCGGCGAATCGCTCCACCTTCTCCTTTTGGGCTTGAAGTTTGCATCATTGGAATGCAACGAAAATGCTTACCAATTTCTTATTTTCATCATTATCCAAAATCATACTTTGCAAATTTATCGTAGATCGCTAAATAAGAATCATAAAAATATTTGCGTCATTTCCGTAGCTCAAGTCCATTAAAGCAAATTTGGGAAATAAAAAAAATCACTCGTTGCATTCCAATGCAAACTTCAACGTCATATTTTCCAAATCTTGAGATAACAAAAAATACTCGTTCGAGTACACGATGCAAAAAATTATGGTACGTCGTTTGCACATTGGAATTATGTAGCACTATCTTCTGCGTAGGAAAAAGCAAAGAAAAAAAACACATGCGTACCGCACTTTGCACGATAACACACACATAAATCAAATCAACTACAAATTACAACGCACTTTTTTTTACGCTTGTTAACTTTGCGCGGTGAAATCTCATCACTATCGTAAAAAAATACAGTGGTACGAAGTGAAATTTGATTCGAGGTCGAGACTCGTATCGCGTGCGTGGATCATCGTCGCTGCTCGTTTATTTGGCACGTTCGATTCGATGAGGCACCGAAAAAAAAAAATAACGTAAAAAGAAAACGGTGAAAGTCCGTAGAGTTGATTCTTTATAGAAGAGTACACGCGACGAAACGCGATCGAGCATTATACCGCTACGAAACCGATTTAAATGACCTAACTCAACCGGACTATTGTGGTCACACATCTCATGCTCTCATCCGCGATTCGCGTATAGACTGCGACAGCGTGGGGTTGGCGCGTAACACACAGAGCGTGGCCATACGCAATGCGCAACTCGCGAGGATCTGTTGTGTCGCACCTGCCTGTTCAGTTTGGCGATCAACGCGACGAATATATTCGATCCGACTCATACCACGAATCATCCTGAAGAACCTACCTCCATAAAGCTAGCGGAGCCCAAAACCCCCAAAATGAATTTAAGGAATCATCACAGTGTGATCGCCAGACAAATAGCCGATTTTCGCGATTTTTTTAGGTGGATAAGATAAGTTAATCGCTGTAATTTTTTTCACAAATTTAAGCACCGATAAAGAATACAAAATGATTTTTTTTAAATTTCTTTATTTATTGTTTAACAGTGTTTTTATTTGCGGAAAATTGTGAGGGAAAAAATGGTGTCCCATGGCGGCCAGGATTGCGGCCGTAAATTTTATCTGAAGCAAAAATTTCAAAATGATTATTGATCTGTAGGAAAGCCGCTATGTTCCTATGGAGATTTTTTTAAGTGAAATTTTGAAAAAATGACAGCGGCTTAAACAGAAAGTATCTAATTTAGCCTTTTTTCGACAGTTTTTCGTAAAAAAATCTTCCATAGCAACATAAGGAATGACGTGAAAAATGTTCTGTTAAAATGTCAAACGAATAGCTTAAAAACTCTTTCTTTGAGAGTGGCCACCGTTTTGAAAAACACCATTCCGAGAAAAACGCGTTTAAATTTCTCCAAAAGGCTGTTAAGAAAGGCTTAACTTTTTCTAAGAAAGGCTGTAGCGACCGAATTAATTCGAATTTCGATCTAAAAATTGCACAGAATGTTTGTAACCGTGTATACTATTGGATAATGCAAAAAAATCGATTTTTTTTAAATGTTACACTGTGATGATTCCAAAATGTTGTGATTTTTATGTGCTAATTTCGTGCTGCAATTGAAAATATTGTGCTCTTTAGCGTTTAGCGAGAGTAATTAGAGATCAAAAGTGCTCTGCTATCATAACTATAAAGTCAAGCTAGCAGAGCCACCTACTATTTTCTGCCTATCCAAGAATAAAACCACATAATATTTATGTTCTTTTTATTAGGTATGTAACGGTACCGATACGGTACATTCTTTGCCGATTTAAATATCGCGCGCTTGGTTGCGATGGCTTCCGCACGGCATGATTGCCGCCACCATAGTGCGGAAGATATCTATCGTATCAATTAACCTCGGTTGCTTCAGAGCGACTTTTTTCAACTGCTGACATTATACAAAATGATTTGCGCCGCCGATTGTCAGCAAATAACCTTATTAAACTCTGCTTTTTTTTAACAAAAAAAAACCTTCCTGAGTTCGTGAAGCGAAGCGAATTAAGGGAAGTTTCTGTCTTGTTGGTGCTTTACAAATATCGAACAGTCAAAACCGTGTATTTATATATTTCGCCAGATATAGACCCACAAAAACCCTCTGATAAGAGCATGGACCATTTTTTTCCGATATTCTGAAATCAAATTACACCACATTTATGGGCTTTTTATGTGCTCTTCAAATATGCAAGAGTCAGACAGCAAATGCGAAAATTTATCCAGATACCACCCCCGAAAGACTCAAGCTACCTTGCAATAAGAGCGAGTTATATTTTTTTTCGATATCGCAAAATCAGATTATATTCAAGAGTCAAAACGCAAAAACGATTTAAAAAAAAATCGCAATACCAACATTCGAGTAGAAAATTAGGAAAAGATCGCTAATGTATATATAATTGCGGTATATATATTAGTGATAACAATGGAAAGTAATAGATGGCCGAATATTTGTTTGAGAGAGGAAATAAGAGGAATCTCGAACAGGATGCCTTCGAAATGGGAAAAAGACTTTAAGAAAGTATAAAGGGAATTATAAATTGAGTAAAGAATAGGTATGATAAAAGAGGGGAAAGAAAGAAAAAAAATAGAGAATTTGATAGATAAGGGATCGAAAAAATAAAAAAGAAAGACCATAGAGAGAGAGAGAGAGAAAGAGAGAGAGAGAGGGAGAGAGAGAGAGAGAGAGAGAGAGAGAGAGAGAGAGAGAGAGAGAGAGAGAGAGAGAGAGAGAGAGCGGGAAAAAGAACAGATTCAAAAATCGACGTCTAATAGTTTATACAATGCGACAATAGAAAACGACGAAGCACCGTGGAAGTATTGGGCGGCTAAATATAAGGATAAGGTGTGGATGGATAAAGAGGAAAGGGGAATGGACTTGTAGGATATGCAAACGAGAAAGAGAAACAATGGAGCACTTGATTATGTATGAAAAAGGAAGAGGGGTAATATCTAAGGAAGCGCAAACATATACAGAAAAGTGGGTAAAGGGGGAAAGGGACAAGAGGGGAGTAGAATATATATTAATAGGGTTGCTGGGAGGGGAGATAGATGAGGAACGGTGGTAATGGAAAGTTAAAAATAATAAAAGATGAAAGATACAAGTTGGATTGTAAGAGAGCGATGTTTAACGGTGTCACAGCTTTGTAAAAGGCCGAAAATGCGATGCAAATGAAACTTCTTACTACTAAAAAAAATAAAGCTTGAAGGAATAAGCATGATGACGGAAGAATCGTTTGGACATTTATTTGTATGTACATTAACAAAGTTGTCTACTGAATTACATGAAAAATACTAATAATTAAAGAAGTTATAAACGATCTCGTAAAGGACCTTTGAACGTGAGGGGCTCAACATTGTTTTGCCCACCTGGTTGATCTCAAACAAATAAAAACGACTATTTGGGTTAATAAACCATTTAAAAAAATGTTGAGAAGAAAAACGTCGGTCAAGACTGAACTACTAATACACTTAATAGGTGTACCAAATGACAGGTTAATCCGTTCATTAGATGTCGAGAAATCGTGTACACCGTTTTGAAAAACATAGTTTCGAGAAAAACACGTTTAAAGTTTTACTCGCAGTTTTATTGTTGTAATCATGAGTTAACCTTCAATCTGCGATTTCTGCACCATATGATGGACTTTTCTCTTCAATATGCCGTTCATGTTTGTATCGTTGGAATGCAACGAAAATTCTTTTCTATTATTTCATTTATCCAGTTTTTTCATCATCCGCATTCTTATTCTGCAAACTTAGGGGCTGACTGATTGCTGTAGCCTCAATTTGCCAAAAAAGTCCCGTCTGCAAAATTTCAGTTGTGTTCCAACGATGCAAAACTTCCATATCATACTTTTTAACTCTGCTATTTTTTTCGACCGATTTAGGCAGTGAAAATTTTTCATACGTCTTCACATATTTTTATTAGAGATTTTTTATCTCCGTTCACAGAAAGAGGTTCTAAAACCGCCTTTCCTAACTTTTTCATCATTATCCAAATAATGATAAAAATAAAGAAAAACGATGCAAACTTCAACCTCATTCTTCAATCTGAGTTCCCTGAAGCAACAAACGATTTTTCGAAATTTTCGCATTAGCCTCTCCCCTTAATTCACACGAATTATTGTGGCTAACGAAAAAAGTTCGGATAGAGCCAATTATTATTTTTTTGCATTTCGGCATTGTGTTGAAGTTCGCGCCGTTGGAATGTACCGGAAATCCTTCCAAATCCTTTTATTTCTTCACTTTTATTGTCATCCGCAAACTTTGGTTTTTTTGTTTCTTCAGTTCGTCCATTTCTACTGAGAATTCCAAAAAAGCATTCCCGTGATTCAGATCTGTGCGAAGAAAAAAAGGGTTGACAATTTCCGGAAAAAGAAACAAAAAATGATTTCCCATTGCATTCCAACAATCGTAATTCCGATATGGCATTTTTTTTCTTCCCATCGACATTATTTTTCATAGCTCGAGACACGTGCGAGTAATTGGAAAAATTGATTAAGACATAACAGTTGTCGATATTCAAATTATAGTGGCCGGGGTGGGGGGGGATCCTTCGGAGAATTGGAAACATATTTTCTGGTCGAGAAATAATTGCAAAGTACCGTTGCTTTTCTTTTGATCTACACGTTATTATCTCAGGCAGTTTTTTCATTTGTGTAATCGGCGAGCTCCATTCTTTCTTGTCAAGAACCTTGAGGCATATCACAGGTGAAAATGTCCGTTGCTGAAGATTGTGAAATTCATCGTCGAGATGAAAAAACACGTGTACACACACTTTGCCCACGTTCATTATATATACGTTTAAGCATACACAAGAGAAAAAAAAGAAAAAGACGTTGGACGATTACCAAACAGCTCGAGGCGTTGAAAAATTTCCTCAGAGCGGTGCTCGCGTTTTCCTCGTTGTGTTTTCAAATTATTATTTTTTCTCGCGCCCGACTGACAATCAGTCCGCCTCCCCTATACTGAACAATCTATATTTTTAGATGTTCGTCTTGCGAGTCTTCTTCCCCGCGCCCATCCTCTAGCGACTGCGCGCATATTACAAAATTATATACCTCCGTGTGCGCTTTATTTATGCATCTATGCGGTTGAATAGCTGGAACGAATATACTGGCACGGTTGTAAAATGACTCACTTATTTACACTCTTTCGCGAGTAAAAATCGCACAAAGACCTGTGGAGGATTTTTAGAGGGTTGTCTAAATATCTCGGATCACTATACACACACACACACACACGCACGCACGCACGCACGCACGCACGCACACACACACACACACACACACACACACACACACACACACACACACACACACACACACACACACACACACACACACACAGGGTGTCCCTCTTATCTCTGCCACTCGAAATAACTCGGTAATTATCGACGTCACAAAAAATGTTCCAGGCCAAAGTTGTACGGTGTGAAGGGAGCCATCAAATGCGACCAATTTTTTTTATTTCGGTGGAGGCGATGACGCACAGTGAAGGTCACCTCCACTTTTTTAAATGGAATGGTACCTTTTTTTGTCAACCATCTTTTTTTCAACCCCGTCAAGCCGCATAAAAAACATCAGGGGGTCAAAGTCGACCTTCCAGAAATAAAGGCGTCATCGGAAAAATACTGCACAGTCGCCATTTTGACATGGACCGCTGCTAAAAAATAATTTTGTATAGTCAATTACATGTATAATAAAACCCCTATTTTGTATTTTCGGTTTATTTTATGGTTCCACTGAAAAAAAATCGAAACAAAACATGGTCTTTTTTGCCTCTAGAGTGGCCTAAGGCCTTAATATTTTATTTAATTATGCATAAGTGGGGCACCACGCCAATTTTGGTGCCAACATTTTTTTTGGTCCGAACGTCTTCCGTAGGTCATCACTAGTGAATTTGAGTCGGCGGAGACTGATATTTTTTATTATTTCCATAAGTTATGGGGTTTTGGAATCGCGAAAAACGCGATTACAAAAAGGTGCCCGACGTCATATACGAGGGTGGGGTGAAAAGTTTACGGCCTGACCAAGAAAAACGATGTTTAAAATTTTTTTTTTGCTTTATTTTTCAACATAATCTCCATCAACACTGATACATTTCTCATAACGGTGTTCTAATTTATTTATACCAGTTTTAAACCTAGATTCGTCAAGCTCCTCAAAATACGGATTTACAGCTTCGATAACTTCTTCGTTGCTCTTAAATCTTTTTCCGCCAAGCCATTTTTTGAGGTTAGGAAACAGGTAATAGTCGCTGGGGGCTAAGTCTGGAGAGTAGGGAGGATGCGGCATCAATTCAAACTTCAATTCGTGAATTTTGGACACGGCAACAATCGACGAATGCGCTGGTGCGTTATCGTGATGAAACAAAACTTTTTTCTTCGCTAAATGAGGTCGTTTAATTTGCATCTCGTGCTTCAAACGTTGCAATAACTCTGCGTAGTATTGACCAGTGATAGTCTTGCCCTTTTCAAGGCAATCAATGTATATAATTTCTCTCGCATCCCAAAAAACAGTAGCCATAACCTTGTTTGCCGATAAAATTGTTTTTGCCTTCTTTGGGGTTGGTTCCCCTTTTCCAACCCACTGTTTTGACTGTTCTTTATTTTCAGGAGTGTAGTGGTGGACCCATGTCTCATCAACAGTTATGAATCGACGCAAAAATTCGTTTGGATTACGCCTATACAGCGCCAAATTGTCGGTAGAAATGGTTTTTCGAAGCAGTTTTTGATCGAGCGTTAGCAAACGCGGCACCCACCTTGCACACAGCTTTTCCATGTTCAAATGGTTGTGCAAAATATTTCGCACACGTTCAGCTGACATCCTAAAGGTCTCAGCTATCTTATGCACTTTCAACCTGCGGTCTTCCAACACTATTTT